>JAPKLW010000209.1:73345-198554 GCA_026898455.1 Plectranthus barbatus
ATGTTGATAGATGGCGGTTTAGATTGATTGAGGGTACAACTTGATTGATTTTAGTCACTTGGCAATATTTCCCTACCTTTCGCAAAAGCCTACATTACAACCTAATCCAAGTCCTTTCTGATTCTTGAATTGTGTGCACATTTGAACAGTGAAGATTCTAGAAATTTTGCAAGCCTATTGTAGAAATTTCTTCATACTTGTTGTGAATGGTTTCATTAAAACCCAAACACTTGTGTAAATGAACGATACACTTCCTTGCGAGTCTTCCGAAGTTGATGGATTTCTTATCTCTTTCAAATTGCTTGTGTGATGTGGATTTTTTATTCTTGATTGTGATGAATCTTGTGAGCTATTGCACTTTCAACTGCATGAGATTTTTTTTCTTTCTTTTCATTTGATTGTGGACAATCAAGCATTCAAGTTTGGGGGGTTTTATAAGCTCATATTTGTACTCACTTATCCATGTTTTTCTCCTTTGTTTTAATATATTTAGATTAGGTTTTTAGTTATTTCCATGCATGAGTATGTTTTAGAGGATGTTATGCTCTTGATGGTGAATTTTGTAGGTATTTGAGGCTAAAAAGAGGTCAAATGATGAAAAGAGCCGTGAAGAACAAAGTTGCTGCTTCGATTGACACACGGGAAGTTGACCAAATCAGAATACGTGCCAAAACCCGAAGCATTACCTCTATATCGATCGATGTGGTGCATATCGACCGACACAGAGGTAATTGAATGATTGAGAGATAAATTTGAATCTAGATTTGTAGTTATCAAATGAAGGACCGAGAGGTGAAAATTGGTAATAGGAAGAAGATATTAAATACATTTGTTTTCTGTCTCAAAAGAAAGAATCAAGTTGTAGGAATTAATTATATAATTATCGAGATTGGCTAATTTGTGTTCTTGAGACCGAGAGGAGATAGTCACAGTTTAGTAATCTAGGGTTTAATTGCCTAACCAAGGAGTTTAATCCATATGAATCTAAATTAATCCCCATTGTTGAGTTAATGAATTTGCATGTTGATGATTAGATTATCTGCCCTAGGATCTGTATCTTTACATATTGTTTTCAAAACCTTTAATTTCTTGCATTGTCATCTTTAAATTACAAAACCAAATCCCTTTTTGAATTTCTCAAACAACTATGGTTTACGAACTATAGCTAGTACTTAGAATAGTTTCATCACACAATCCCTGTGAATTCGAACATCTTAGGATGAAATTTATAAATATATTTGCCACTGTTTCCGTAGCTGTCGTAGCCCAAGAATGGATTGTACAAGACACGGAAACAACTCGAATGAAACTTGAAATAGAACGAACGATAGGTGAAAGTCCAACAACCCTTACTCGACCCTTCAAATGACATATTCCAGACGAATCTCTTATACGCCGCAAGAAGCAAAATAATTAATGACCCAGAACTGGTGTAGACACCACAATCATATGTGTAAGTGTTAGAATTCTTTCTTAGAGAAATCCTTCCTTACTTTTTGTTGTTTTGGTGGGCCAAAGATTGTTAGCCATCTTAGTCAGTTTTTCCAGTTTTTAGAGTTCTAAATTGTAATCCTTGTATAGGATCGAATTGAGTTGTAATAGAACCTAGGCTGAAGACCAAGAAAAGGAGAATGCTCGAGAACTGACTATCACCACGCCTAGCCTTGACCCAAATCTGTCTTAGAGCACTCAGTTTAAGGTTCATCCATACTGACAAGGAGAAGTCAGTATGAGGGCTTTCCCGAACTGACTAAGGAGAAGTCAGTTCAAGGGATTTCCATACTGATAAGGAGAAATTAGTGTGAGGGAATTTTCCATACTGACTATGGTTAGTCTGTATGAGGGTTTACTATACTGACCCTGGGAAGTTAGTATGAGGGTAAAGTTGTATTGACTTTTAATAGTCAGTATCAGAGCCTCTACCTTTAAAGAATGAGCTTTTCGAAAGATATCGAAGCTCAGTCAGACTCAGGCATTCATACATGCCCAAGTTAGTACGAGGTTATCCAAACTGGGATTCCTCGGACTGAAAAGAAGTCTGACATAAAGTTAGTGTAACGTACACTAACGCTGCAAAATAGAGCAGAAAGGAGACCTAAGGCATGGGCAACGACTGGAAAATATAATTCATGAGTCTAACGTCTGGACTTATGAGTCTAATGGATAGAAATTCAAATTGCCATAGGTCTTCCTCTATATAAAGGCCAGCCCTTCAACCTTAAATGGTAAAGAAAATTTGAAAGTCGTAAAGAGACAAAGGGCAATCTCTCAGGCCATCTCTCTGCCAAACTCTCTAAGTTTCCGTGTTCTCTAACATGAGACTTGAGTCTCCGACTCAAGTTACCCACCGTGCTAACTTCTCCTAGCACGAGGCTGAAGCTCTTCTTGGTGAATATATCTTTCTGAGATATATTCATAGCAGTCAATTTCCTAGTATGGGATTCTGATTCTCACGGGTGTATGCCAACCACCTGAGTTCTGGGAAGAACAAGTAAACATCCAACCATTGGGAAGGAGGTTGCGGGGTGCATCCCCACTTCAACCTGAAGATTAAGTCTGCAAGGAGTTCCTAGGCGAGTGCCACAGCTGACCGGAGGACAAAGGTGCCAACGAACTGTGTATAGATTGTAAGGAGGCTTGTATTAACTTAGTGAATTATCTAGACCTTGGGTCTGAAGAGTGGATGTAGGATATTGAGATCCGAACCACTATAAAACTTGTGTGTTCTTTTACAACTTTCTTTACTTACTCTATAGTTTTCTGTTTCACAAACTAACTTTGAAACCTTCAATACTTCTAAGTATTCAAGAATATATATTGTGAAACTGACTTAACCAGGTCAGGACTAAGCTTAACTCTTTCAAACACACAAAACTGACTATACTCAATTTTAGTTAAACAAGTGCAACTGTCATACTTACTTCCGCTGCACATCTTATAACTTCCGCTGCACAGTTTTGCACTCTGATTTCAGGACCAACAAGTGGTATCACGCGCCAAGGTTCTGATAAGCTCATTATTTCACTCACTTATCTATATTATTTTTATACTATTTTATGTAGTTTTATTGAGTTTATATATATATTCTATGCATGATGTCAATATTAGGTGGTATTAGGTGTGTTTTGAGGTTTATGTAGGTTTTTAGGCCTAAACTCACGAGAAAACCGTTCCGAAAGCAGTGACGTGTAAGAGTAGCAGTGAAGAGTTATTCCACAAGAGGAATTCGGGCTATTGGCGCATGGCAATGGATAGAGCTTTGAATTAGCTTTCCAACGCAACTGGAATCGGGTCAATCGGAGTTCGGATGAGGAAGTTATGGCCAAAACCGTGAGACCGCGCAGACGGGGCTGACCTCAGTTTTCCACGTCGATCGACGCTGTTCAGAAGCGGTCGACGAGGCAAGAAATTGAGACTCGATCGACGTGAATCAGAAGCGGTCGATGCGAGGTCTTCTGCTGGAGCGAAAATCTGATTAAACTCGGATTTATTCATATCTTTAGCCCTAGATTTGATAGGATACACCTCCACCTCTATAAATAACCTTGTAAATTCGATTTTTAAGCATTCCAAATCATATGTTTTATTCCAGACTTCAGATTTTAGAGATTCCAAGAGTTCTAGGGTTTATGTTTGAAGACAGAGTTTTGTGGGAAGACATTCCAACCCAAGTTTTTATGCAATTCAGGTTTTATCTTTCTATGATGAATATTACTCTGAATATGTGTAACTAAACTTCTTTTCAGATTCTAGGGTTTCAAACTATCAATGTATGCATGTTTGATTAATTGAATTATTTTCCCTTTCCCTTCGTAGTTTGTGAAATCTGGTTTTATTCTTAATCTTTAAGTATGTTGGCCACAACTTAGGATTACTAGTTGAATTCTAGAGACGTAACTGTAATAGTTTTCAATCGAAAGAGATTTTCACAATATAATTTGATTTCTTGTCGTAACTGAAGGAGATTAATTGTAGGAATAAATCTGTAGATTTTTGGAGTTAGTTAATTTATCTTGAGACCGAACGGAGATAGGTAGTTAATTAATCTACTTTACGAATTGTCCAACAAAGAAGTTCGTAATACTTTTCTGATGTTTCACTACGAAGAGGAATTAAAATTGGGAATTAATCGATTTGTTCATACACGTTATACTTGATAGGTAGATATTCCTGGAATCTGTGCTTCTCTTATTTGACTTCAAAAGCTTTTCAATTTCCTGTTTAATTTTCAAGTATTAAAATTTCCTAAACAACCAAAACTTTTTATCTGATTTTCCTAACCAGTATTTTCAAGAACGCCTGACTTAGTACTTAAGGATTTTTCGTTGTTTCATTCCCCTGGATCGATAACTTTAGGGTTTACAAATTTATTTGTCACTATTTCTATAATTAATCTGTAGAAATTACAGTGATCAGGTTCTTACAGACTAAGGTTGTGTTGAGTCACTTAGGACCAGATCTCTATTTTTTTGTACTTGGTTCTGTTTATGTGTTTTTAAGCTTAGGTACGCAGAGAAGGCTCAGATTACATAGCTTCCAAAGTATTCATCAGAAAACTTTGAGATATGGAAGAAACATTCGTTGATTATGCTGAAGAATGTTGTAATACCCCGTGAATATTTGACCATGTAATAATTATTCGGATCTAATAAAAGGGGATTTCCTCAATTGGGAAGCATTGGAAGTTATTTGGTTATGATTGGAGAATTAATTTGATTTGTTAAGCTTGATTATATTATTAATTGAGAGGAAATTATCAAAATTTATTGGGAAGATAATGAGATAAATTGAGAGTTTGGAAAAAAAAAATGTGGTAATTCATGATGGAACAACATTTGTTTGAGGTGGAATAGTTCATAGGTTATGAACTATTAAAATCTTGAAGAATTATATTGAAATTTATACACATGGATTAATTAAGAGATATATGGAATTTAAGTTACATGTATATGTTTATATACATATCATATTGTATAATGGAAGGGATATATGTATAGAGGGCGAGTCATATTATAAACTTTTCTACCTTATTTTATATTGAATTAGAGAGAGAAAGAGCAAACACCCCCCCCCCCCCAAACCTCACCCAACCCCGTCACCTTCCCGGCGTCGTACCGGCCAACTCCGACCACCACCGGACCATCCACCACCGCCATTTGAAAGCTCTCGTTCCAAGCTTCAGTTTGAGTACTCGTGGGCTCCGAGAGGACGAGAAACGAGAGAGATATTGAAGAGAGAAGGTGAGGTGGGTTTCAATTCTGAATTTGAGATTTTAAGATTTATATCTTGTTATTCCGGCCATTAATCGATGTTTTGGTGCTAGATTCGTGTTTCCCATCGTGTAGGGAGCCTTCGGATACCAAGAAACACGAATTTCCTCGCCAGAAATTGCGTCCGCCGCCGTGAGGGAGAGGAACTCCGGTGAGCTCCGATTCACCTCTCTTTTTCGCGTTTAATCCAAGTTTCGTTGCATTATTCGTGTTCCTGGTTATCTAAGGAGTCAAAATATTTAATTGCATGTGAAATCAGAGTTGTGGGGAGTGTTTTACGGCAAATTGCAGGTCCTGTCTCCGGCGAACTCGCGAAGTCGATGACCTGTGTTGATTGACACAGGAGTGTGTCGATCGA
Source organism: Plectranthus barbatus (assembly GCA_026898455.1). Lineage (NCBI taxonomy): Eukaryota > Viridiplantae > Streptophyta > Magnoliopsida > Lamiales > Lamiaceae > Plectranthus > Plectranthus barbatus. Next base: position 78,974 of record JAPKLW010000209.1, read on the forward strand.
CACAGAGGCTAAGATCGAGGAGAAGGACAACAACTTATGTCGATCGACAAAGACTCATGTCAATCGACACAGGGGCTGGTCGACAAGGGTTCCATGACACACTTGTGTCGATCGACAGAGCTGGTCGAGGAGAGTGTGTCGATCGACAAAGGTTCGTGTTGATCGACACAGAGTCAACATGAAGGGGTATGTCGACTGGGAGGAGCTTGTGTCGACAAGGGGTGTGTCGACCGACACAGATCCCTATCGGTCGATACAGAGGCTTGAGCAGGAGATTTATTTCATAGTTCTAACCAATCTTAATTCTTTTCGAATCTCGATTATTATTGATTAAGATATTACTGTCCTAGATCATTCGTACTGACTTGAGTATCCCTAAACAATTGTAGGAGGTTGAAAGCAAGGACAGTTGAGCTCTCACGAGCAGAAGACATCTATACTTAAAGCCAAGAACAAGGTGGGAAACTATTTCAGTATAAAAACCAAAATGCGTGTTTTCTTTTCAAAATGCGTACAAACTGTTTTGTTTTAAACTGAGATTGCTATGCATGTTTTGTGCTATTGTATCTGTCCTCTGTCAATTCCCATCGACAGAGAGTATAACTAATGAGTTTAGAACCAGGTTTACATAACTGCGCTAGAACTCATTTAGTGAAATGGGGTAGAAGCCCCATGTGATTGTGAATTGGGCGATATAAGGTGGGAATTTCATTGTGTTTTGGATCCAGGGAATAATATTTAAATGATCGGGTCTTAAAATGGATTTCTGAGACTAGTGCACTTAGATGACAGTAGGTTAAGTGTGTTTACATTCCTGACTGATCATCGTAACTTAGAAGTCGGCCAACTTCCAGTTACAACACTGAAACAGATATGATAACATATAAATAGCACGTGCAAAATAAAATGTTTTAGATAGCATGGTTCTTTTCAATAAAATCCCATATCTATCTGTGTGAGTTGCATAGCATTTTCACATATATAATGTATGTTTTCGTGCATGTTTCTCATTGGGTACATTAGTATTAAGCCCCTCGTATTATTTCTAAAATACGCAGGTTGGGCAGCAAGGATGGGCGAGCAGGGGTGTAAACTGGCGAAGTGAAGAGTTCAAATCTTAGATCCTGAGATATGCATCTTCATATGCATATCTCCGTCACGCTACACACACGCTGCTACACTCTCTGAATTCTCCTTCCCATTTTGAACTAGTTATATGTTTTGAATACTGTTTCTCTTAAACTTGACTCGAAGTACAATTCTCTGCTATTTTATCTATCTTTTCATTTTAATCAAAGACTTCTGCTTTATTATTCGAGAATGCATTTGATAAAACCTAAAACATCAATGTAACGTGGCCCCAAATTGGGAGGGTCAGTTGGGGGCGTTACAGAGGTGGTATCAGAGCCCGGTTTTGAAAATTTCAAACAAATTTTTAAAGTATTTTGAAAATTTTGATTTTTAGAATGTTTCTAACTAAAAAGTCGTGTGAAGTGTTCGCTCATGTTTACACCCTACTCCATCCTGCGCCACCTGAGGTACGTTTTAAAGTTTTACAAGTTTCCCTGCTTGCAATTTCAATAAGATTTGAATATTTTGAAAACATTACGAATATTTAGGTGAAATATGGAGGTTGAATTGCGTTGGACTTGTACTAAGTTTGTGTTTAGCAAGAATGCTAACACCTGTTGTTGTTGAAGTTATTGGAAGTGTTGATTTTGTGAAAACTTTAATTGTGAAGGTTTGAAAATTTGGGGAATGAGAAAGTTTGACGTTTAAAAGATGAAAGTTATATGTTTATTTGGCACCGGTGAGGTGACCTTTCTTGAAAATGAGAAATGAGTATGAATTTATGGATTGATTATTGAATTAATTTCAAGCATTTAAAACCTTGGTGTTATGGCTATAGATGTGCTAGATGAATAATGAGCTATAGTATGGCATAATTTGATGTTGAATTAAGGGATAACAAGGACGGATCGGACTGACAGAATAATTGTGGGCCTTGAAATGACATTGACTTGAATTGGGGTGTGGAAATTGAAAATTTCCTTAGTTGTTGATTTGACTGAGTAGTAAAAGAGTGAGTTGACTTGTAGAAACTACAAGCTAACATGTAGTCTTACAGAATGTACATAGTGAGATTGGCAGATGTAGTTAGACTTGGTGTAAGATAGTGTATGCGAGGATTCGAAGGAACCTCGGTAGGGTGTGTGGTGTAGTTATTCTATATGACCCAGTACTGACCATTTTGTTATTTGTTTTGGTGGCAGATGGCTTCTCAGGATCGGATTGTGAGACGTTTCAGGGAGCGCCTTCCTTTCACCGAGGATAACCTCGCGTCAGCTTTATTGGAATACCTGGCGCTATGGGAAAGAGTACGCTACTTGGGAGTGACAGACAGGGAGGCGGTTGAGCTGACCATGAACCTTATGCCGGAGAGATGGACTAACTGGGTGTTCTCCTTGACCCGTTGGCACAGCGATAATACGACAGGTACAGTTACGAGCTATCGACGTTTTATGGCAGATCTGATTCAGAAGGTGATAGCAGAGGGGAGTCATTCGCCAGCATCTTCTAGAGGCACACAGGTATCCCAGACCAGGACTTCATCACCCGAGTGGACTCCAGCTTCGCCACCAGCGCCAGCTGATGCCCAGGTTGCACCTGTGCATGCACCCACTTCGAGACAGAGAGTGCGACCAGTACCGAGTACTCCGACCGCAGCATACATGCCATTTCTACCTGGATATCCACAGGGAGGTACTTATGATCCCTATGCTTTCTCCGATTCTATTGCTTCAGTGCAGTCTCCTACGTTGCATCTGGGTTCGGCGTTACCATTTGGACATAGTGGACTACCCGCACCTACCGTACAACAGCCGCAACAGGACATGGCAGGGCCCAGCAGGGCTAAGTCGGCCCATGATTCAGGATGGGACAGCACGGAGATGTGGCCTAGACCGACTTCGAGCGGACAGCGGGATATGTTGGTGTTTATGGGACCATCCATGGTTACGGTACGAGCCAGACGCCGATATGTTTATCTAGCGATACAGAGGGCAGTCGAGGCAGGAGGACAGTCGCTCAGAATAGAGGGAAGGGACCAGTGAAGGCAGAGGATGAGGAGGAGGAGGATCCGTCTGAGGGATCCGAGTGAGAGACATTGTGGACGTTATTGTATCAGCTATTTGTATTCAGTATTGGACCTTTAATTATTGTTATGGACATGTTTATTTTTGTGTTGTAGACCTTTATTCTGATGATTTATGTTAGAACGATGTATGGTGACATTATTTTCAATTATTGAGAGGATGTTTTGATTAAGATATTGAATGTGGTTGTTAAAGAGCTTTGGTTGGGTATTGGGAATTTTGTTGAAATAATTGTGAAATATTGATCGGTGTTGTTTTGCAGAGAAAATTCATGGAGTATATTGATCAAGGTAGAGGAAGAGGCCGTGGCCGAGGCAGAGGCCGAGGTAGAGGCAGATGTAGAGGCCAGAGGGGCCGAGGACGTGAGAGAGCCATTCCACAACCGATACATGAGGAACCACTATGGGAGGATGCCCCATTAAACCAGGAGTATGATGAGATCGAGATATTGTCTGATGATGAGAATGCTGCAGGGCAGCAAGGACCAGTACCACCACCCCAGGGTAATACACCGGAAATTTTATCAGTCATGTGGGTGGAAACTTTCAGAAAGCAACACCCTCCGACTTTTGATGGGACTGGAGGACCCACAGCTGCAGAAGATTGGATCAGGGAGCTTGAAAAGATTTTCAAGCATATGAGGTGTCTGAGGATGAGAAAATAAACTGTATGTCCTATCAACTGAAAGGGAAAGCGGACAGATGGTGGGAGACTTATGTTAAGTCTGTCGCACCAGCGGAAAGGGATAATGTGAGCTGGGAAAGGTTCAAGGAAGCATTCTTTGAGAAGTATGTTCCAAGGTTATTTGGAAAGAGAGGGCAGTAGAATTCTTCCTGTTTGAACAAGGGAAGCTGACTGTGGAGTAGTATGACACCAAATTCGGTGAGCTGCTCCATATGGCACCGCACCTGGCGGATACACCGCAAAAGATGGCTGAGAAGTTTAGAGACGGACTGTGCAAAGAAATCCGCACACAACTGGCCACCATGAAAGGCTTAAGCTATCAAGAACTGCTGAGCCATGCCTTGGACATTGAAGCGTCCAAGAACATGAAGAAGATGCCAGAATGGGGAGCACAAGAGGCACAGGCTTCAGCTCCAATTCATAAGAGGAAATGGGAAGAGCCAGCCAGGCAATTTGTTCAAGGTCAAGGCAGTCAGAAGCGCCACGACCAGGGCAGGTAGCAAAATTTTCAGGGAAGGCCGGATCAACAGAACTTCCAGAGGTTCAATCCTCACCAGGCTCAGAGGCGAGACCAGGCAGGACCACTGAATTGCCAAAGGTGTGGCAGGAGGCACATGGGAGGATGCCAGGGGAATGCAGTCAGATGTTTCAACTGCGGAGGGCAAGGTCACTACGTCAACAATTGCCCTACACCGCCAGCTCAAGGTGGTAATAGCCAGAACTTTCAGAGACCTGCTAACCAGCAGTTAAGGGCGATCAGAGGACACCGCCAGCCATGGAGAGGCAACGTTGGGAACAGAGGAGGAGGAGGAAGGCAGGGTAATCAGGCCGCACCTAGGAACCAGGAGGGTAACCCACAGGGTGGTGATGGACAACACAGGAGAGCCCGAGCTTATGCTCTGGATGGTAATCAGGATGATGGTAATTTGGCAGGTATGGGATGCATTAATGATATACATGTTATGGTATTGTTTGATACTGGAGCATCGCATACTTTCATTTTATTTGCATGTGTTGAGGCATTAGGATTTGAAGTAGGAAAGAATAGTCATGACTTGAACGTAGCGATACCTTCATGAGAAACAACTATTTCTACTTTACTGTGCCGAGACTTGAGAATTAAGATGAACGAGAGTGAGATTCATGTAGTAGAACTGAATGTATTGGACATCCATGACGTAGACATAATCCTAGGAATGGGTTGGTTGTCGGAGAACAAGGCGACAATTTTGTGTCATGAGAGGAGAGTGATTATTCCGCAGCAAGGGAATGAGGAGGCGTTTGTACATGGATTTAAAGGAAGTAGAGAGTACCTGTAATCTATGCAATTCAAGCATCGAAGTTGTTGTGTAAAACGGGAAATCAAGCCTTCTTAGTGTATTTGGAAGGAGAGGAGAAGGCGGAGCTAAAAGTGCAAGATGTGCCGATAGTGAGAGAGTTCGAGGATGTATTTCCGAAGGAACTTTCAGGGTTACCACCAGACAGGCAGGTGGAATTCACTATTGATCTGGAACCGGGTGCGGCACCAATTTCTAAAACATCGTACCGCATGGCCCCGAAAGAGTTACAGGAGTTGAAGGTCCAGCTACAAGAGCTGCTGGACATGGGTTATATAAGGCCAAGCGTGTCACCATGGGGTGCACCGGTTTTGTTCGTTAAGAAGAAGGATGGATCGATGCGTATGTGCATTGATTACCGAGAGCTGAATAAGTTGACACTGAAGAATAGATACCCATTACCGAGAATCGATGATCTATTTGATCAACTCAAGGGAGCAAAAGTATTTTCTAAGATTGATCTTCGATCAGGGTACCATCAGTTGAAGATTCGGAAGGAAGATATTCCAAAGACAGCATTCAGGACTAGATACGGTCACTACGAGTTTGTAGTAATGCCGTTTGGACTCATGAATGCTCCTGCAGTGTTCATGGATTTAATTAACCGAGTATTTCATCCATATCTTGACAATTTTGTACTGGTGTTTATAAATGATATCTTGATATACTCGAAGAGTGAAGTGGAGCATGAGCAGCATCTGAGAACAGTTTTGCAGACCCTGAGAGATGAGAAGCTTTATGCTAAATTCAACAAGTGTGAGTTCTGGCTGAGAGAAGTGACGTTCTTGGGTCACATTGTGTCGGCAGATGGAATAAAAGTGGATCCAGCCAAGATTCAGACAGTGATGGACTGGAAATCACCAACTACGCCGAATGAGATTTGCAGTTTTCTGGGTTTAGCCGGTTATTACAGAAGATTTATCGAGGGCTTCTCGAAGATTGCAAAGCCAATGACTCAGTTACTACAGAAGGGTGTGAAGTTTGTGTGGATGGATGAGTGTGAGAAGAGTTTTCAGAAGTTGAAACAGTTGCCAACAACCGCACCAGTCCTAGCAGTGCCAGAATCAAATAAGAACTTCGAAGTTTACACCGATGCTTCGAAGAATGGGCTGGGTTGTGTATTGATGCAAGATGGTAAGGTGATAGCTTATGCGTCAAAGCAGTTAAGACCACATGAAGTGAACTATCCAACTCATGATTTGGAGTTAGCGGCTGTAATCCACGCGCTAAAGATTTGGAGACACTATCTCTACGGAGTGAAATGTGCCATATTCACTGATCATAAGAGTTTGAAGTATTTCTTCGAACAGAAGAATCTGAATATGAGGCAGAGGAGATGGTTAGAGCTCGTGAATGATTACGATTTGACGATAAATTATCACCCCGGAAAGGCGAACTCAGTAGCCGATGCCTTGAGTCGGAAGGGAGAAGCTCAGCTAGGCTGTATGCTCACGAGAGAAGGCAGTTTAATCAAGGAATTTGAGAAACTTAGCCTGGAAGTGATATAACCTTCAGAAAGAAAGAGGTGTGATTTAGCGGCTTTGACAGTAGTGCCGGATTTAAGAGAAAGAATTATTGAGGCACAGAAAAAAGACGCAGAGATTGAGAAGTTGCGTCAAAAGCTGAAGGTCAAACCAGTGGGAGAGTATCGGGAAGCACCTGACAGTGCGTTATTGTTCAGAGACAGAATATTGGTGGCAGCTCGTGAGGAATTAAGGAATGAGATTTTAAGTGAAGCTCACGATACGCCGTATACCTCTCACCCAGGAAGTACTAAAATGTATCAAGATCTGAAAACCAGGTACTGGTGGGATGGTATGAAGAAGGATGTAGCCTTATACGTGGAGAAATGTTTGGTATGTCAACAAGTTAAGGCGTTACATCAACGGCCGTATGGGAAGTTGCAACCATTAGATATCCCTGAATGGAAGTGGGAACATATCACCATGGACTTCGTAACGGGGTTACCGAGATCACAAAAAGGGAATACGGTGATATGGGTCATAGTGGATCGTCTAACGAAGAGTGCTCACTTTTTACCGATTAAGGTAAATTATGGATCAGATAAGCTAGCTCAGATTTATGTCCGAGAGATAGTCACACTGCACGGAGTGCCAAAATCTATTACGTCTAACAGGGATGCGAAGTTTACATCTCGATTCTGGATGAGTTTGCAACAGGAGTTGGGTACTCACTTGAATTTTGGTACGGCGTTTCACCCACAATCAGATGGTCAATCCGAAAGGACAATTCAAACTCTTGAGGATATGCTGAGAACGGTGGTTTTAGACCAACGAAGCAGTTGGGAGCCGATTTTGCCTCTGATCGAGTTTGCTTATAATAATAGTTATCAGACAACAATCGGAATGGCTCCTTATGAGGCCTTATATGGGAAGAAGTGCCGTTCACCTCTTTATTGGGATGAGGTAGGAGAACGGAAGGTTATTGGACCGAACGCAGTGAGTGAAATGATTGAAATTGTCCGGCAGATCAGAGGAAGAATAAGGGAAGCGCAAAGTAGGCAGAAGTCTTATGCCGACTTGAGGAGGGCTGAATAGTGTTTTGAGGTGGGGGATAAGGTATTCCTCAAAGTCTCGCCTACCAGGGGAATAGTGCATTTTGGAGTGAAGGGCAAGCTATGACCGCGCTATGTGGGACCCTATGAGATATTAGAGCGCATTGGTCCAGTGGCATATAGATTAGCATTACCCCCAAGTATGGGCAATGTGCACAATGTGTTCCATGTGTCTCAACTGAGGAAATATGTTTATGATCCTAGACACGTGATTTACCAAGAAGAAGTGGTTTTGAATCCTGATCTACAGTATGAAGAGAAACCAAAAGCTATATTAGATCGTACGATGCAAGAACTCAGGAATAAGTCAATTTCGCTTGTAAAAGTGCTTTGGAATCATCATGGGAGCGAAGAAGCAACCTGGGAGCTGGAAGATAAGATAAAAGAGAAGTATCCCGAGCTTTTCGAGGCTTTGTAAATTTCGGGGACGAAATTTTTATAAGGGTGAGGGGATGTAATACCCCGTGAATATTTGACAATGTAATAATTATTCGGATCTAATAAAAGGGGATTTCCTCAATTGGGAAGCATTGGAAGTTATTTGGTTATGATTGGAGAATTAATTTGATTTGTTAAGCTTGATTATATTATTAATTGTGATGAAATTATCAAGATTTATTGGGAAGATAATGAGATGAATTGAGAGTTTGGGAAGAAAAATTTGGTAATTCATGATGGAACAACATTTGTTTGAGGTGGAATAGTTCAGAGGTTATGAACTATTAAAATTTTGAAGAATTATATTGAAATTTATACACATGGATTAATTAAGAGATATATGGAATTAGAGTTACATGTATATGTTTATATACATATCATATTGTATAATGGAAGGGATATATGTATAGAGGGAGAGTCATATTATAAACTTTTCTACCTTGTTTTATATTGAATTAGAGAGAGAAAGAGCAAACACCCCCCCTCAAACCTCACCCAACCCCGTCACCTTCCCGGCATCGCACCGGCCAACTCTGACCACCACCGGACCAGCCACCACCGCCATTCAAAATCTTTTGTCCAAGCTTCAGTTTGAGTACTCGTGGGCTCCGAGAGGACGAGAAACGAGAGAGATATTGAAGAGAGAAGGTGAGGTGGGTTTTAATTCCGAATTTTAGATTTTAAGATTTAAATCTTGTTATTCCGGCCATTAATCAATGTTTTGGTGCTAGATTCGTGTTCTCCATCATGTAGGGAGCCTTCGGATACCAAGAAACACGAATTTCCCCACCGAAAATTGTGTCCGCCGCCGTGAGGGAGAGGAACTCCACTGAGCTCCGATTCACCTCTCTTTTTCACGTTTAATCCAAGTTTTGTTGCATTATTCGTGTTCCTGGTGATCCAAGGAGTCAAAATATGTAATTGCATGTGAAATCGAAGTTGTGGGGAGTGTTTTACGGCAAGTTGCAGGTCTTGTCTCCGGCGAACTCGCGAAGTCAATGACCTGTGTCGATCGACACAGAGGCTAAGGTTGAGGAGAAGGACAACAGCTCGTGTCGATTGACAAAGACTCATGTCGATCGACACAGGGGCTGGTCGACAAGGGTTCCATGACACATTTGTGTCGATCGACAGAAGATCGTGTCGATCGACAGAGCTGGTCGGGGAGAGTGTGTCGATCGACAAAGGTTTGTGTCGATCGACACAGAGTCAACATGAAGGGGTATGTCGACTGGGAGGAGCTTGTGTCGATAAGGGGTGTGTCGACCGACACAGATTCCTGTCGGTCGATACAGAGGCTTGAGCAGGAGATTTATTTCATAGTTCTAACCAATCTTAATTCTTTTCGAATCTCGATTATTATTGATTAAGATATTACTGTCCTAGATCATTCGTACTGACTTGAGTATCCCTAAACAATTGTAGGAGGTTGAAAGCAAGGACAGTTGAGCTCTCACTAGCAGAAGACATCTATACTTAAAGCCAAGAACAAGGTGGGAAACTATTTCAATATAAAAACCAAAATGCGTGTTTTCTTTTCAAAATGCGTACCTGGTGAAAATGTTAAATAAATGGAAGCTAGATTCAATGTTATTATCTACGAGCTGAAGAACTTGGGGAGAACATATGAAGTTGTTGATATGAATGCAAAAATTCTCTTCAAGATGCCCAAGGAAGACTGGTTCGTCAAAGCCACCAGCTTGAAGGAGAAGGATCTCTCCAAGATGACGACCAAGAATGTGTTCGCCCAGCTCCAAGCCAACGAATGGGACATCCAAATGGCAAACATAAATGAAGCAGTGCAAAGTGTCAGCACACATCCGGAGGAGGATGCTGCCTTTTTCGCAAAAAAAAAGTTCAAAAGAAGGCCTCAAAGGCCTTATCAAGCTGATTGATCTTCCGGACAAACGTCCACTTCAAAGTCAGCACCCACACCTTCCTACTAGAAAAATGAGGAAGAGAGCTCAATTGAAGAGCTTGAGGAGCAAATGAGGAAGCTGACCAGACTTCTTGAGAAAGCTAAAGCCAAGAAGGAAGGTTCACAGTCCGGTGAACTGAAGTTTAGCGAAAGACCTCCAAAGGCTTTATTTGAGTGCAACTCTCCAGAACACCTCAAGTACGAGTGCCCACATCAGACGATGATGCAGTGGAGGAAGCCTTCCGGGTGCTAATGGTCAAGCTAGCAGAAGACGAGGAAACTGAAGCAGAGTCTACAATCTAAGTAAATCTCCCTAACTTAGTTTGTCTAACCTTATTTGTTTTGCAGGTACAGGGTCACCAAGGTCAATTTAAAAGGAAGAAAAGAGCATGGATACTAGACAATGGATGTTAAGTTCACATGACCGGTGACAGTAATCTCCTCTCAAAACTGAGAATGACAAGAGGACCACTTATCAGTTTTGGAGATGACTCAAAAGGCAGAGTAACTGGCAAAGGATGTTCGGAATGTAATGGAATCATCATCAACAATGTATCCTTAGTCACTAATCTCCACTACAACTTGTTGAGTGTGAGTCTACTTATCCAATATGGATATGAGGTGACATTTGCCGAAGAAGAATGTTGGATCAAAGACAAAGACTCCAAGGAGACTGTGCTGAAAGGTGTGAAGAAAGGAAGTCTCTACTACGTAGACTGGGAGAGCGAAAAGACTAACACATGCCTTGTCGCAACAAGCTCATCCCAAGAAGGAGTCAACTAGCTATGGCATAAAAGACTTAGCCATCTGAATTTTCAGTCAATCTGACATCTTGCCAAGCACAAACTTGTGGAAGGCCTACCACATGTCAATTTAAAAAAGGAAGAAGGTGTCTACAGAGCATGCAAAATGGGAAAACAAACCAGAGCATCATTCAAGAATCAAACCATCACAGCAAGCACAGGCATGATCCTCGAGCTGCTACATATGGATATATTTGGACCAGTCAAGCCGCCAACCATTGGAGGAAAAAGATTTATTCTGGTTGTAGTAGACGACTACTCAAGATATACTTGGGTCAGGCTGCTGACAAGCAAAGATGAAGTAAAGATTCAACTTCCAGAGCTCATCCTTCAACTGCAAAACAACAAATGAGTCACTGTCAAAAGAATCAGATCTGACAACGGGACTGAGTTTTGCAACGTCCACTGATGGATTTATGTGTTGATGCTGGCATTACTCATGAGAAGTCAGCTCCTAGGACGCCAAAACAGAACGAACTTGCTGAACGGAGAAACAAAACACTCAAAGAGGCAGCCAGGAACTATGCTAGCCGAAGCAAACTTGAAAGAAGGGTAATGGGGAGTAGCCTTGATGACGGCATGCTATACTTAGAACAGGAGCGCCATCAACAGTCGCCATTACAAAACCCCGTACGAAGTCTTCAATGGTCGTAAGCCTTCTATAGCACATCTTCGTGCTTTTGGTTCACCATGTTACATCCATAACAATGAGAAATCAAAACTAAATACTTTCAGTCCCAAAGCAGATGAAGGAGTGTTCCTTGGATATGGACATGCTTCATACAAGGGATACAAAGTACTCAACAAGACAATCGGACTTGTGGAAGTAACATGCTCTGTTGTTTTTTATGAGTCTATCTTAGTGCGCAGAACCTTGAAAGAACTGGAACTTGGTGATCTTGTTGCTAACAACCGGTGTGAGAAACAGAGTGCTGATAAAGAAGATCAAAGTCAAGTTTCTCCGACAAAATCTGTAGATGATCACACAAGTGTTCCAGATGAAGAGGTCAGTACTGCAATCGACCTTGCAAAATCCTTATTGATATCAACATGGAGCAATAAGGAGGGCGATGATTTGCCTAGCAAATCGATGGAGTCTTAATGTTGTGTATCCTGAGACTAGTGCACTACTAATCATTGTAACTTGGAAGTGGACAAACTTCCAATCACACAATAGTAAAATACTTAGTGATTATATTTGTGAGTGAAACTACTTGCAGTGATATAAAATTGTTTTGGGCAAGCACAGTTAAACTTTTCAACTAAAATCCTGTGGTTTATTTGTATGTGGCAACATTTATATACATGAATGTTTTGGGGCAATGTGTTCATTGGGTACGTAGTACTCAGCCAGCGTACATTATTTCTAAAATCTGCAGGTTAAACATAAATGAGAACGCAATGGTGTAAAGAGCAAGTCAATAAACAGTGCAATAAATTTTGAGATATGCATCTTCATATGCATATTTTCGCTATACACTTTTCGTTGCAATGAACGTCTGTAGCCCTTTTTTTCTTCACACATGTTTAAAAATCATTTGAGAAACCAAAAAATGTGATGCAACTAGAATTATTGTATGCAGAAATATTTTATCGTAACGATATTCTATTCGAGTATCTCACTCAAATATAGTGTTTGTCTTCTGCTGTTCAACCCCACCAGTTGGCAGCGTGCATGTCCCAGAAGTTCGGTAAGGTGAGTCGAGGATGCTACAATTGGGCATCTTTTTAAAAACCACACTACAAGAAAAATATTGAACAACAACACTAAAAAGACAACACTTTTCGTTGAAAAGTGTTGTCGTAGACTAAAAAAGTGTTGTTGTAAATAAAAGTGTTGTCTTTTAGTAAAATAATACGCTAAAAGACAACGGTTCTACACTAGTGTTGTTGTTTACGTGTTGTCAATTATTGAAAAGACAACAGTTGCTAAAAAATACGCTAAAAGACAACGATTATACACAAGTGTTGTTGTTTACGTGTTGTCTATTATCGAAAAGACAACAGTTGCTAAAAAATACGCTAAAAGACAACAGTTTTACACTAGTGTTGTTGTTTACGTGTTGTCTATTATCAAAAAGACAACAGTTGTATTTGTGTGTTGTTATTCTAATTTGTTTTTAAATTCTAGTGATTCTTATTTAATTTTGATAAAAATACTCTGTAATATTTTGAAGAGTTAAACGTTACATTTGGTGTATTTAATAGTTTTCCCTATATTATTTTATACTTCATTTTTATTTTTTAAAAATAATAACTAAATTTAGGAAACAAAATAATTAAATATAAAATAAAATACCATTAGAGAGTAGACGATTTTATCCATATTTCTAGCTATTACAATAATAATTGTGCGTGGTAAAACCATCTTGCCGATAACCAAAAGATCATAGGTTGAAATACCTTTGAAACATGTGGATATGTAAGGTGAATTAAATATTTTTAATTGATTATTCAAAAAAATACATGAAGTGTTTAAAAAATACCTCGATTTTTAGACTAATTATAAAATATAAAATGACAAAACAAATATGTGCTAATTTATTTGATTTAGATTAAAGATACATTAATAATTATAATTATAAATGATATAGAAATAATATATTATGTGTATGTAGTTTAGATGGTTGAGCTCCCGTGTATCATGCGAGAGGTACTGGGATCGATACCCCACTTCTCCATTTTAATTTTTTTTCATGTTGGAGAAAAGACAACGGTTTAAAAGACAACAGCTTTAAACCCGTTGTCTTTTTTAGAAACGACAGTACTAACTTACAACAACACCACTTACGACAACACTTCAAAATGTCCTACGACAACACTTTTTAAGCGTTGTTGTTTCGCATTTTTCTTGTAGTGCCAGTAAATTTTTTGTATTTGTTTTAAATGAGTTGCGTTCATTTCTGAACTAAGTGTTGTGAATGAACAATGAACATACATCCAACCTTTGATTTATTTAATCCAGCGGCTAATATGATGACACGTGTCAATTATATAATGATTTTTTATTTCATTAAGGGTAGTATAGGTATTGTATTATAATTAATTTTTGGAACTGTTATTAAGTTTGGTAACTGCATTATTTACTCAATCTTTGATTTGTTTCATATCTTTTTTAAGATCTGATTTTACGATCCTTTTTTAACTACTTCCATTAATTTTTTTTCACATCATCGTCGTTATTCGACATTCGTTCCTTTTTTTTGTTTTGCGCCATTTTTTAATAAAATACTATGAACGACATACCAGGTATTTTTTTATTTGTAGTTTTATTCAATTCTTGTTCGTTTTCACGTATAATTTTATATTTTTCATTCGTATAGTTTTTTTATACTTGTTTCATTGTTTTTTTTTTGTACTTGTCTAGTATTGTTAATTAACATAGTATGTACGTATGAATTTTTTTTTTATTTTTTCTGTGATGTTTTCCATATCGTTTTTTTATGAATTCAAAATTGGATTAATGTTTATTTGTTTTTTGATCAGTTATGAAGTTTCAGTTTTTTTTTTATTGAATGTGAATGTGTGTAAAGTAGTATTTAGATATCATGGTAGGTTTTTGACTTTTAAATACTTAATTTATTCGTTGTAGTTTTTGTATCATTATTATAAAGTTAACATATCATTTTACTGACGATTAAGTATCATTAATATTTTTTTGACTTTTCTTTACAAATTCTTTCGATTCTGCCATTAATGACTCATCAGGTAATGTATAATTCGTCATTTACTCAATTAATGCATATCATTAATTTTCATTTGCATTATCATTATTTTTAAATAAATGTATCTGTTTTATATGTTGTTATGTTTTGTAAACAAATCAATGTTCATAATTAATTAATTTTTTTTTCATATATATTTTGTTATGTTTCAGTCTTATTTGCTCCTATTTGTGATGATGCAATAAAGCCTCATGAAGGAAAATGCTTTAGGAGCCTAGACGATGCAATGAAATTTTATGAAGATTATGCTTCTAATGTTGGTTTTGATACGCGTATCTATGGCAGCAAGAATGTTGATAATATAGTTACATGGAGATACGTTGTTTGTACTAGGGAAGGGAAGAAACATACTGTTTGTGCAAGTTGGGCAATAACGATTCGAGAAACTGTGATAAAATGAAAGATCTTGAGAAGCAGAAGGGTTGATTTTAATTTGGTTTTTTTGAGTATTTATACATTGTAGTACGATTTTGTTAGTTTTTTTCCGGATTACATTATAATTGTTTTAGTTTTTAACTTATAATACTTTGTTTTTCTGAGTTAATTTTTATTATTGTATGCGTTTTTTATTTTT
Organism: Plectranthus barbatus; assembly: GCA_026898455.1. Classification (NCBI taxonomy): domain Eukaryota; kingdom Viridiplantae; phylum Streptophyta; class Magnoliopsida; order Lamiales; family Lamiaceae; genus Plectranthus; species Plectranthus barbatus. The sequence goes on from JAPKLW010000209.1 coordinate 94,183, forward strand.
TTTTCTTGGTAATTGATTATAATTACTAGTTCCTTTATCATTATTGTTGTTTATTGGTATCATCAATTTTCACTTTGTATATCATTATTTTATATGTCTTCTCAAATATAGTTAGTATTTTAAATGAAATATTATCAACGAAATTTCAAGAGTCATATGTGGTATCTATGTTATTAGCTTAATCGTAGTTCGTATTATCTGACATAATACTCTGTAATTATGATTTAATTCTTCTTATTGGTTGATATTTTAATTTTTTCAAATCATGATACTTGATTCTAACTACTTTTTTATTTAGCATTATTCTTATATGTTGGTATCATCATTATTCATGTTGTTTATCATTAAATTATTTGTTTTCTCAAATATTGTAACTTTTTAAAATAAAATATAATGAATGAATTACAGTATGAATTACAAACTTCTTCGGATTTCTTCGATAGTTGAATTCTAATTGACCTTTTTTGGTTAATTGCAAAACATTAATTACACTCAACAACTTCCCTGAATATTCGTTTAAATTTGTAGAGATCGTGGGTTGATTTTCTTTGGTAACTGCACCCTTATTGATCGACTTTCAGTTTTTAATCATTGGTAATTTTTTTTGTTCCTAATTTGCCCTTTTAATGACAAACACGAAACTAAATAATGATAGACGCCTACTTAAAATATTGGACGTTGATTTAGGGATTGGATGGTTAGATATTGTTCTCTGTTCATTCACATATACCTGTTCAGTCTAGATCACTCCCCTGTTTTAAATTATCAAACTATCTTAAACTACGTAAATTTAATTAGAACGTAATGTTGAAATTCCGGCACCGAATGTTAATTGAACACATCGATTTTCCATATATACATTATTTAATGGTATGTGTTAATCTTGTTTAATTGCATGAAAATCGATATGCTTAGTCGGTCGACATTCAAGTACTGAAATTTCAACTTCATTTTAAATTTTCGTAATTTAAGATTGAGTATTTAAACAAAAGCATATATAATTTATACTCCCTATCCCTTTGTCCCATGAAATTAGTCTCATTTTTCATTTTTGTATGTCCCACATAATAGTCACATATAAAAAATGGAAAAATAATCGATTCACACTAATAAATTATTAATTTTCCTTATCTCTATCTCCTTGATTATTGTGCCGAAACCAAATGGGACTAATTATGTAGGACGGAGGGAGTATTATTTTTCATAAAAAATGTACATAATTTTTAATAATTACATATTTAGTCAATTTATAATATATTTGAAATGATGGTAATAATTTATAATATATTCTAGATTTACACCGGCACGATACGCCCACAAAAAAATTATTAATATTTTAATATAATCAATTTTACATATTTTAGTATAAACCTTATAATTATTTTGTTTAGAATAATAATAATAATAATAATAATAATTGCATATTGTTTAATAAATTATGTAAAATACTAAACTCGTCTAACAAACTTTCACTATATAATATTACATAATTTATTCACATTTATTCATATTTATTCAAATGTATATTCAAAATAGAAGTTGATTTGCTTGAGAATCTTATTTATGCAAAGTTTATCTATTTTAAAATTAGGTATTCTAAATATAAAATCTATTGAAAGTAAAATTTTTATGAATATAGCAAATAAATTTTTTAATGATTATATAAATCTAAAAAAATCGAAAATAAACTTATCATTTTAAAAGGCAAGATGGAATAAGAGTATCATTTAATTAAATAGCAATAATAAATAAATATAAATAAATTTAAAAATATATAGAAATCAGAAATGTGAGTGGATATGAATACTGTAGTAATTATTTATTACTCCCTCGTCCCAGTCTATTGGTCTTTCTTTTCGTTTTTGTCCGTCCTAGTTTATTGGTCTTCTTTCTATTTTTGGTAAATAATTAAGAATTAATTAAGTAATTAAATTAAGTTAATTTAACCCAAAATAAATACAAATACCAAATTGCCCCTGAAACCCTAACAAAAATGACCCCCCTACCCCCGCCGTTTGCATCTCTCAAAACACGATATGTTCTCTCATTTTCCTATCTCCCAAACCCTAATTTGTCTCTGCCTCTCTCTGATTCCTCCTCCGTTCTCTCTTCCCCTCCGGCCGTCATTCTCTTTGCCGCCGCCCCTCTAACCGCGATGACGAAGCCCACGTCTTCGTCTTTGTTACCCGTTGCTTCACTACTGATGAATCCCGCGATGACGAAGCCTCTTTCTGCACCGTTACCCGTTGCTTCGCTGCTGCCTCGCCCACCAATCGGCAGTGCAGGTGACGTGCCCTCAACCGAGATCTCTTTCCGTCCTTGCTCTCTTCTCTCATTTACTAAATCTGTCCCTGTTTTGCAACCTTCACATCTCGGGACTTCCTCTGAATCATGCGACGATGGCCTTGTTGCCGCCGGAGGCTTGGAGGCGGGGATGGCCAACCACATCGTCGCTGTTACAATTGATGAAAGCCCAAATGGGCGTATTCCTCTTAGCAGTCCATACACCAATAAGTGGGAGTGGCTGGCAATTGAAGCCGAGGCGTTACAACTTGAAACCGAAGAGATGATGGCGGTGGTTCGACAGTTTCGGGAAATTTACTTTCCCAACATCCGGTTATTTCTATTACTCGATCTTGTTCTTTTCATGCCCCTGTCTAGATTTGATTCTGTTGTTGGTTGTGGCTGATTTGATTATGTTGTTAGTTGCTGCTGATTTATGAATTGGCTGTTGGTTGTGGCTGATTTGATTCTGTTGTTGTTTGCTGCTGATTTATGAATTGGCTGTTGGTTGTGGCTGATTTGATTCTGTTAGTTCTGTAGTGGGATTGTATGGCTATTGATCTAAGATGATTTGGTTGTAAATATGCACACACTTCAGATACCACATGTAACATATTGGTGATGCACTTGTGTGAAATGTGTTTTAAACAACTTTGGAGTGGTTTCAATAATTTGATTGGTTTGTGTTTCTAATTTGCAAGCTAAACTTTAGTCCTTCTCATTCACAAAAAAACCATTTTTTCTTTACTTTAATGCATTACAAAAACCATATGCATATTTATCCTATCTGGACTGAGATCTTTACAAAAATCACATTCATCTTTAAGCTTTACAAAAACAAGTCTATACCTTGCAGCCACTGCACCATTTATGTTATCACTAATCCTATATCAGAAATCAGCTTCTCCAATCCATTTGTATGCCCCTGCTGTACTAAGTACTCAAGGCTTTCCTTAACCAACTCCTTGGGTATTTCTAAATCCTTATGTAATTCATTCTGCAATAATAATGAATTCTTCTTCATGTGAGGGATTTTGTAGTTGTTGCATCCCTTAACTATCATTATCTCCTGCAAACAACACTGTAAGGATAGGAAAACTTTGTTTAGTGTTGTTGCTTCAAGAGTATTGAAGCTAATGATCACTGCGTTAACTAAATCTTTTGCATCCCTGCATTAATGTTGCTGTTGTAAGCTCTGAATTACTCAAAAAAATCCTAAATCATTAACATTGCAATCGAGACTATTTGGTGGTTGTTGCACCAATGATATCGTAAACCCATCACCATTTACAACAGCTTGAAAGTCTTGGTCTTCATTTCCAATGTGTGGCCTTGCATTATCTTGTTGTATGTAGATGGTCTTACTTAAACATTCAGGCCATTTTGATTTTATTGCTGGTACAATCTGAGGTTTAGGAACATTAATCAATATTAGCATCATGAAGTATAGAAAAAAACATGTTTTACACTACAATAACTACAATTCAGAAAGGTTCAATAATAATTAGCTCATTCATACATTCAGGACAACTAAAAAATTGTAAAGTTTTCACCTAATTGATCAAGCAGTCTTTAATCACTTGCTTTGTGATTGACTCTATTGGTTTTATCTCCATAATGCCTGTAGCCCTCCTCTTGCTGTTTCTTTTATCTCTCACTTCTTCAGTGAATGGCCAAATGCATATTTTACCATCGAAAACAACATTTCCTTCCTCTAAAAATATAGGTCGACACACAGCACACATGAACATGATTTTTGGGATGAATTTTTTGCTTTTGCGTGTTCTAACTGCTTCTTGTTCAACTACAGTGATGTAGTATCTGTGTGTATTTTTGGTTAGGTAGAACCATTTCTCATCAATGTGTATGACATTCTCCATGGGTTTAAATCTTAGGATATCCAAAGCATTATCATAATCCACAGCTTGCAAACTGAAACTTAACCTAGTCAATTTGTTTGGAGTTGTCAAAGCTGGTTTAATAGCATTAGTGTGTGCTCTGATCAGATGTGATTTAGCCCATCTTCCCACTACAGATTTAGGAATATTAATGCTTTCTGCTAGTGCTCTAAATGTCCCTCTCTTTTGAATCTGAACTTCAGCAATTTGAGCAAGGTTTACCTCATGTTTTGTGTGGCTGATTCTTTTCAATCTTTTGTTAACCACATGCATAACTTCACCTCTTTCCCTTTGTTGTTTTGTAGATTCCCATATCCTTGATATTGTCCTCTTGCTGCAGTTGAAAGTAGATTCAACCTCAGTTATCTTTCCCTTTTTTGGTTTGCCATTGATGTTGTTCCCAAGCAAGAATTGAATAATCTCCTCCATCTTTGAAGCTGAAATATCTTTATTTGTACCCATTTTTGTAATTTATCAAATGATGTGCATTAATTTAATCTGATTCTCTATTTATAGACTTGTAAAAGTGTGCTAAACCAAGTTTGAATTTTTTGGGTTTGAAATTTTGTGTAAAATCTGCTCCCACCAAAAAATTTTGGTGGGAGATTTGATTTCCCTTAGATTTTTTTGTTTAAATTTAAGATTTGAGGTGGATGCCCTTTAGGTCATTTTTACACTTTTAATTGCAACTCAAATTTTTTATTAACAATATTATATTCATATTTATAGAGTGCATTGGTTTGTGTGCAAAAGAAAAGTGCCCAGAATTTGCAAAAACCCAAACCATGTCAGTGAACCTAAATATAAAAAATGTGCTTAATTTAGTACTAATAATTCTTTTACTTGTGACTAGTGAAGTAATAGTGTTTCTTGTTTTTTGAATTAAGTTGCATTGGAAAAAGTTAAGTCTATTTAATTTTTTTTGCCTTAATAATAGATTTCTATTGCTACAAATTTTATTTTATTTATTAAATAAATCTGTAAATAATGTTTAGTTTTTTTGAGGTTTTAGGATGAAATTGGTCCGGAACTCTTTTAAAATAGTATATAGATAAGTATTGAGATGAGATCGTATGAGAATAAATTACATGTGAGAAAAAAGAATAAATCATATTCATGAGATCTTAATAAATTAATGGTTGATATACAATCACGCCACAATTAAAACAATTAAGCAATATTATAATTAAGTAAACGACTAACAAGCAATTAAATGATATAATAAACACAATCAAATAACTTTATCAATTTCTCACAAAAAAAATTTTCTCACTTGATCAGCTCATTGTATGTATTTATGTCAATAATATAGAATTGTGGCGTCGCCCCGTCCAACCCGAGTATCCGCCACCAAACACCAATTCCACGTGTCTTTTGTGTTTGTGTGTGTGCATGGCAGTCAAGATCAATGGAGTGAGGTCAAAAGAGTCGCGGCGCAATGAGCTCATAGTCCGAGCGCTTTGCTGGTCAAGATTTGAAGATGATGCGACGCCTGAGATTATTTGTGGGCCCCCGAATATTTCACTCAATGCACCCCGATTCTCTTGCATTAATTCTTGACCATTCGATGTTGGAGGATTTGAGTGACATCATACATAAACCCCCTCACGCTGAATATTTAAACAAATTACTCACCCTCTCATCCCGCAAAACAGTAGTTAAACATAGGGATGGATCGATATATTATACTTAAAATCATTTTTTCCATTATACAATGTCAGAATTTTATGCTATGAATTTTTTTTTACATAAATATCCATAATTCTAGGACGGTAGATACAAAAATTTTAAAAAAAAATGGACTTGTGGACACCAATAGTCTATTCTTATTTGACGAACACGAATCAAGTGTGTTTCATTCACAAATCAATTAATTAAGAGATAATGAACATATAAAAAACATAATTGTGATTTGTAAGGAAATTAACTAATTGGTGAATAAGGAAGACGAATCTATTTTCGACCCACTCTTTCACCCCATCTTCAATGTGTTCTTATTTTTTATATTAATTTCATAATTATTATTGATATTTTATTAGTAGTATATTTTTGTTAGAAAATTTAAATTTTGATGTGTAAAATCATACCATTAGTCAATCATTATTGTTTAGAACTGTTAGGTATTATTGTAAGTAATTTTTGCCTTTATATTGTTGAGATCGGGCCCAAGCTGCCCTAACCAATCAAGACCAACTCACGCTCATGATGAAACAGATCAAAAGGAATGTGGTCCATCAACTCGAAGCTCAACCAGTTGCAGCCTAAAAATCAAGTCAAGACCTACTTCAGTATAAATACCAATCCCAGTTCGGGTAAAAATTCGACCCCGAGGTCGGGTCCATCATCGACCCCGAGTGAATGGATAAGAAAGAAGCCGTTAGCGAGGTGTCACCTAAGCCCTAACCGACCCCAAGATATTTGGTTTGGTGTTTTACGCATTTATTTACCATTTTTTTTTTCTGGCATTTATTTCTTACATATAATTCCTATTTCTATCATTACCTGTTATATTTCTAACCCGATTTTAAAGGCTTCAAATTGTTTAATTTTGAACCTCAACATATATAAAGTTGGGTAATTATGTTAATCTATCCTACACTTTTACAATTTATGGAATTCTATCCCATTCTTTCAATTTTATGGAATTCTATCCTACATTATGTTCTATTATGTAATTCTATCCCAAATTGCCACATGCATTAGTTGTCATATCATTCTTCCACATAAGCTATTAGGGATGACATGGACCGATGAATTGGCATTAAATTTTAAATTTTTTGGAATTTATACTTTTAATAAAAAACTAAATTTATTTTTGTAAGTTAGTTTTTTTTAATTTAAATTAATTTTTTACTTTAATTTTTTAATGTATAAAATCAAAAAATTGATGTAACCCAATTCATTTTAAACTTAAATACAATATTATTAAATTTGTTATTATTAATTATTCTTATAAAATTAATTTTTAATCAATATTTAGCAACATAATTGAATTACAATAACATAAATCTTATATATAAATAATAAAATAAATTTTAAATATTAATACTAATTATAATTAAAATAATGACTATTATATAACAGTTATTATTAAAATCATTACATCCTCTCATCTTTAGATTTATCATTTATTGTAATTAATATAAAATATTTTCTAAATAATCAATTTAATTTAAAAAGAGATTTTTATAATAATTTCTAATATTAAATCTAAAGACGAGAGAAAGTAATAGTAGATTTTTAATATTAAGTCTAAAGACGTTGTAATAAAATTTTTATTTAGAGAATATTTTATAATAATTACAATTAAATGATAAATCTAAAGATGAGAGGATATAATGATTTTAATAATAACTGTTATAAAATAGTCATTATTTTAATTATAATTAATATTAATATTTTAAATTTATTTTATTATTTATATATAAAATTTATGTTATTGTAATTCAATTATGTTGCTAAATATTGATTAAGAATTAATTTTATAAGAATAATTAATAATAACAAATTTAATAATATTGAATTTAAGTTTAAAATGATTTGGGTTACATCAATTTTTCGATTTTATACATTAAAAAAATTAAAGTAAAACAATTAATTTAAATTAAAAAAACTAACTTACAAAAATAAATTTAGTTTTTTTATTAAAAGTAAAAGTTACAAAAAAAAAAAAATTTAATGCCACATCATCGGTCCATGTCAGCCTAATAGCTTACGTGGAAGAATGATATGGCAACTTATGTATGATGTGGCAATTTGAGATAAAATTACATAATTGAACATAATGTAGGATAGAATTCCATAAAATTGAAAGAATGGAATAGAATTCCATAAATTGTAAAAGTGTAGGATAGATTAACATAATTACCCTATAAAGTTTTGATGAGTCCAACATACCACCAGTTAGTGTGTCGCTAAATAGATTATTAGTCTACACTTGTAATGTATTGTATAAAAATTATTGAGTTGTAATTTGGAGTTGATCGCAAGTTTGGAAGAGTTTGTTGGCTGAAATGCCTTCACCAGCAAAGGGCCAACAACTTAATTGGTGATTTCTAAACTGCGCGACATTGCATGTTTTGTTCAAACCTCTATAAATATTTTGTGTTATTTATTACTTTATTTAATTTTCCGCATTAGATTTATAATCCAACACCTCAAGTGCTGGATTCCAGCAGTCCGACTATTGATACGTTCTGTGAGGAAACTCAAACTCGTTTATAATCTGTTCTAGTATTTTCCGATACATCTGGCGATCGAAGAGTGAATATAAGATATTTTGGCATCCGAACCACTATAAAAATTATTGTTCCTTCTTATTGCTTTCTGCACTTTACTCTTATAGTTTTACGTGCTTAATTTGAAACCAAACAACTTACAAGTTATTGGTGTATATCTCACATGCAAGTGGTAAAATTATATTGTGTGAGCTAAAATATTTTCAGCATTTCAACTGACTTGAGAAAGAGTCAGTTGGGACCACCACCTTTGAATAAGACTTCTGCCGCTTATTTATTCTATGACGTTTTGGGACAAATAATGTGTGTCATTTCAAAATATTAATTCTATTCTGATTGATTTATCAATTTATTCAATTTTTCAAAATTTATTACAAAAGTTAAAAAACAAAGAAATTTTTCGTGTTTGTTCTTCAGGAAACTAAAAAATTGTTTGTGTTGAAAAATAAATTTATTTCAGAATGGTACTTAAATAAAGTGAATGTAATAATTTGAAACAATTCGTGTTCGTTATTCACGAAAAGCCTATCAGTGTCCACACCAAAAATTTTAATTATATTTGCTTCCACAACTTTCAATTTAAAGACATAAATTTAAATCACCTCTATGAAAAAATTCATATTATTATTGTTGTAATTGGGATGAAATTATTGAAAGAGTACTCAGTAAAGGCTTCAATCCAGATTTAATGTTTGAATGTTCCTAGAGCCGAAAAAAGTCCCTCTCTGTTTGTTCTTTCTCTCATTTATAATGTCTCAAATCTGTTACAAGGAAATAGCTAAATTATGGGTGGTTTACAAGAGAAATATCCTATATTTCCTATCAATTATTTGTCTTCAGGCTTGATTGATTCGCTTCCTTGATTCGTACGATTTGAATAACTTCAATCCAGCTAATTGATGCTGAATTGGTCGTTTCCTTATCTGGCTTTCCTTTTGAGACGTTAGGAGTGGTTCGATCACCTCGCATTCTTCTCGTACCACTCCTTCAATCGACTGACTCGAGTGGCCCCGTTTAGAGACTTGGGGAAAATCGTAACCGGGGTACAACAATTCCCCCCAGCTTTATTTGAGCTAGAATGTGCTCTGATAAAGCTGGAAAGTCATTGAGTCGAGAATCGTCGAATTGTTTTGCTCTCCTCCAAGATGTTGTTTCGGACAGTGTGTCATCGTTCGAGGGAGTGCCTCGGAGAGACGAGTGCTCGTTTGAGGGGTTGCCTCAGAGTGACATGTGCTTGTTCGAGGGGTTGCCTCGGAGCGATGAATGCTCGTTCGAGGGGTTGCCTCGGAGCAACGGGTGCTCGTTCAAGGGGTTGCTTTAGAGCGACGTGTGCTCGTTCGAGGGGTTGCCTCGGAGCGATGAGTGCTCGTTCGAGGGGTTGCCTCGGAGCGATGAGTGCTTGTTCGAGGGGTTGCCTCAGAGAGATGTGTGCTCGTTCGAGGGGTTGCCTCGGAGCGATGAGTGCTCGTTCAAGGGGTTGCCTCGGAGCGATGGGTGCTCGTTCGAGGGATTGCCTCGGAGCGACAACTGCTCGTTCGAGGGATTGCCTCGGAGCAACGACTGCTCGTTCGAAGGGTTAGGGATCGCTTCACTTGCGTGATTTTCATCTGATCCCCCTCTGTGTTAATTATTGATTTGAAATTTGAATTTTCAAGGTTTCCATCTGTCGTCTTTTCAGCCGTGCATTTAAAAGCGGGCGCGGATCTCGTGATTTTCATTTATTTTAAGAATTAAGTGAATCTATAAATAGGGGTAGAACTTGCTCCGTCTGTCTTCTTTCCCCATCTGGTTTGATTTTCTTTTGCCGGCGTTCGCTAATTTCTCTGGAAGTAACGATTGTTCTGCTGCTTGTTTCCGTCCGATCGATTTCTTGGGTAAGATATTCTGCCTAATCCTCTTTTTCTTTGCTTCAAATGTCGACAATGGATGGGAGTGGGGGTTCTATTCTTGATTCATCCGGTAGTGTCTCTTCATCTTCTTCGTCGGAGGGTCGGTCCTTCTCGCCTTCTTCACCTTGGGGAACTCTTGAGTTTGATGTTTACTCCCCAGATTAGGACGAGAAATTCAAGGGCACTTTAGTTAGTGCACATACATCACTTGATTTTGATTTTATCAGGGGGTATTTTTACAAGTTTTATCTATCTTTTCGCCTAAATCCCGTGTTGCCTACCCCTGATCAGCGTCCCCATAGGCCGCCCTACGGGTGTATGGCCTTCTCGACCCGTGTGTTCAAATACGGCATTCGACTCCCCCTTCACCCTTTCTTTGTATCGGTCTTGGAGTATTATAACATTGCTCCTATTCAGTTGGCTCCGATGGCCTGGACACACATGATGGGCACGTTACTCATATTTCATGATTTGGGTTTTGGGTCGCCTACTGCGAGAGAGTTTGCCGAGTTGTATAATATGCACGCGCAAAGCGGGGAGAGTTACTACTTCTTTTCGAAGCATTCGAGTAGTTTGTATAAGCCATTGATCAAGGGCTGTTCGACAAATAGTGCCAGTTGGGTTGAGGACTTCTTTTACGTGTAAATTCCGTCTGAGCAGCCAACTCTTTCCGAAATGCTTCGAGTTGCTTCCCGTAAGTTTTATTTGTTGTATAAGATTATGTAAATCTCACTGACTCCTCCCTTGCAGGTCCTTCTCGTCACGCTTTAACCGAGATTGAACGACGTCGTATCGCTCAGGCGTACAAGTTTCCGATTCAGGACATTGATCGTCTCACTGGAACCTGTTGGGAAGATATTAGTGGTGTTCGAGATATGACGAAGCTGATGCCCGAGGAACTGGTCCGAATGGCGCAACGTCGTGCAGGAATAAAGCACAAACAGAAGAGGAGAGACGCAGATGATGCCGGTTCATCGAAGAAGGCATCGTCCGAAGCAACCACTTCAAAAGAAGGTTCTGAGGGCGGTGATTCCGAGGACAACGAGGTGTTAGAAAATAGGAGGAAGCGGAGGGTCGAGTTGTAGAGGGGACCCTCGGTCTAGACACGCGAGATTCTTGACCTAACTCATCAGGATAACGAGGATGCTCGGGTTGAAGTCCGCGATTCATCTCGCACCGCTACCCCTTCGCAGATTGATTTTGAGCGTGTTGAGCAGATGAAGAGGGACCGTCGTCTCATTGCGATGGGGAAGGGTGATTTCCCTACATTCCTTCGAGTCGCACTGGCTGGTCCGCCTTGGAGTACTTCTGTCAGAGCGATCAAGAAATTTATGGATTTTACTCACAATTCACTGAAGGTATCCTCGAATCCTATATTTCCCTTGCTTGGGGTTAGTTTTTGATCTTTTGTTGTTTTCAGAACATCGAGGCGATTCAATCGGTATTTTTTGGTACTATCCAAGCCATGGCTGAAGAGAAGCGTGATCGAGTCGCCATTGCAACCTCGTTGGGTGTAGTCGAGAGGCAGAAAGGAGAGGCTGTCGAGGTGCTTAACTTGGTGAAAGAAGAGCTCATGTCTGCCAATCAACTTATCGAGCAACTCAGGATTGAGAAATCCGCATCTGAAAATGAGCTGCAGTCCGAGAAACAGTTCCGGGACATCCAAGCAGCTCAGCTTGCGAGTCGGGAACAAGAGCTTCAATCGGTCCGGGATGCATTCGAGAAGGCTAAATCAGACGGTGAGGGTTTGAATCACTATGAATTGATGAATACTTCTGCTGGTCGACCTGTCTTTGATGATATGGCAAAGTCGGTTGCATCCAACATTAGAGGGTCTATCTTGGAGAAGTACCCCGACCTGGATTTGAGTTTTCTACCGGCCGACTCCGAAGATGAAGGTTCTGATGCGGAGTCCGATCGTGACGAAGAGCTTCGTTCGAAGAACTCTGAGGACAGCAAGCAGAGCAAGACTCCTCCCCAAGATCCTTCTTAACGTGAATGTCGTCAAGCATGTTCGCCGTTGAACTTGTTTCTCTTTGTCTTTTTTTTTAAAAGTGTCTTCTGGCTTTTGTTTGGGTACAACATACTTTTGTTTGAGTACGATTTATGTTGTCATGAAACAAGGAAGTTATTCGAATGGACAATGATTTTATTTTAATGGAATGCTAGAACATAGCTTATTCTCAATTATTCGTGTTCAAATACATTAAAAATAAAACTTTCTAAGATATTTGATGTTTCAAGCGTTTGGGATTTCTCGTCCCTCGGGGGTTCTGATGCGATAAGCTCCATTTTTCACTACTTCCGATACGATGTAGGGTCCTTCCCAACTCGGTCCCAACTTTCCTGAATTGATCTCCTGCGTGTTTTGGAAGACCTGCCTCAGTACCCAATCTCCCACGCTTAGTGTCCTTAGTCGAACTGCTTTGTTATAATAACGGTCGACCAAGCCTTGCCTTTTCTTCATCTTTTGGAGCGCCTCGTTCCTTCTTTCATCCAGCAGCTCAAGTGACTCGAGGGCTTTCTCTTGATTTTTCTCCTCGTCGAACCATTCCACCCGTGGACTTGGCATCATAACTTCGATTGGGGCCACAACTTCTGCTCCATACGCCAATGTGGATGGGGTTTCCCCCGTGCTAGTTTTTGAGGTAATTCGGTACGACCATAGCACGGCAGGCAGCTCGTCGACCCAAGCTGACTTAGCATCCCCTAATTTTTTCTTCAAGGTGCTTAATATCGTCTTGTTCGTTAATTCTGCCAATCCATTCGCTACTGGATATCTCGGAGTGGAGAACAATAGTTTTATCCCCAGGTTCGCACAGTAATCCTTGAATTTCTTGCTAGTGAATTGCCTTTTGTTATCAGTTATGATCTCTTTGGGCAATCTGAAGCGGCAGACTATGTGTTGCCAGATGAACTTTATCATCTCAAAGTCTCGTATTCTAGCGAGCGGTTATGCCTCGACCCACTTGGTAAACGAGTATGTTGCTATCACTGCATATACTTTCCCCCCTTTTGCTCTGGGAATTTTGCCGATGATGTCGATTCCCCATTGGTGGAATGGCCACAGAGGAATATTTGCGTGAAGGAACTCTGCTTTCTTGTGACTCAGATTCGCAAACTTTTGACAACTCTCACATTTTTTAACGAATTCCTTCGAATCGTTTTTTAGAGTTGGCCAATAAAAGCCCGCCGAAATGACCCGATGCGATAGACTCCTCGACCCTGCATGATTTCCGCAACTTCCTGAGTGTACTTTGAGTAGCACCTCCATGGCTTCATTCTCGCCCACACATCTGAGGAGTGGGCCTTCGAATGACCGTTTATATAATCCATCATTCAGAAGCATGAATCTTGCAGCCCTTCTTGTGATTCTTGCGAGCTCCGCTCCTTGTTCACTGCCAGTTCATTGCAGAAATGACTTTATCGGGTCCATCCATGAGGTCGAGTTCGTAATTACACTTATTCAGTTCGCATTTTCGACTTCAATGAAGGTCCTATCTCGAGTGGCTGGCCACAACACGATCATTAATGGAATGAGTCGGGATGAGCTCATGTTTGACGACGCCGCGAGGTTTGCCATCGCATCAGCCTCGATATTGAGTTCCCTGGAAATGTGCTCTATGGTTATTTCCTCAAAACTCGACTTGATTCCCTTTACGACTTCATGGTATGCCGACATTCTGCAATCCCGCGCTTGGAATAAGCCAGAGAGTTGATTTACAATCAGCTGCGAGTCTAATTTTATTTGAAGTTTTTTGACCTTCGTCTCTGACGCTAACTGTAAGCCAGTTATTAAAGCTTCAAATTCCGCTTCATTGTTCGTAGCTCGGAATTCGAATTTTATCGCTATCTTGTATGTAGTTTGATCTATTGATTTTAGTGATATTCCAGCCCCGACTCCCTTTGAACTGCTCGAACCATCGACATGTAGTATCCAATACCCGGTCGATCCCGCTGCTGCTGTTGATTTGATCTCTGCTTGTAAGTGCATTTCTGGAGTGTACTCTACAATGAAATCAGCAAGAATCTGGGATTTGATGGCTCGTCGGGGCTCGAATCTTAGACCGTATCCCCCGAGTTCGACGGCCCATTTCATCATTCTGCCTGATAATTCCGATTTCATCAAAATGTTCCTAATCAAAAAATTCGATACTACGACCACCTCATGCACTTCGAAATACAACCAAAGTTTTCTTGATGCCATTACGAGTGCTAGTGCTAACTTCTCCAAGGCTGGGTAGCGTGTCTCTGCATCGACTAGAGCTCTACTTACGTAGTATACCGGATATTGTGATCCCTCTCTTTCTCTTATTAGCACAGCGCTAACTGCCCTCTCTGAAATCGCCAAGTATAGTTGCAAAGTCTCCCCCTCGTCTGGCTTTAACATTATTGGCGCTGTGGATAAGTATTTCTTCATTTGTGATAAAGCTTCATCACACTCCTTGGTCCACTCGAACCGCTTGGCCTTTTTTAGCAGTTCAAAGAATCTGGAAGTTCGATCCGAGTAACGAGCTACGAACCTACTCAGCGCCGCTAACTTCCCAATCATTCTTTGGAGCTCTTTCATTGTGTTGGGCGGATTTATCTCTTGTATCGCTCTGATTTATGCCGGATCCGCCTCGATTCCCTGTCTGCTTATGATGTAGCTCAGGAATCTTCCAGAAGTCACTCTGAATTGGCATTTCAGAGGGTTTAATTTCATACAGAACCTCTGCAAAATTTTGAACGTCTTGTTCAGATGCACGAGGTGCTCCTCCATGTTTGATGACTTCACGATCATATCGTCAATATACACTTCCATTGAATTCCCAATAAGTGGTTCGAAGATCTTATTCATCAATCTTTGGTATGTTGAACCAGCGTTCTTCAACCCGAATGGCATCACCCAATAGCAGTATATGCTCTGATTTGTCATGAACGCTGTTTTCTCCTCATCTGGGGGGTACATCCGAATCTGATTGTATCCCAAAAATGCGTCCATGAAGGACATCACTTAATATCCCGCAGTCGAATCCACCAATCTATCAATGTGCGGAAGTGGAAATGGATCTTTGGGGCAGGCCTTATTCAGATCGGTGTAGTCGACGCACACTCTATTTTTTCCATTTTTCTTTTTCACCACAACCACGTTTGCTAACCATTCTGGGTATTTCACCTCCCTTATGAACCCCACCTTCAACAAGTTCGACACCTCCTCTGTGATTGCGACATTCTTTTCAAGAGCGAATTTCCTCCTCTTTTGATGGACCGACTTCATTTTGGGATCGACTTTCAATTTATGTGTCATCACCTACGGATCGATTCCCGGCATCTCCGCGTGGGTGTACGCAAAGTCGCTTCTGTTATTCCGGAGGAAAGTGATTAGCCTTTCACGTGAGTCGACTGGGATATTCTTTCCTATGAACGTGAGCTCAAATCTTTGTTCAGATAGGTTAATCTCCTCCAGGATTTCTTGTGCCTCGATCACTCCTATGGTTCGAAGCGTCACCGCATAACAATCTCTTGCTGTGTGCTGCTCTCCCTTTACTGATTGAATTCCCCATGGTGTCGGGAATTTGATCACTTGGTGGAAGGACGATGGCACCGCTTGCAGTTCATCCATCCATGGTCGACCCATGATTGCATTATAACAGGAGTCTGCATCGACCACCTGGAAACGTACTGAAAGGTTAATGCCTTCATAGTATACTAGTAAAAATAGCTCACCTACAGGTACCAATTGCTCCCCGCTAAAGCCAATCAGTTGGCTAGAGCTTGGAGTGAGGTTTTTCTCCGATATCCCCATCCCTTTGAATGCTTTCAGAAATATTAGATTCGAGGAGGCTCCGCTGTCCACTAAGATCCTTTTCACCCTGCAATTTGCAATTAGCAGTTCGATCACCAGAGCGTCATCAAGGGGGTGGCAACGCCTTCTAAATCGGACGGTCCGAAAGTTATTTCCTCAGTGGATAGCCAGGTCGGACGTATCGAGTTAATTCCTTTTGCCTTGCGTCGATATCATTTGTATGCGTTTCGTGATGGTCCTGCCATACGTGGTCCACCCGAAATCATGTGGATAGTCTTCTCCACACGAGGTTCATTTGGTAGTGGTACACAGTTTGCGCCTGTTGCTGCTTCGCTTCTTTCCTTGACTGCCTTATTCCTATTCCAGGTATCGTTCCTACGTTCGCCCTTCAAGTGTTGCAAGTGTCCTCGGTCGAGCAGCCTCTGAATTTCCTTGAGGAAATCTCTGCATTCTATAGTTTTGTGATCGTATCCCTGGTGATAAGTGCAGTAGTTTTCTGGAGTCCTTTGCCCCGAACTGGTTAAGGCTTTGGTAGGCCATCTAACCTCCCCCCTTAGAGCCATCATCTCCTGTATCACCGTCATCGGATTCGCACTTAGATTGAAGGGTTTCGCAGCTCCTCCCTCGCTGATTGGTGCTTTTGTGGTTTTGCGGTCGTTTCGATTCGAATATGGTACAAATCGATTCAATCTCCCAGTGGCCATCTCCGATCGAACCACAGCTCTCGCCTTGTCCCTTCCTCCGAAGTTTTCCTTCTCGACCTCTTTTCAAATTTGTACTTCGGCCTTGGCCATTATTCCCGAATACGCCGCACATGGGTACTTCACCAACTTCCATAATAGACTTGACCCTCGAATCAACCCCTTTTTGAAGGCGGAGACGGCCGTTTCCTCTAGATAGTTCGGGATCGCAACTTTTACCTCATTAAATCGCTTAATACACTGCTGTAATGTTTCACCTTCTCGATGTATGACTTGGTATAGGTCGTCAGACCGCTTTGGTATTCTGCGGCTGCTTGAAAATTGAGAACAAAACTGTCTGTGAAGCTCAGCGAACGACGCTATGCTTCCTACCTTTAGGTGCATGAACCATTGCATCGCTGCCCCCTCGAGGCACGCCCCAAAGCTTCTGCACATGCAGGCTTCTCGTACTGCTTCCGGAATCGTAGTTGTCTGCATCTTGAATTTATAGAGAGTTATAAATTCATCAGGATCGGTTGTCCCATCGTAGGCCTTGATTGTAGGGATTGCGAACCTCTCCAGAATTTGTGCATCTTCCAGTCGACTCGTGAATGGTGAATTGTTATAATTTCCTGTGAGGGTGTTGGCAATTGGATTTAACAATCCGGGTACGGTCGCCAGTGCCCTAGTTATTTCCTCCAGCCTTGTTTCAAGGTTTCCAACCATTTCGTTTTCTTTCTCCTTCCTCGGGCGGCTTCTTATCGAGCGGTTGGTATTTCCAGAATGATTCTCCTTATGCCTGTCGTTTGAATGTTCAGTTTCAAACTGTTCTTGGTATATAGCCAACTGTTCGCGTTCAAACTGTTCTTGGTATATAGCCAACTGTTCGCGCAACCTTTCGGCATCTAAAGTTGTTCTCCAATTTTGCTCTCTTAGTTCCTCCATTTCTTATTGCATTCGTTGCAGGTGCTTCTCAAAGATCTCCCTGTTAATCCTTGAGTTTCCCTCACTTGATGATTCAGCCTTCTTCCTAGATCCAGATCCGTCCATCACTTTTCCTTCTTCCAATTCCCACAGACGGCGCCAATTGTTGTAACTGGGATGAAATTATTGAAAGAGTACTTAGTAAAGGCTTCAATCCAGATTCAATGTTTGAATGTTCCTAGAGCCGAAAAAAGTCCCTCTCTGTTCGTTCTTTCTCTCATTTATAATGTTTCAAATCTGTTACAAGGAAATAGCTAAATTATGGGTGGTTTACAAGAGAAATATCATATATTTCCTATCAATTATTTGTCTTCGGCTTGATTGATTCGCTTCCTTGATTCGTGCAATTTGAATAACTTCAATCCAGCTAATTGATGCTGAATTGGTCGTTTCCTTATCTGGCTTTCCTTTTGTGACGCTAGGAGTGGTTCGATCACCTCGCATTCTTCTCGTACCACTCCTTCTATCGACTGACTCGAGTGGCCCCGTTTAGAGACTTGGGGAAAATCGTAACCGGGGTACAACATTTATTGTATTATAGATAATGATACATCAAAATTCGGGACATATATCTAAATTTTAATATAATACAAATTGAATATTATTTTATACAATAATAACGGTGTATCATATTATACCAAGATTTTATCATAACCTTATTATACTGAGATTGCACAATATATTGTAATATTGACATATTGTACTTATTTAGGTATACATGCAATGTTTTAACACTTTTATTGTTTATGTTAAAATATTTTTTTCAACAAAATATGTATAATAAATTAATAATTAACATATAATAATTATTGTGGGTGGATTTTTCAACAAAAGTTGTTTATGTGAAACTTTTCGTAACCTATCAAGATAGCGCAAAAAATACTAGTGCGGGTAGAGTGAAAAAGATAGAAAAATGGAACTCGAATAGTTACTTATATGCAATAGCTAGTTGTCAAATTAGAGCTAACGAGAATCCCTCATTTAGAAGAGTTTGGTGTCATGTATTTATATCTATCTTGAAAGAACTTAGTGCCTGAGTTTACTATTAACATCGAGGTGTTGAAGAATTCAACACTGCAGAATTCAATATGCCTGACTAACAGAGTAATGTTAAACAGAATGTTAGAAAAAGTTTAACACGAAGTTTAACATGCAGCGGAAATTTAACGCAGACACAAAGAATTAATTTCACGAGTCTAGGGTTTCTAAACTCGCGAGAGCCTCACGGCCAAAAATAGATTTTACTATAATAATGAAGTTTACACAGTAAAATCGAAATACCAAATATCCAAAACCCTTCTCGGTTCACTCCCTCGAAGAACTTTGAATTTACATAGAAGTAGAGACTACAACTATGAAAGGCGTACTTACGAACACACGATTCAACCTTAAAAACTCCTCTACCGTTGGATTCACTCTCCGGAGGTAGGATCCTTCTTCGGCTTGAATATCTTCGTGAGTTGAAAGCACTAGAACAATGAACGAAAGCTGGAACGCCTTGCTTGAAAGAAATCTCGTAGAATAAAATAAGTCGTCCCCTCTTTCATCGCACCCCAGCACCCTTTATATAGATTTAGATGTGTGTAGCCTCGTGCTAGATATGTATCTTTGTATATATATCTCAACTGCAAAGATTAGAGGAAGTTAGGTAAAGATATGTGAAAGATATATATGAAAGATATGAAAAGATTTATGTATATCTCTAAAGATTAGGAAGCAAATCTATTCAAATATATCCAAAGGTCAAATCTAATCGTTCCTAAATCTTTATAAAATACATATCTAACCTAGAATAAACTGAATTCACGAAAATAAATAAATACGAATAAATAAGGAATGATAAGATTAAATCAGCAGGACAGTCTAACACTACGGTGTTAAACATAGCTTCGACTTTAACACCAATGAAGGTTAAACATTGCATCTTCAATCTCCCCCTTAAGCTTTTAATTCCTGTAAGCATTCCAAACACAATACTTGTAATTCGGTTCTATTCGACCTGCATAGTGAAATATTAGACTGCAGCATAAAAGATATTAAAAGATATTTGACTTTTCAAACAAACATAAAAACTAAATCTTAAAACTAAATCTTCTCCCCCTGAATGATTGCAGGAAAGAAAAGCTTAAGATTTCATGAAAAGTCCTTATCCAACACCAAGACATTCAACCCACACAACATCCAAGTTCACTTGATCAAGAAAAGGGAAACTGAGATTAACATCAACTTTAACACCCCTATACTTCTGAACAAACTGTGACACCAAAGTACTCAACAATGATAAAAGATCCCTCCCTTTTTTTTGTGCTTTTTTTTTAATAAAGAAACGAACAGAAATTGCAAGCCTTCAAACTTTAACATCAGAGTGTTATACCCGTATAAACAACCGATCTGATAAAGAACATTGTCATGTGCAATATTCCACAAAGATAGTGTTCCTAATAACATCCTATCTTCAGTACTTAGCTTGTGACATACAAATTCAGCATGTATTACCTCATCATTCAACATGTTCCACATAGATAGTGTTCCTAGTAACATCCTATCTACAGTACTTTGAGAAATGACGATCGTACATGACAAATATACTCAATGTTTTGACATTAAGGCCTCACTCTTGTGCCTACCGTCTTATAACATGAGTTTTATACTCCATGTGTTGACATTAAGGCCTCACTCTTGTGCCTACTGTCTTATAACATGGGTTTTTTTTTCAATCAGTTCTTTAACACAAAAGGATATCACACAACCGATGATAAAGAATCAGGCAAGCAGAACAAAAACTGAATAACACCTGAATGTTGATCGACTCAATATTTACAATGATCAACATCCTACTCATACGAATTTAAGGAGCATTACACATACCAAGAGATTTTCTAAGATAAGAGAATCTCTCAAAGTCAAGGGCCATTGTAAAATTGTCTGCAATTTGATCTTTAGTAGGAATGTGTTTAAGTGAGATAAGATCTTTTTCCACTAAATCTCGAATAAAGTGGTGTCGAATATCTATGTGCTTAGTTCTAGAATGTTGGACTGGATTTTTTGAAATCTCAATAGCACTAGAATTGTCACAGAACAATGTTAAAGTTTCAGAAAACATACCGTAATCTTCAAGCATTTGTTTCATCCATACCAATTGTGTGCAACAACTTGCTGCAGCAATGTACTCGGCTTCGGCCATTGAAAGAGATATACAATTTTGTTTCTTACTTGACCAAGACACAAGATTTGCTCCAATCAGAAAACATCCACCACTTGTACTTTTTCTATCATCAACATCACCTGCCCAATCAGCATCACTGTAACCTGTGATGTTAGTACCAGTATCTTTTGCATACCACAATCCCATGTTTGAAGTTCCAGATATATATCGAATAATTCTTTTAACAGCTTTCATATGAGATTCTTTGGGGTCAGACTGGTATCTAGCACAAACACCAACACTAAAAAGTATATCAGGCCTACTAGCAGTAAGATATAAGAAACTACCTATCATTCCACGGTATTCAGTAGGTTCAACACTAACACCACTACTATCTTTGCAAAGTTTAACATTGGAACCCATTGGTGTTTTCATGTGTTTTGCAGATTCTAACCCAAATCTTTTCACAAGATTACATGCATATTTACTTTGAGAAATAAAAACACATTCGTGAGATTGTTTAATCTGGAGTCCTAGAAAATAGTTTAACTCTCCTACCATACTCATTTCAAACATGTCAGACATCCTGGTGACAAAGTTATCTACAAGTCTAACATCAGTCGCCCCAAACACAATGTCATCAACATAAACTTGAGCAACTAAAAAGTTCTTACCAGTATGTTTAACAAAGAGAGTTTTATCCACATTACCTCTGCTGAACTTTAGATCAAGTAGAAATTCAGTTAGCCTTGCATACCATGCTCGAGGTGATTGTTTGAGTCCGTACAATGCCTTCTTCAATTTGTACACATGATCGGGTTTGGATGGATCCTCAAAACCTTTCGGTTGTTCAACATAAGCTTCCTCATTTAAAATACCATTTAAAAAATTACTTTTTACATCCATCTGATACAACGAGAAGTTAGAAGCACAAGCAATAGCAATTAAAATCCGTATTGATTCTAACCTAGCAACATGAGCGAATGTTTCATCGAAATCAATGCCTTCTACTTGAGTGTACCCTTGAGCAACTAGCCTAGATTTATTCCTAACAACATTACCATTCTCATCAGTTTTATTTTTAAAGATCCACTTAGTTCCAATCACGTTTTTGTCATTAGGCCTAGGAACTAAGGTCCAAACATAATTTGGAACAAATTGATTTAACTCTTCCTGCATAGATAAAATCCAATTCTCATCTTTTAAAGCTTCAGAAATATTCTTAGGTTCAATTTCAGATAGATAACAACTAGAATGGAAGATGTTAAACTTAGAAGTCATACAAACCATTTTTACCATCTCTTTGTAATTAACAGGGGCTTTCTTGCGTGTTTGTACTCCTTCAAGAACACTTCAATGACCTGAGACGGAGGATGATTGATATATGCGTAATTTGCACTGTTTTTGGAATATGAATTGAATGATTTGATGAGGATAAGATGCACAAATCACACACATATCTATTCTTTTCATTGATTTTCCTTCACTTGGTGTTCTAGAGTTGTTTTGAGTGTGCAGGACATGAAAAGTGTTAGAAATTCGAGTTTTGGAGCTTAATTGAGGCTTTGGCCGAAGCGAATCCCATCCCGGATGCATATGCCCCATTAGGGACAGGAAAACAAAAAATTTACCGAAAATTCGAGGCCGGTCCCGTTCGGGACGGCTTGGTCCCGTTCGGGACCGAGGCTCGGGAGGCAGCTGTGGCGTTCGGGATACGTCATTTTGGCATGAATTCGAGGAGATGGAGATGAGAGGCCGTAGCCAATCTCGCTCGGGATGGAACCGTCCCGTTCGGGACGGGTCGGGACCTTCGGGTTCTTTCCTTCGATCCATTCCGCGCGGGATGGATAATTGCAAAGGGTGATTCCGTTCGGGATCCATCTGTTGGGATGCGGATTTCTGAACTATAAAAGGCCAAGGAATGGAACAGATTAGGGGTTCGACTTTTGCAAACCCTAGAGAGACTAAGGCACGAGTTAGAGGCTATTTTCACTTCTCAAGGCTGGAAATTGAAGGTGGAAGGAAGGATTCGAAGCTGGTTTTGAAGATTCATCATTAAAATCCTAAGCTTTCTTGTTCTCCTTTCTCTTCCATGTTTTACTTTGGGATTGTGACGATTTTCATTGTAATTATGAGTAGCTAAATTCATTGTTGAGGATTTGGATGTGATTGGGATCGATTTGAATATTGTTTGGATTTGAGTAATTGAATTTTCAAGGGTTTGATTATTATTGTGAGTTTGAATTTGTTTTCCTTTCATGATTGATCACCATGTGTTGGAAAGTATGGCTCAATGAACTAACTTGATAGGTTTGTGAATTAGAGGGGATTGCAATAATAATTAGGTGTTGTTTCACTTAGAAGATGGGTGAATTGATATCTAGGTCATTGTGTTATTGAGCTTTAGGGAGTTAACTGAAATCAACATACCTAGAGTTAGGTTGAGATTGAAGTTAATCGACAGTTATTGCACCGGTACTAAGGGTTTTAACTAGATTTCGATGAACCGACCCAAACTATCGATTGAAATTGGTTAGTAAAGTTAGCAAATCCAAGCATATTCATAATTTACCCCAATCCATCCTATATTCCTCAACTAGTCTCTCTTTGGTAATCTTAAGTCAGTTATTTAGCATTTTAATTAATTAATTGCATTAATCGTAGAATTTAAGTAGTTTAAAATTGATCTTTCAAACCATTTTATCGCGTCTAGATATTGAGTTCCAAAATCAGTCCCTTTTACTTAAATAACGGGCGAATTGAGTCTTCGTGTTTGATAATTTTTACTTGATAAAAAAATACTGCATCAAGTTTTGGCGCCGTTGCCGGGGATCGAAGTTGTAGGTCGTTGTTTGATATTAGGGGATTTACGAGCTTGGTTGTCTAGATTTATTATATAGTTACTTAATTCTAGTTCTTGTTGGTGCAGGTGGTGCATGATTACAAGGGCTAAGGCAAAGAAAATACAAGAACAGGCAGCACAGGTAGTAGTGAAAGAAGATATGGCTGAGGAGGATCAGAGGAATGATAGACAACTGATCGAGAATCTGCAAAGGCAGCTGGAAGAAGTCCGAGCCCAAGTTAACAATAACGCGGAGGAAAGGGAGCGTAGAGAAGAGAGGAAAATCCTCTTCAAAATCTGTTCCAACCTTCGAGGGGAGAATCTACTGATGGATTCAATCTGCGGACTAACGCTACTCATTTCGAGATCACACCACAGCTTGCTCAGATGGTACAGAAGAATCAATTCGGAGGGAAACCTAATGAAGATCCGAACAATCATATCACGCAGTTCCTGGAGGTGGCAGACATGATAAAGATTAACCAGGTCCCCCAGGAGCAAATCAGGATGTACTTGCTTTCCTTCTCCTTGAAGGACGAAGCTAAGTCGTGGTTGATTGGATTGAAGAAGAATGAGATAAGAACATGGGCAGATCTGAAGGAGAAGTTTTTGTTGAAGTATTTCCCACCAGGGCTGACACTGAAAAGGAAGGCAGAAATTCAGGCATTCAGCCAGCAATATGATGAGCCGTTGTATGAGGCATGGGACAGGTTTCGAGAAATGCTGAGGAAATGTCCAAAACATGGGATGTCTGATGCAGAGATCATTTGCCTCTTTTATGCTGGAGTGGATAATGACACACAACTCCGACTGGATAATATTGGTGGAGGAGATTTCCTTGATCTAGAGGAAGATGAGGCCATGAGGGCAATTGAAAAGCTGACCGAAAACAGTTACAAGTGGCCGAAAGAAAGAAGGGACTACAGAGTGGTGAAGAGTGTCGCTGCTACGAGGGATCAGGAAGAGATGAAAGAAAAAACGGTTTCTTTGGAAACAAAGATGGATCTTCTTCTTCTGGATAGAGCTCAACAGCAATAGCAGCGGATGGGGAGTTCCGCAAAGGGAAGCACTCAGATTCCAAATCAGTGCAGCGAGATGGCTTCTTTGGAAACAAAAATGGATCTTCTTCTTCTGGACAGAACCCAATAGCAACAGCAGCACATGGGGAGTTCCTCAAGGGGAGGAACTCAGATCCCGAATCAATACAGTGAGATGGGACAATTGGAAGCCCAATCAGCTGATGATGTGAACTACATTGGTAGAGGAAATTATGGGAACTACCGAAGGCCATACTATCAGAATGATAACCCTCCATATCATCCCAATAATCGATTCCACCCGAATCTATATTATGGGAATCCGAATAATGCTATGAATCCACCTCCTGGATTTGAGCAGCGAGGAGAAGGATCGAATCAAGGGAACGGGGGTGATAATCCGAGGAGGCAGTATGGGCACCAGGACAGAAGAGGACAAAGTTCGAGAGAAGAGGAGCTTGAGAAGAGATTTGATAAATACAACAGTATGATGACAGAAATGCAGAATCAGATCTCTACAATTGCTAAGCATGTGAGCGGGAGCCATAAGCAGGGGCAGTTTCCCAGTGATACTGAAGCCAACCCGAAGAAGAACTGTAGTGCTATAACCACAAGAAGTGGTAGGGCATATGATGGGCCCAGTAACCCCACGGTGGATGAGGATAAACAAGAGCACCCGGATAAGAGTTCGGAAGAAGAGGAGGTTGAACCAGAAGTGACTCCCCAGCTAGTCAAAACACAAAAGGGGAGCACATCTGGGGAAATTACCAAAGGGAGCAACATACCATTTCCTCAAAGACTTGCGAAGAATAAGATGAGCAAGCAGTTCGCAAGATTTCTAGATCATTTGAGGAAGGTGCATATTAATTTGCCGCTACTGGAGGTTTTGCAAGATATTCCAGGGTATGCCAAATTCCTGAAGGAATCAGTAGCTCAACGAAAGAAATTCGGAGAGTTTGAGATTGTAAATTTATTTGAGGAGTGCAGCGCAGTGATTCAGAAAAAGATGCCTATAAAGAGGCAAGATCCGGGGAACTTCACTATCCCTTGTGTAATTGGTGGATTGGAGATTGGCCATGCATTGTGCAATTCTGGTGCAAGCATTAATCTGATGCCGCTGACCATCTTCAACAGACTGCAGATTGGGGAGATTAAACCAACCACCATTACTCTCCAAATGGCAGATCGTTCTCTCTCACACCCAAAGGGGATCGTAGAGGATGTTCTGGTACAAGTAAAGGAGTTTATATTCCCTGCGAATTTTGTGGTGCTGGATATGGAGGAAGACAAGAATGTGCCTTTAATTCTTGGGAGACCATTTTTACGTACTGGAGGAGCTCTGATTGATGTGAGGGATGGAGAGCTAACGTTCCGGTTTAATGACCAGAGGGTCACATTCTCGATTTCGGATGCAATGAAGAAGCACGAGGACAGGTATGATGAGTGCAACAATATTGAGGTAATACCTCTCCCTTTATCCTTTGGTTATGAGAAGAAAGATGCTTTGGAAGAAGTTATCCATGATTCTCTGCACTCTAACCTCGATCTTGATGAGTTGTATGAGGCCTGTGATGAGTTGTTAGAGATGGTGAATGCACTGGAGGATGCACCCGAGGTCAGGCCAAAGCAAGATGTGAAGTTTCTGGAGTTGAGGACCAAGGAGGAAGAGCTAGAGGCGAAATTGAAGAAGGAACAGAGAAAGAACGAAGCCCCTGTGGTGGAGCTAAAAGAACTGCCAGATAGCCTCAGATATGTCTTCCTAGGGGAGAAGGACACCTATCCAGTGATTGTGAATTCAGCGTTGTCAGAAACGGAAGTTGAAAAGCTGAAGAGAGTCTTGAGGATGCACAGAGCAGCGATAGGGTGGCAGATTTCCGACATAAGGGGGATCAGCCCGTCTATTGTGATGCATAAAATCATTCTGGAAGAAGGAAGCAAGCCAACCTCAGAGAAGACTAAATCCGAAGATGCAGGAGGTTGTGAAGAAGGAGGTGATGAAGCTGCTAGATAATAACATCATATACGCTCCGAGTGATAGTGAGTGGGTCAGCCCAACTCACATGGTTCCGAAGAAAGGGGGATTCGAGAAAGTCATCAAGCCCGGAGGAGAGGAAGTGATTGAGAGACCGACTACAGGATGGCATTTCTGCATTGATTACAGGGCCTTAAATAATGCAACTCGTAAGGATCATTTTCCTTTGCCATTTATTGATCAAATGCTTGACCGTCTTGCAGGAAAATCTTACTATTGCTTCTTGGATGGATACTCCGGATACAATCAAATTGTGGTGGCGCCTGAAGACCAACACAAGACAACCTTCACTTGTCCCTACGGGATTTTTGCTTATAGGAGGATGCCCTTTGGGCTGTGCAATGCGCCAGCAACTTTTCAAAGGTGTATGATGTCCATATTTCATGGTTTGATTGAAAATATTATGGAAGTTTTTATGGATGATTTCTCTGTGTTTGGTTTGTCTTTTGATGATTGCTTGGTTAACTTGAAAACTGTGTTGCAAAGATGTGAAGAGACTAACTTAGTACTGAACTGGGAAAAGTGTCATTTTATGGTTAGAGAATGGATTGTGTTAGGGCATAAGGTCTCTAGTAGGGGAAAAGAGGTTGATAAGGCTAAGATTGTAGCAATTGAACAACTTCCCTTGCCTAAGACAGTGAAGGGGGTTAGGAGTTTCTTGGGACAATGCTGGGTTTTATAGGAGATTCATTCAAGATTTTTCCAAGATAACTAAACCTTTGTGTGGTTTACTAGAGAAAGATATTGCCTTTAATTTTAGTGAAGAATGTGTGAGGGCTTTTGAGAGGTTGAAAAGTGCATTAGTGACAACTCCTGTGTTGGTGACTCCAGATTGGGAGGAGGAGTTTATTTTGATGTGTGATGCTAGTGATTCTGCTGTAGGGGAAGCTCTAGGTTAGATTAGAGATAAAATTTTTAGAGTTATTGCCTATGCTAGCAAAACATTAAATCCTGCTCAATTTAATTACACTGTGACTGAGAAAGAACTACTTGCTGTTGTTTATGCTTATGATAAGTTTCGTGCTTATTTAATTGGAGCAAAATCTGTCGTTTACACTGATCATGCAGCAATTAGATACTTGTTTGCTAAAACTGATTCAAAGCCTAGGTTGCTTAGATGGATTCTGCTTTTGCAAGAGTTTGACATGGAGATTAGAGATAAGAAAGGTTGTGAGAATGTAATTGCAGATCATTTGTCTAGGTTAGAGAATCCGGTTGAGGGTGATAATCAGGGTAGTTTAATTAAGGAGGATTTTCCTGATGAAAGGATTATGACTGTGACTACTGCTAGTGTTCCATGGTATGCAGATTTCTGTAACTTTTTGGTTGCAGGTGTATTACCTCCTGATTTGGAGCCCTATCAGCGGAAGAAATTTCTGAAAGAGGCAAAATACTACTACTGGGAAGAACCGTACATGTTTTGCAGGTGTGCTGACGGTGTCATCCGCGGGTGTGTCCATCAAAGTGACTGGAGGAAGATCACGGAGGAATGCCATCATTCGGTAAGCGGAGGTCATTTCGGTGCAAACCGAACAACTAGGAAGGTATTATCTTGCTGTTTTTATTGGCCTTCAATTTTTAAGGATTGTATTGCTATGGTGCGAGCATGTGAGAGATATCAGAAAATGGGGACTATAACCCGAAGGGATGAGATGCCTCAAAAGATTTTTATCGAGGTTGATATATTTGATGTGTGGGGCATCGACTTTATGGGTCCTTTTCCATCCTCGTTTGGGTTTAGATATATTCTCCTTGCTGTGGACTATGTGTCTCGATGGGTTGAGGCCATACCCACTGTTACTAATGACTCTCAAGTGGTGCTTAAGTTTTTGCAGGCATTAGTTGCTCGATTCGGTATTCCCAGAGCCTTGGTGAGTGATGGGGGCAGTCACTTCTGCAACAAACTCATGGATAAACTGCTGGCGAGATATGGAGTGCGACAAAGAGTAACAATAGCTTATCATCCACAAGCCAATGGATAAGCTGAACTGGCTAATCGAGAGATCAAGCAGGTGCTGGAGAAGACGGTGGTGAGTCGGAAGGACTGGAGCAAGCGACTCGATGAGGCTTTGTGGGCCTACCGGACGACCTTCAAGACACCAATCGGCATGTCCCCATACCAACTGGTTTATGGCAAATCTTGCCATCTTCCGGTTGAAGTTGAGCATAAGGCGTTCTGGGCCATCAAGACGTTAAATCTGGATTTTTTGAAAGCTCAAGGGGATCGAGTGCAGAAGCTGAATGAACTAGAAGAGTGGAGACACGAGGCATACGAGAGCACGAAGCTGTGCAAAGAGCGAGCCAAACGGTTTCACGACCGGCAGATTCGAGTGAAGAAATTTTACAAAGGTGATATGGTTCTTTACTTTAATTCTCGCTTGAAATTGTTTCCGGGTAAATTCCGTTCTCGTTGGATAGGACCATACAAGGTGCGAGAAGTGTTCGAGAATGGGACTCTGGACTTGGAGACTGAGGATGGCCACCACTTCAAGGTAAACGGGCACCAAGTTAAACGATTTCACACCTCCGAGCAACCTCGGACTGTGAATGAAATTTCGCTTGCATGACGGCAAGTAGGTGAGTTCGTCGAGCTTTCGACGTTAACTGCAGCGCTTCTTGGGAGGCAACCCAAGTTCGAATTTGATATAATTTAGTGCCCGAGTTTAACACAATGGTGTCAAAGATAGTAAAACACAAAGGTTTGACACACGCAAAACAGAGTATTTTAACACACGCGGAAGCTAAAGAGTTTGACACAGCGGAATAAATTGTTCGAAGGTTTATAAATTATAAACCCTCGAGAGCCTCACGGCAAAATAGTTTTCACTTATACAAAATAAGGTTTTTACAAGTGAAGAACAAAATACTAAACAAGATAGAAATTTTCCTAAGTTCACTCCTTAGTAAAATTCCTACGAAAAGCAATCAAACACAAGAAACACACGATACAACCCAAATGCTCCTCCACCGTAGGATTCACTCTCCGGAGATGGATTCCACACCTCGATTGCAGACTTCGTGCGCTTGAAGAATGATTGGGGAAAGACGATTCAACCTAGAGCTCGTATGTATATGTGTTTCACCTCTGATCCACACCTTCTCTAGTCTTCGTCGTCTTGTATTTATAGAAGTTGGAGCACACGAACACTTCTTCCACTACTTGGCAATGGATCGTGTCTTCTTCCACATCTTTACCTGTTCATACACTGAAAATGAACTCCCACTAACTCACGTGGGGGTTAGATAAAGATGTAGAGGTGCTCCCTATTATTTAGGAACTAAAATAACAACCAATAATAATAATATAAACTATATAATAAATAAGATATAATTAATAGGCATAATATACACGAATCCTAATAAATAGGATCAGTAAAAACGTGTTTAAAACGGATAAAAATAAGTTTCCTAAAAAGTAGGAATTAGTTGCAACAAACAGATTCGGAACTTTGACATTGAAAAGTCAAAGTTGTAAGCATATAAGGTTTGATACTAACCTGTTAATGCGAGTAAGTTTGACAACCGTGTGTCAAACTTACATATTCGCATTTTCCTACTTCACAATCTCCCCCTTAAGCTTATCCGACCTGTTTCCATTCCATATGGATCATCCATAACAAAATAGCATTCATTGCCATAAAAATATGGTTCAACCATAATAAAATCAATAAAGGAAATGGATCAACCATAAACAAAAAAACGATCATTGCATAAGCAAAACAAATGATTACAGGGATTGTAATAAACTCCCCCTGAATCATAAAATATCCAGCAACAACAAAAAAAACATTAAACAATCAGAACAAAGGAAATTGTTTTTAGAACAGAAATTTTAAATAAGCAGGCAGCAGGGGTCAGCAGCATCCATCCACCATCTTCCATCTTCAGCACCACGTCTCCCCCTGAATGGAAGCAGGTTGGATTGCTTACTCCAGATCCTGAAGTAGCTTTAAGGCCTGTTTGAGGAGACTCTTGGCCTGTCTGATCTTGGAAGAGCTAGCATCCACTTCTTCGTCCTCTGAAACGTCACTCGGAGCATAAGGCAAGTCTTTGACCCTGGCATCTCCTTTCCTAGTCAGTGATTGCTCGAAGACCAGGGGGATAGGATCAGATTGCAACTCTTCATCCAACGGAGTGACTCCTTGAGACAAAATAAGCGCGTGGAGAAGGCAAGGATGCGGCAGGTAGGTGGAATCGGCTTTGGTGACTGCACGAAAGATGTTAGTGAAAACAACTTGGCCAAAGGTGAAGGGAAGACCATAGCCCACTCTGTAGAGGAACTCGGCTTGCTCCTTTGAAAGCACGGAGAGATTCTTGTTTGGCATCCAATTGTGAACACTGATCTTGAACAGGGCAACATACTTCCATGTCAACGAAGAGACGGGAAGCTTGGTCACCCATGCCTTTGTTTTTCCACCCGTGAGCTCAGCAGCCATCTCATTATCTGCAGACTTTGACAACCCTTCGATTTTGACAGACTTTAACCCCAGGAAATTGTTTATGGTATCAGGGTCAAACTTAACAATTTTCCCCCTAATAAACGACTTTCCAAATTTTGGTTTCCCAGTTTGAAAGACCTCATCCTTCAAAATATTGGCAAAAAATTCCAAAACCAAAGACGGGCTAAAGGCAGAAAAATCAGTCACAGTTTTAAGAAGACCCCTTCTCCTAAGCAAAATGTCTAACCCAAACTTAGTAAACATATCAGAATCCATCAGTTTCTCCATTTTGAACTCCCTCTTAGAATATAACCCCTTAAGAGTTTTAGCATAGGAATGATAATAATTAACAGAATATGATCGGCTAGCATCGTAATCAGAGTTATCTTCATCAGAGGAGAACTGAGTACCTTTTCCTTTCGGGGAAGTAGGCTCCAGGGACTCAGATTGTTCAACCTTTGGCCTTTTGGACCGTTTGACCTCAGATCGTTCAGGAGAAGCAGATTTGGCTGGGCGCTTGGTAGACTTTGACACAGATTTCTTTGGCTTAGGTCTGGGCTTCTTGACAGAAGTAGCGGCTTCAGATTTCTTGTTCCTTTTTGCTAGCTGGTCTCCACTGGAATCAGCATGCTCCTCAGACTGCTCGGTGGCTTGAGGTTCTGCCTGGAAGTCCTCATCGTCAGAGTTGTCAGATTCGAAGTCTGACATGACGGTGTCAGACTTTTGGGACTGCTCCGGCAGATCATCATCCTTGGTGAAGACATGGGGGGTGTCAGTCAGACTCCGTTGAAACTTCCTTGGCTTCACTTTCTTCCGGCGGGTGGCAGCATGCTTTTGGTACTTCTTCTTCACCGTTTCCTCGAAAATCCTTTCGGATCTCCGTTCAGGCATCTTCCCTTCGAGTTGTTGAACAGCGTCAGAGATGAGCTTCAGATTCCCCGGTTCTTCAGCAACAATGGGGAAACCTTCTTGGCCTGGGAGAGCATATCGGAGTGGTGGCTCATGACAAACATCAGTTGGGTCAGCTCCAGTGGCAGAGATCGACAGATCTTCAAAAGACTTTGATGGCAGAGGGGTTGAATCAGGTTGAAGAAACGGTTCCTGCAGGATGCGCTCTGTTTCTTCGTCAAAGGCTTTGTCAGACTCCTCAATTGAAGGCTCGGTAGGAGGATTAGGGTTTTCAGCTTTTGAGGGAGAGGAGTGAGAGGCGGTGGTATGTTCTTTTGGTTCAGTAGGGTGAGAGGTTGATGATTCGGTGATGGGAGGAGTTGGTTCGGTGATTGTTGGTGGTGGAGTAGTTTCAGCGATGGCCGGAGTTGGGGTGACGGTTTCAAAGGTTGGAGGAAGTGAGATATCTTCCAAGGGGGGTTGAGAAGTGGAGGATTGAGCGGCTTTCTCCATTTGACTGTCGAGCAGTCGTTGAAGGATTTTGGAACCGTCCGGCGAGGCGAGGGTTTTGGCGAGAAGGTCTTGGAGGTTCTTGTCGGCCATGGTATGTTTATGAGAAAGTTGAGGAGGTTCAGAGTGAGTGAGAGAGTGTGTGAGAGAGAGGATGTGAGGTGTTGTGAGAGACGTGGGAGAGAGAATGAGAGTTGAAGGGTTTTTGGTGAAGGGGATGCTTTGAGAGGCGTGAGGGAGTGATGTGACAAGGCTGCTGCAAAATACTTAAGTAGGGGGTGAGGTGTATCAATTTGTATAGCAAGCTTAACAAAAAATCGGAATTAAAGGAATTTAAAAAATTTTAAACAACTATAATGAGAGAATATCTAAAACAAATTCCTAAAACTTAGGTAAATACCAATTTAAATCGGGTTAGGTTAAATTAGGATTTAAACACCATAAAATTCGCAACAACTTAAAACAAATTTGCAGAATAAAAGATAAGCTCGAAAAGATTCAAATTATGATGACTGCTACCAGGTTTGATACTGAGATGTCAAAGTTACAAAAATGTCGATAAAAGGCAATCTCATTATTCCTTCCACAAATATTGTGTGCCTAATCACGTCCAATCTTTAGTACTAAATGAGATAAAGAAAATCAGCTCATATAATTTCCAAATAAACTTTGATTCCACATGGTCAGAGTTCTAACAACGTGCTGTCCATAGTACTTTCAGTTAACTTGAAATTTAAATGGGGCAAAACCACCATGTTTTACAACTTTGAGATCTCACACTTGTATCTCTTAGTTTTATAACATGACAAAGTATAATCGACAAAGGAACAAACTTTAACATCACAGTGTCAAAGGTTAGACATCAGTCACACATAGTCAAATCATTCAGTAGACGGGTTACACATCCCTAGAGATTTTCTCAAGTATGAGAATCTCTCAAAGTCAAGAGCTTTAGTAAATATATTTTCTAATTGTTCTTTCGTTGTCACAAACTTTAAGGCAATTAAACCTTTTTCAACCAAGTCACGAATAAAATGTTGTCTTATATAAATGTGCTTAGTGCGAGAGTGTTGTACAGGATTTTTATCTATTTCAATTGCAATAGCATTGTCACACAAGAGAGTTAGAGTTTCAGAGGGCAAACCATAGTCTTCTAGCATTTGTCTCATCCATAAGAGTTGAGTGCATCCACTAGCTGCTGAAATGTATTCAGCTTCAGCCGTTGAGAGTGAGATGCAATTTTGCTTCTTGCTAGACCATGACACCAAGTTTGCACCTACTAGAAATCCACCTCCACTTGTGCTCTTCCTGTCATCCACATCACCTGCCCAACCCGCATCACTATACCCTGTAATGTCAGTGCCAGACTGTTTTGTATACCAGATACCCAAATTAGGAGTGCCAGAGATATATCTAATTATCCTTTTAACAGCTTTTAAGTGTGACTCCTTGGGGTCAGACTGGTACCTTGCACATACACCTACACTGAATAAAATATCAGGACGACTGGCAGAGAGATATAAGAGACTTCCAATCATGCTACGATACAGAGTAGGATCGACTTTGACACCTGAATTGTCTCTACATAGTTTATCACTACTACCCATAGGAGTTTTCATATGTTTAGCACTCTCAAGTCCAAATCTCTTAACTAAACATAATGCATACTTTGACTGAGAAATAAATACACCATCCTTACGTTGCATAATTTGTAAACCTAAAAAATAATTTAATTCACCTACCATACTCATCTGAAAAGTGTTAGACATACTGGTGACAAACTCATCTACCAGTTTGACATCAGAAGCACCAAAAACAATGTCATCCACGTAAATTTGTGCTATAATGAAATCATTTTCTAAATGTTTAACAAAGAGGGTTTTGTCGGCATTACCTCTTACAAAGTTTAACTCCAATAAGAAATCAGTTAGATGGGCATACCATGCACGAGGAGCTTGCTTCAAACCGTATAGGGCCTTTTTAAGTTTATAAACATGATCCGGCTTTGACACGTCTTCGAATCCCTTAGGTTGTTCAACATAGGCTTCCTCTTCAAGTATCCCGTTCAAAAATGCACTTTTGACATCCATTTGATAAAGTGAAAAATCTGCAGCACAAGCAATAGCAATCAAAAGACGGATTGATTCTAATCTTGCCACAGGAGCAAACGTTTCGTTGAAGTCAATGCCTTCAACTTGCGTATACCCCTGAGCAACCAATCTAGATTTATTCCTCACGACGTTGCCCTTTTCATCGGTTTTATTTTTTGAAAATCCATTTAGTTCCTATCACATTCTTGTCACTCGGCCTTGGAACTAATTCCCACACATCATTGTACTCGAATTGGCTGAGTTCCTCTTGCATTGACTTAATCCAAAATTCATCTGCAAGAGCTTCTTTAACATTCTTTGGTTCAAACAAAGATAAATAACAAGCAGAATGCAGAAGATTAAACCTTGACGATAGACACACAGATTTGACCATCTCACGGTAGTTGACAGGATCCTTCTTTCTGGTTTGGACTCCTTCTGTCATATTCCCGATTACCTGAGACTTGGGATGATCCTTCCTTATTCTGAGAGGAGGGTCCCTTCTATCGAGGTTTGACACTGGTGTGTCAGAGTCATCCCTTCTGTCGAGGTTTGACACTGGGGTGTCAGAGTGGTCTTCTGAGTCAGAGCTTGGTGAAGTATGACTTGCGGATGGTTGATCACTGTAGGACTTTTCACTGGAAGAAGGTTCTTCAGAACATTCAATTAGATGGGAAGCATCCAATTCATCCATCTTCTCATGCAGTGATCCCGCCTCGTCAAACACAATATTGACTGACTCTTGAATGGTCTGAGTGTCAAGATTGTACACACGATAAGCTCTGTTGTTGCTAGCATACCCAAGGAATAGGGCTTTACTACTTCTTGTGTCCAATTTTGTAAGGTATTCCCTGTCATTCAGCACAAAGCAAAGGCAATCAAAAACATGTAAGTATTTAAGATTAGGTTTCTTACCATTTAGAATCTCGTATGGAGTGGTCTTTGTTCCAGGACGAAGATACACTCTATTGATCAGATGGCACGCAGTGTTGACCGCTTCAGCCCATAGTCTTTTGGATAGGTTTTTTGAGTTTAACATAACTCTAACCATTTCCTGGAGCGTCCTATTCTTCCTTTCAACCACACCGTTTTGTTGTGGTGTCTTAGGTGCTGAATACTCATGAGAGATGCCCTTTCTTTCACAAAATTCATTGAAGCTTTCATTCTCGAACTCTCTTCCATGATCAGTTCGGATCCGTATGACACTGGAGTGATAGAGTTTCTTGAACTTTTTGTACAGCTTCTTGAAGTGATCAAAGGCTTCAGATTTTTCTAGCAAAAATTCCACCCAAGTAAACCTTGAAAAATCATCAGTGCATACTAACACATATTTCTTTCGACCTATACTTTCAACTTCAATAGGTCCCATCAAATTCAAAACATGTGCTGGTGTTAACTGAATCAGTAACCGGATGAGAAGCACGTACCTGCTTACCTTTTGTACATGGATCACATACTTTGTCAGGGTCGAATTTAAGGTTAGGAACACCTTTGACTGCATCAGCCTTTAGAAGTTTCTGAATGCAATGGGTACTCGCATGTCACATTTTCTGGTGCCACAGTTCAGCTTCGTCAGGCTTTGACACCAGGCATCTACCTTCTTGTTCAGCTTGATAGCAGTTATCTGAGGATCTACTGCCAAACATAACACACCTGTTAGTTTTATCGTATACCTCACAGACGTCCTTGTCAAACTTGACAACCATCCCATCATCGCACAGTTGACTTATGCTGATCAGATTGGCTGTCAGACCTTCCACAAACAACACATGTTGAAGTTTTGGAAAGTCTGGCACATTCAAAGTTCCTTTGCCTGTAACTCTTCCTTTAGCTCCTCCTCCATATGTAACAGAACCACCACAAATTGCTGAGTCGTCCGACAGGCATGTTCGATCTCCTGTCATGTGTCTGGAGCAGCCACTATCAAAGTACCATGTACCTGCAATGTTAGTTTTCAAAGAAGTGTAAACTACGAAGCAGTTTAAACCTGATTTCTGGTTTTCATCTGCAATTATTTTCCTGCAAAAAGGCTTGATGTAGCCTGCCTTGTTGCAGTAATGACATACATACTTCTTTGATTTTTCTTTCTCGTTTGACACTCTGGTGTCAGACTCCCCCTTTGTGAATTTGATTAGGTTCTGGGAGTCACAAAAACTAGAACTCGGAGTAGATTGATCGACGTATCCAAGTCCACTTCCATTAGAGGTTTTGGTGGCAAGGATTTCATCTAGAGTGTCACGTCCACGATTGATCTTGTCAAAGACAGAGTCAGCTTCCTTCAGCTTCTCTTTCAGATGGCTGACTTCTTTGTCCCTTCTAGTGAGAAGGACTTCTAATCTCATGAGCTGTCTCCTAATGTACTGATTCTCCTCTTTTAGTCTTTCAATCTCCTGTCCTTGTTCTTCACATCGTCTGTCCACAATGTTAAAGAGATCACTCACTTTCTCCATTTCTTCTGGAGAGGAGACAAAATTTCCTTCTTCCTCATTGCTTTGACCTGAAACATACTCAGACATTGACACGTCAGAGTTAGATGCATTGTGCCGATTGCTTGTCTCACCACATGGCACAATCGAGAGATCTCTTGCATCTTCTTCCTCCTCAGGCTCTTCAGTGTTGTCTACCTCCATCAAATCATCTTCATTGAGCTCCTCAATCCTAACGTATAACACAACCTGCTCATCCTCATCCTCATCAGTGTCAGAGTCTTCACTCAAGGTGGTGTTAAAGTTTAACTTCTTTGTTCTTAGAACAGTAGGACATTCATTAGCAAAATGACCCATTCCAGAACACCCATGACACTTGACATTATCAAAAGTAGAACTTTCGGAAAAAGGATTAATACCATTTTGGCATACTTATCACTCTTACGTGAGGATGTGGTTAAGTTACTTGAGGCGCTCGAAGGCACGGAGGTTGTAGTTTTGAATCTATTTGAGCTGGATTCACCTTTTCCTTTATTCATAGATCTCGTGAATTTGTTGAACTTCTTCATCAGGAGAACTAGATTCGGCTGTTCCTCATCTAGCAATTCATCGTCTGACACCTCGAGGTCAAACTTTAATGAACTTGGCATCTTTTCGGCTGGTTCTTTTCCAGCACGAAGAGCAATGCTTTTACCCCTGTAGACCTGTTTTTGTTCATTCAAATTCATTTCAAAAGTAGTGAGAATGCTTACCAATTCACCAATCTCCAGCTTTTCCAAGTCTCTAGCCTCTTCAATGGCAGAAATCTTGTGATTGAATCTTTCAGGTAGAGTCCTAAGCATCTTGCTAACAAGTCTTTCTTTGCTAATCGGTTCTTCAAGTGCGAGAGCTTCATTCGCCATGGTCACCATCTTCTCAAAGTATTCGGTGATGTTCTCATCTTCAGCCATATGGAGATTCTCAAATTTGGTAGTAAGAAGTCTCATTTTGGTCTTACGCACACTTGTTGACCCCTCACACTTGGCTTGAAGGATGAGCCAGGCTTCTTTTGCTTCCAAACAACTTGAAATTAACCTAGCACAACCAATATCAACCGACATAAAAATTGCATTAAGAGCTTTAGCATTGCAGTTTGACAATATCCGTTCCTCATTTGTCCATTTTTCTTCTTCTTTTGGAATCATGACAGTCTTCGTTGCATCTTCAGGATCTGGAATTTCTTCCTTCGGAGGTGTCCATCCTTCCAGCAACGCAGCCCAAGCTCTTTCATCGACAGCTTTGATGTAAATTCGCATACGGGTTTTCCACATGTTGTAGTTGATCCCATTGCTATCCAACACAGGAGGATGGGCTGGTACACTAGACATATCCATCGTGAAAAACTGCACTCAGGAAAGAAACTACTTAGTCCGTCAAGTAGAGGCTCGTGACGCCAATTGATATAATTTAGTGCCCGTGTTTAACACAATGGTGTCAAAGATAGTAAAACACAAAGGTTTGACACACACAAAATAGAGTATTTTAACACACGCGGAAGCTAAAGAGTTTGACACAGCGGAATAAATTGTTCGAAGGTTTATAAATTATAAACCCTCGAGAGCCTCACGGCAAAATAGTTTTCACTTATACAAAACAAGGTTTTTACAAGTGAAGAACAAAATACTAAACAAGATAGAAATTTTCCTAAGTTCACTCCTTAGTAAAATTCCTACGAAAAGCAATCAAACACAATAAACACACGATACAACCCAAATGCTCCTCCACCGTAGGATTCACTCTCCGGAGATGGATTCCACACCTCGATTGCAGACTTCGTGCACTTAAAGAATGATTGGGGAAAGACGATTCAGCCTAGAGCTCGTATGTATATGTGTTTCACCTCTGATCCGCACCTTCTCTAGTCTTCGTCGTCTTGTATTTATAGAAGTTGGAGCACATGAACACTTCTTCCACTACTTGGCAATGGATCGTGTCTTCTTCCACATTTTTACCTGTTCATACACTGAAAATGAACTCCCACTAACTCACGTGGGGGTTAGATAAAGATGTAGAGGTGCTCCCTATTATTTAGGAACTAAAATAACAACCAATAATAATAATATAAACTATATAATAAATAAGATATAATTAATAGACATAATATACACGAATCCTAATAAATAGGATCAGTAAAAACGTCTTTAAAACGGATAAAAATAAGTTTCCTAAAAAGTAGGAATTAGTTGCAACAAACAGATTCAGAACTTTGACATTGAAGAGTCAAAGTTGTAAGCATATAAGGTTTGATACTAACCTGTTAATGCGAGTAAGTTTGACAATCGTGTGTCAAACTTACATATTCGCATTTTCGTACTTCACAGAATTGTTTGTCGTGTGTTCTTTAGATTAGAATTGCATATGTTTTTAATATTATTTCGCATTATATTATGTTTGGGGGATAACTATGTTGTTGGAAGTTGATTGGAATGATGCAGGGATGAAAATACTTCATTTTAAGGGAAGAATTACGTGTAGGGACGTGACAAATACCGAGCGGGACCTCTTTGTTCCGTTCAGGATGCAAAAAATGCACAAAACAGTACCCAGCCGAGACAGATTCCGAGCAGAATCCACATGTCCTGCTCGGGATGCGTAACTTTTGCGTATCCCGAGCGGGAGCCTCTCATTCCGCTCGGGATGGAATTTTTGGAGAAATTGGGAATCGCTGTAGTGTGTCCCGAATGGGAACCTTCCGTCCCGTTCGGGACCAGTCTGGTTCTTGCTGCGAAACCGGGCCGGTTCAACCGTCCCGAGCGGGATAGGGCTGTGTGCTCGGGACCGGTCGTGCGCTTATAAATATAGGCCACGCAGAATCAATTGTGTTCACCCCTTTTTCTCTCCCGAACGGTACTCTTCTTCCCCCCTTGTTTTTCCTTTGATTTTCCGGCGATTCTAAGGTAATTTCTACCCCTCATTCATGTTTATTTATTGTTTGCATTGAATTGTTGAAGTTTTATTGGATAATTTGTGGGATTTGTGGTGTTTGAAGTTCTACCCTAGGGTTTAGGAGTTATGCACGTTAGGTGTTCGATAGAATGTCCCAATGCATGTCTGATGTTTAAGGTATATAATTGTTGCAATTTTTGGGCATATTTCTTGATTTTAAATGTGATTCATGGTGAATTTTGTGGAAATTGGGGATTTTGGATACTATTTGCACTATGGGGGTTGATTTAAATTGTTAACTTGGAATGTACTCATGTGAGTGATGAGTAGTTTATTTTTCTATAATGATTCTTATTGAACATGATTTATGGTGAAATCTTGGGTGCTTGAATATTTGGATATACATGGGATGAGTTTGAAAGTGATTTCTGGTTGGATTTTTGCAGAAAACATGGCACCCAAACGCCCCTCTAATTTCACCGAGGATGAGTACAAGACACTCAAAGCCCTAAGCAAGTGTGTAGTACACGGTTCAAAGTATCCCTGCCCAACAACTATGACTGCATTGGGCATCAAAGATGATGTCGAGACCCTGTTGAAGAATATTGGCTGGGAAGCCCTGCTCAACCAAAGGTGGCCGGCATTCGAAGAGCAAACGAGAGAATTTCTGGCTTCCGCGTCTGTGCGGAAAAGCATCGGTAACTTGCCAAGCCACCTCACTTTCAAAATGGAGGGCAGAAGTTACACTTTGGAGCGCAAAGAGTTGGATGCGATTTATGGGTGTGACGAGGAGGCGAAATACATCCCCGAGGAAGGTTTCCATCCCAATGATTTCTGGCAACTGATCTCCGGCGAGACCGTTTTGGGCACTCTACGGATGAAACTGGTTAAGGGCCCTCTCATTAGGAGCCCGATCCTGCGGTACATCCACAAGAGCGTGGCCACCTCTGTCTCCGGCCGGCACGAGAGCAACAATGTCATCATGTCTGAGCTGTTTTTGCTTCATTTCCTACTTGCTGGAGCCCCCTTTTCCATGGCTGCTGTGGCCATGGACAACTGGAGCTGACCACCCACCCGCACCAACATCTATTGTGGGGGCCTGATCACGCCAATCCTCGACCACTTCCAGATCCCGAGGCGAGGGACGGAGGTGCCACCATCTGTGGTGGACCTCCCGGTGCTTACATTGGCAAGCACATATCCGTCCTCCAGCCGAATGCCTTTTTGTATAAGGTGGTGGGCGACGCTTGGTTGAGGTTGCCCAATACTGCTGCTACCACCATTACTGCTCCCGATTCCGAGGCGAACTTACTGCTGGACTCGCCCGCGCACAGAGCCATGTGGTTCAGAAAAGGCCGGGATGGGACATATGGGAGCTATGCGAACACTATCCCTGTTCAGGAGGATAATGAGGAAGAGTCCAATGATGAGGAGGAGCCACAGCGTGAGCAAAGGGCCGGGACGTCCTCAGCTGGAGGCCGTCGCGTGTGGTAGACCGAGATGCTAGAGATGATGCAAGGCATGTCGTCCTCGATGGCTGGACTTGATTTGAGGATGGCGAGTTTGAGTACGGAGATGACGGGATTGAGGGCTGATATGGGAGCCCAGAGAACGTGGATGGAGCAAAGGTTTAATGGAGTGAACACAAGATTATCCGGTGTTGAGACTGAGCTCAACGATTTGATTGCTCACTTCCCGGCCTACTATCGGAGGCACCGGCAGAATGAGGATGCTCCAGGCTCGACTCAGCAGTGATCACCGTCTCTCCGCCTTTTCAAACTTAGTCTTCTTCGGACTAAGTTTGGGGGGTGGGACGGACGCCGGTTCTCCCCTCTTATCCCTATCCTTTACTTATTATGTTTTGTTTGAACTGATTACTTGCTTTCTTAGTTGTACTGAATTTCGTTAGGATTTAATTGATGGAGTAATTCGATATGGTTGTAAAATGATTAATCTTTGTCTGATAAAGGTTATGATGTTTGGAAACTCCTGGATTTTGTGTTGTTATGGTGATGTTACAGGTGGATTGAGCTATAACAAGCGGAACCATGCCGAAATTTTTGTGTTTTCTACCTGGTAACTGTCGGAAGTACACTCATTCTGATCTAACTCCCACACTTTATATGAATTGAAAGATGGGTTCTGAATTTGAGTGCTTGCAAGTGAGGTGTTCTTGATTGTGATAACTTAAGCTTGAGATTGAATTCGTGACGAGGCATGAACATGATTTGAATCGCTTGAGCTCATGATAGGGCGGAATAACTTGAAATTGATGCATGTTTTTGGTTGAACAAATTTGGCATTTGACGTCATGTTATATTAATGCTTAGAACTCAACAACTTTAAACTTGTGAGGTTTGAGCCTAATGAGTCCATTATATCTCATTTTTTTTTTGAATTGTTGTGAGAGGTGAGCACAAGCGGAATGAGTAGAGTCTGTCAATGCCACGTAGTTTAACATGTTACATTGAACTAGGAAATGATCTTAGGCCATTCCTTCTTAGTACCTACCTTTGATATTATTGGAGTATAAGGTGGAAAAATAATTTCCCTAACCATTGTTTCGGAGCCACTTTGAGCCTTGAATTCTTTCATGTGTGTTTAGGAACAAGTTGTGGTTTGTGATGAGTTGAGATGAGAAGAAGTGAGTGCTTGGATTGAATTCTCGGTGTGAGTGAAATGATGATTGAAAAAAAAGAATAGAAAAGGAAAGTTGAAAAGAAAAAAAAAGAAAGAAAAGAAAATGATTGGAAGAAAGTTGAATGTATGTTCAGAAAAAAGAAAAAGAGAGAGAGAGAGAGAGAGAGAACTCATCAGATTGTAGAAAAGAAGTTTGTACGTATTTGTTGAAGGGTTGATTGGTTGAATGTTGAGAAAAGGGGTTGGGATGAATGAGTCACTTTTGCCTAAAACACCCTACCTGTTAGTAAGCCACGTTACAACCCGATAAAAGTCCTATTTGATTCAAGAACGATGTTTCAATGTGAACAAATGTGGCAGAGATGAACGATATGAACGAAACTTGTGTACTTGTGCTTGAGTGAAAGAAAGAAAAATTTTACCTTATACAGCTGAGTGTGAGTGTTACACTTTATATGATCACATGCCGATAAGGTTGAGTTCTTTGCATTAATCTAGACATGGTAGATAATGAAAACTTTGTGAGATTGAAATATGTGTTGATAGATAGTGGTGAGCTGTGAAGCATTGCACCGAGCGAATGAAAATCTAGTTTTCGTTTTTGATTGAGGACAATCGAAGGTTTAAGTTTGGGGGGTTTGATATGTGCTTAATTTGCACTATTTTTGGAATATGAATTGAATGATTTGATGAGGATAAGATACACAAATCACACACATATCTATTCTTTTCATTGATTTTCCTTCACTTGGTGTTCTAGAGTTGTTTTGAGTGTGCAAGACATGAAAAGTGTTAGAAATTCGAGTTTTGGAGCTAAATTGAGGCTTTGGCCGAAGCGAATCCTGTTCCGGATGCATATGCCCCGTTAGGGACAGGAAAACACAAAATTTACCGAAAATTCGAGGCCGGTCCCGTTCGGGACGGCTTGGTCCCGTTCGGGACCGAGGCTCGGGAGGCAGCTGTGGCGTTCGGGATACGTCATTTTGGCGTGAATTCGAGGAGATGGAGATGAGAGGCTGTAGCCAATCCCGCTCGGGATGGAACCGTCCCGTTCGGGATGGGTCAGGACTTTCGGGTTCTTTCCTTCGATCCATTCTGCGTGGGATGGATAATTGCAAAGGGTGATTCCGTTCGGGATCCATCTGTTGGGCTGCGGATTTTTGAACTATAAAAGGCCAAGGAATGGAACAGATTAGGGTTTCGACTTTTGCAAACCCTAGAGAGACTAAGGCACGAGTTAGAGGCTATTTTCACTTCTCAAGGCTGGAAATTGAAGGTGGAAGGAAGGATTCGAAGCTGGTTTTGAAGATTCATC
The DNA here is from genome assembly GCA_026898455.1 of Plectranthus barbatus. NCBI lineage: Eukaryota > Viridiplantae > Streptophyta > Magnoliopsida > Lamiales > Lamiaceae > Plectranthus > Plectranthus barbatus. The sequence goes on from JAPKLW010000209.1 coordinate 138,232, forward strand.
ATTAAAATCCTAAGCTTTCTTGTTCTCCTTTCTCTTCCATGTTTTACTTTGGGATTGTGACGATTTTTATTGTAATTATGAGTAGCTAAATTCATTGTTGAGGATTTGGATGTGATTGGGATCGATTTAAATATTGTTTGGATTTGAGTAATTGAATTTTCAAGGGTTTGATTATTATTGTGAGTTTGAATTTGTGTTCCTTTCATGATTGATCACCATGTGTTGGAAAGTATGCCTCAATGAACTAACTTGATAGGTTTGTGAATTAGAGGGGATTGCAAAAATAATTAGGTGTTGTTTCACTTAGAAGATGGGTGAATTGATATCTAGGTCATTGTGTTCTTGAGCTTTTGGGAGTTAACTAAACTCAACATACCTAGACTTAGGTTGAGATTGAAGTTAATCGACAGTTATTGCACCGGTACTAAGGGTTTTAACTAGATTTCGATGAACCGACCCAAACTATCGATTGAAATTGGTTAGTAAAGTTAGCAAATCCAAGCATATTCATAATTTACCCCAATCCATCATATATTCCTCAACTACTCGCTCTTTGGTAATCTTAAGTCAGTTATTTAGCATTTTAATTAATTAATTGCATTAATCGTAGAATTTAAGTAGTTTAAAATTGATCTTTCAAACCATTTTATCGCGTCTAGATATTGAGTTCCAAAATCAGTCCCTTTTACTTAAACAACGGGCGAATTGAGTCTTCGTGTTCGATAATTTTTACTTGATAAAAAAATACTGCATCAATGATTCCATTTGATGTGAAGAGGTGGTTCTCTTTTTTCTGAGTTTGACACCAGCGTGTCAGAGATTTCCTCCTTGTCCGAGTCTGAACCATGTCTAACATCGTCATCCTCTTTATCAGTGTTAGAGTCTGGAGATGTTGGACTTTTTGTTTCTCTAACATCTGTACTCGTTTGAGTTGCTGATTCCACGTCCTTCTCTACGAGGTGAGATGCATCTTCCAGGTCTTGTTTATCAAGTAAAGTACCTGCATCATCAAAGACAACATTGATAGATTCTTGGATAGTTTTAGTTTGTAATTTTAAAACCCAATAAGCTCGACTATTACTGGAATATCCAAGAAAAAGTGCCTTGTTACACCTGGAATCAAGCTTGGTTAGATAATCTCTATCATTCAAAACATAACAGATGCAACCAAAAACATGCAAGTATTTCAGATTGGGTTTTTTACCTTTAAGTATCTCATAGGGAGTCATCTTGGTTCCGGGTCTAAGATAACCTCTATTGATTAAATGACAAGCAGTGTTGACTGCTTCAGCACGTAATTTTTTAGAAAGATGCTTAGAGTGTAACATGACTCTTACCATTTCTTGAAGTGTGCGGTTTTTCCTTTCAGCAGTCCCATTTTGTTGGGGAGTTTTAGGGGCTGAGAATTCATGAGTAATACCCTTTCTTTCACAAAATTTAGAAAACTCAACATTTTCAAATTCTCTTCCATGATCAGTTCTAATACGTATAACATCAGCATGATAAAGTTTTCTAAGTTGCCTATATAGTTTTCTGAAAAACTCAAAGGTGTCAGACTTTTCCCTCAAGAATTTTACCCAAGTGAATCTAGAATAATCATCAACACAAACCAAGACATACCTTTTTCCTCCAACACTTTCTACTTCTATAGGACCCATCAAGTCCATATGCAGCAATTCAAAGCAAGCATTAGTGTTAGTTATACTCAATATGGGATGAGAAGTACGAGTTTGTTTACCTTTCAAACATGAATCACAAACCTTGTCGGTGCTGAACTTTAGTTGTGGAACTCCTTTCACCGCATCATACTTGAGAAGTTTCTGAATACTTCGAACATGAGCATGTCCCATCTTCTGGTGCCATATTTCAGCTTCATCAGGTTTTGTTAGAAAACATTTTCCATCTTGATCAGCTTGATAACAATTATCAGTTGATCTACTACCAAACATAATATAATTATTATTATCATCATACACCTCGCATGTGTCTTTGTCAAACTTGACTGTAAGTCCATCATCACACAGTTGACTAATGCTAATTAGGTTAGCAGTCAAACCTTCAACATATAGCACATGTTTGAGTTTAGGAAAATCTGGAACATTCAATATTCCTTTACCAGTGATCTTCCTTTAGCACCACCACCATAAGTAACTGTTCCTCCACTTACTTCTTTAAAATCAGATAGGCAAGACTTATCACCTGTCATATGCCTGGAGCATCCACTGTCAAAATACCACTTGCCTGCAATGTTAGACTTTAGAGAAGTATAAACAGCTAGACATTTTTTATCATCTTTGTGACCTTTTTGATTATTTTTCCTTTTCTCATCAGCAATCCTAAATCTACATAAAGGTTTTATATGTCCAAGTCTATTGCAGTAATGACACACGAACACCTTAGATTTATCTTTGACATGTTGCTCACTGATGTTAGACTTTGCTCTGGAAAATTTTATAATGTTATTCTCAGACTCTAATATAGCAGGATTTAACTTTTCATAACCCAATCCACTACCATCAGAAGGTTTAATAGACAATATTTCATCAAGTGTGGTTTTACCTTTGTTGATTTTTTCAAACACAGAGTCAGCATCACATACCTTACTTTTTAACACACTTACTTCTTGATCCCTACGAGTTAGTAGTGCTTCGAGTCGATTGATTTGTCGCCTTAGGGATGAATTCTCTTCTTTCAGCTTTAAGATCTCATCATCTTGATCTTCACACCATTTATCAACTATGCTGAAGTAGTGATTTATCTTCTCCATCTCTTTAGGTGTGGTTTGATAAGTCTGACATTCCTGATTCATGTCATAAGAAAAATGTTCAACAACAGAATGTTTAACATCAGTATCAATATACCAGTTTGTAGAGTTCTCTATTTGAAGGATGTTAGAGTTTGACACAATGTCGCTTCCTCCTTCTTCTTCCTCTTCTTCTTCTTCTTCTTCTTCTTCTTCTTCTTCATCTTCATCTTCATCTTCAGAGTTTCGAACTTCTTGAATCTCTACATCAGTGTCCATATGTTCTTCAGCTTCAACATGTTCTTCGATTTTCACATGTAACATTGCTTGATCCAACTCTTCATCGTCTGATTCTGACTCTTCACTGAGAGTTGTGTTAAAGTTGAGCTTTCTTTGTCTAAGTTCTATTGGACACTCGTTGGCATAATGTTCGACACCTGAACAACCATGGCACTTTACAGTGTCGATGTTAGACTTTTCTGTGAGAGAATTCTTATCTTTCCTTGATATATCTTCACTTCCTCTCCTTGTGGAACTTGAAGAGCTGTTTGAGAAATTTGAGGGTGATGACGATACAGAACTCCTTCTATCTTTCTTGAGAGATCTAACAAGCTTGTTAAACTTTTTGGTCAGTAAAACAAGATTTGGATTATCTTCATTAAGTAGATCCTCATCTGATTCCTCTTCCAGAAAGTTTGACTTTGTTGTACTTTGTGAAGCTTCAGATCCATATTTTCCAGCATGTAGGGCCCTTTGGTCTTGTATCCTCGTTTCTGTTCCATTAGATTTAGCTCAAAGGTAGTAAGAATACTTACCAGTTCAGTAATCTCCAAGGTTGCAACATCTCTTGCTTTTTCAATCGCTGACACCTTGATGTTGAACTTTTCTGGCAGCGATCTTAACATCTTGCTAACCTGTCTCTCATTGCTAATGGGTTCACGTAGAGCATTTGCTTCATTTGCCATGGATGCCATCTTCTCATAGTAAGAGGAAATAGTTTCTTCTTCCAACATCCTGAGATTTTCGAATTTTGTGGTGAGTAATCTCATTTTGGTCTTTCTAACGCTAGCGGTTCCTTCACATTTTCCTTGGAGTATCAACCATGCATCTCGAGCTTCTGAACAACTGGATATTAACCTGAAACACGCAACATCAACAGACACAAAAATTGCATTTAACGCCTTAGAGTTAAAGTTAGAGATTTGTCGTTCATCAACACTCCATTGTCCTTCAGGTTTGAGTTTGGTAATGATTTTTGTAGCATCGTCTGGATCTTCAACAGTGATTTTTGGAGGTGTCCAACCATCCAAAATAGCAACCCACGCTCGTTCATCAATAGACTTGATGTACATCCTCATTCGAGACTTCCATAGAGAGTAGTTATTCCCATTACTCTCCAAAATGGGTGGACGACAAGCAGGGCTTGTGAAATCCATAATAGTAAACTGCACTCAGGAACAAACAACTTAGTCCGTCAAAAAGTAGGCTCTTGATGCCAATTGAAAGAATTTAGTGCCCGAGTTTACTATTAACATCGAGGTGTTGAAGAATTCAACACTGCAGAATTCAATATGCCTGACTAACAGAGTAATGTTAAACAGAATGTTAGAAAAAGTTTAACACGAAGTTTAACATGCAGCGAAAATTTAACGCAGACACAAAGAATTAATTTCACGAGTCTAGGGTTTCTAAACTCGCGAGAGCCTCACGGCCAAAAATAGATTTTACTATAATAATGAAGTTTACACAGTAAAATCAAAATACCAAATATCCAAAACCCTTCTCGGTTCACTCCCTCGAAGAACTTTGAATTTACATGGAAGTAGAGACTACAACTATGAAAGGCGTACTTACGAACACACGATTCAACCTTAAAAACTCCTCTACCGTTGGATTCACTCTCCGGAAGTAGGATCCTTCTTCGGCTTGAATATCTTCGTGAGTTGAAAGCACTAGAATAATGAACGAAAGCTGGAACGCCTTGCTTGAAAGAAATCTCGTAGAATAAAATAAGTCGTCCCCTCTTTCATCGCACCCTAGCACCCTTTATATAGATTTAGATGTGTGTAGCCTCGTGCTAGATATGTATCTTTGTATATATATCTCAACTGCAAAGATTAGAGGAAGTTAGGTAAAGATATGTGAAAGATATATATGAAAGATATGAAAAGATTTATGTATATCTCTAAAGATTAGGAAGCAAATCTATTCAAATATATCCAAAGGTCAAATCTAATCGTTCCTAAATCTTTATAAAATACATATCTAACCTAGAATAAACTGAATTCACGAAAATAAATAAATGCGAATAAATAAGGAATGATAAGATTAAATCAGCATGACAGTCTAACACTACGGTGTTAAACATAGCTTCGACTTTAACACCAATGAAGGTTAAACATTGCATCTTCATATCTTACAACAATTTGAATTATTCAACTAAGTGTGCCATTTACTATGTTGATCGTGGTCAACAATATGGGTCATGGGTTGATTGTCAGTTATCGTATTCGTAGGTTGACTGCAGAGAAAGATGAGGTAAAGGACGTAAATCATATTTATGATCGTGTGCCTTAAATAGTAGGCAGTGATTATAGACTTCGATCGTGTAAGATTATTGTTGTTCACTTCTCTTCCGGACCTGAAGCTTCATCTGATAAGAAATCTCTTAGGAGTTGCAAATTCCTTGTTGAGAGCAATTTGCCATTAGCTCTTCCGATATATAGCATGACTACGCGAAGTATTATGGTTGGATCCAAAATTATGGGTGTAACGCCCCCAACTAACCTTCCCAACTTGGGGCGCGCTACAATAGTGATCAACGATTTTCAAACATTTTCAAAATAAATAGCGGAAGATTCGTTAGTAAGTGGTAAGATAATTTTAGAACATCATTCGAACATTTAAAAGGTACACCAACATTTGAAACAACAAAAAGAAAGAAGTAAAACACTTGTTTTCTCAAAACATCAAGTACTGGAAGGGAAAGGTTTCAGAGAGCGTTGCAGCAGTGTGCAAAGCGTAGTGGAGATATGCATATGAAGATGCATATCTCAGGATCTATTCAAAAGCTGTACAAACATCCTGCTTCGCCTTTTACACCCCGCTCCTCCATCCTCGCTGCTTAACCTACATATTTTAGAAAGCAATACGAGGGGCTGAGTACTAATGTACCCCGTAGAAACATGCCCGAAAACATACAGTTTAAATATGAATGCTATCAACTCACATAGATAAACACAAGGTTTTATTGAAAAGAACCGTGTTATCTAAATCATTTTATTTGCTGGCTATCTACTATGTTACCATATCTATTTATCATTGTGTAACTGGAAGCTGACCCACTTCCAAGTTATGATGAACAGCTGAGAATGGACGATCTACTCAACCCACTATCATCAATTAATGCATTAGTATCAGTATAATACTTTGAGACCCAAACGATTTTAGAAACCACCCTTATCTCTACCTTAAGGTATCAGCACGTCAGTTGAACTACCTATAATCGCACCATCAAGCGATAAATGATTAAGGCGTCCACCATTACATTAAAGTCCTGGTTCGTTTTGATTGAATAATCTCTCTGAAAGCGTCAACTGACAGAGGTACATATATGATAGCACAAAACATTTTAGCATAACAATCATTTTGAAAGCTAAGCATGAAGCTCGAAAAACAGTTATTTTTACTGTAAATAGTTCCCACCTGTTATTGCTTACAGAAATACAGATGATCATGTTAATTGTGCAGTTGAGTTGTAATGGCTTTATCCTTCATCTTCCGTCATTAATGGATTCTCTGACGAGAACTCCCTTTGCCGGTGATTTGAGACGATCGGAGGGTACCAAAATGTTCCGATGGGGCCTGAAATTGGGCCGATATCTCACCCTTTTCTCGATGGATTGGAGTGATTCCAAGCTTCATGTGTTCCTTGTAGCACGGGCTTTCCACAAAAACTAATTTTATAAAAATCGGTACGGTGTGGTGATCTGACGGAGGCGAGAAAGGAGGGCGGGGGATGGTGGATTTTCATGGGGGTGGTGGTGTGCGTGTGTTGTTTTGCAAGGAGTGGAAATGAAAATGAATCATAATACAAATTTGCTTTTGTTATTCCTTGCCAATAATTCCACCGCCTCCAATTAATCACCGCCCTCATCATCAAATGAAAAATGACCAACTCACACAAGCTACGTGTTAATTTCTTCAATGCGAAGAAATTCCCCCACCTCAACTCGTGTATAAATTTCTCTGATAATTCATCCTTTCGGATTTGCAATTTGAATTGCATTATTCCAAATAAACATGCAATTATACCAAAATGTTCCATTTAATAAACCCGTCTTGTTCATATTATTTTCCGACTTTTTGGAGATATATATCGTACAATTTCTCAAAATTCAATAATTAATTAAACACCACTCGAGTCTCAGAAAATTATACTGATCGTTTCGTATTCTTCCATATTTTAAATTAAAGGATTCCCTAGCTCGGTTTAAGAAATGGACCTCCCGAGTGCAAATTATGAATTTAAATGTGGTATTATTATTGTCAAATAATAATTCGTTGCACTCGTTTTTACTTTGAAAATTATAACTACACGGTCACTTAGATTTTCTCGAAACGAACTCATTGGTATATTATAAACAATAATTTGACCCTCATGTCTCAATGAATGTTTATTTTTGTTTCAAAAATAATAATAAATAATTTGCAAAATAAATATTTCTTTAATTAATTTAATTAAATATTAATTAGCATAATTAAAATCAGGATATTACACTAATTTGTTTAACACAAATGAATGAATAACTCCTGTTGGATTTTGAAAGTATGTAGATTATTGTTGGGTCAATTGTCAAGTCATGTGGGCTATACCATGACTCCTAGGCACACATATTATGGGTCAAATTAGATTTGATCCTAACAATAATTAAACTCTATAAAATAATTATGTAGAATAATACAAAAATGTATTTACGAAATATTAAAACACAATATAAATATTATTCGGATAATGTCTTAAAAATAATAACAATAGTAATAATATTTTATATTTAATACGGTATATGTATACACTATTTTTTTTAGTAGTAGTACATTTATTTAAATTCAAACACCCAAATATTTCTGAAAAGTTCGAACTCATGATCTCTTGGTCACAGATAAATTGATCACCACTACACCCTAAATTATAGAATCTCATACCATTATTGTACTATAAATTTCTTGTACAATATCATACCTTACTGTTATTAATGTTTTATCAAAAATTTTGTAATTTTGATAAAATATCTACGATTATTAATTTTTTCTATATTTACCCCACCCCTAGTTAAACGTTTTGTATTTATCAATTAGTTATTAGTTTAAATAGTTTCATAGACATCTCTTTTTATTTAAAATTTAAATAACGTATTCAATTATCTATCTATATATTAAAACAGTATAGGCCCCGTCAAAATATTTTATATTAATGTTATATTATTTTAATTTTTGTTAATATAATAAGTAATGATAAAAATAGGACAAAGTTATATTTATCACTTTTTCTTTAGAATGTTATATCTCATTAATATATTATATTTTTGAAAAAATAATACAAATATAAGATCTAATATCTTTTATGAAATATATTTAAATCCAATTCCATAAACTTTGTGTTTAATACACTCCGTTTTATTTTTATTAAAAATTATATATATAGTTTGATGTATAATATAGAATATTATCTATACTATAATATATTAAATATAATATTGATGAATAAAAAATAAATATTTAAAAGAATAATTAGTAAATGTTAAATATATAAATTTGTTAATTATATATTAATATCATAAAATAAGACATCATATATTTAATTTGCACATAGCGCGGGTTTAAATCATTTTACTTGATACATTTTAATATTATACTCCCTCCGTCCCACCTCAATTGTCCCGCTTTCCTTTTTCGTCCGTCCCACCTCAATTGTCTCATTACTTAAAAAAGCAACTTTTTCACACTCAACAATAAAATATTAATTCCACTCAACTTACTTTACACTCACACTCCTTGGTTATTGTACCCAGTCAACCCGGAACAATTCAGCTGGGACGGAGGGTACATAAATTTCAATAAACAATTATAAAAATTTCAAAAAAAAAAAATTGTGTCATTTTTGTAAAACATTACATTTTCACTATTTTATCTTATTTTTTTTATTTTCAAACAATACTAATATAATTTTTGATAGTTAATTTTATAAAACAGCCTCTTATTTATATAAGCTTTGTATTTTATTTAATTGCTTTGATTTTTTATCATATATATATATATATATATATATTTGGATGTATGATAAAAAATATATTATAACTATACAAATACATACATCTATATACCTTAAAATTATATTTTAATATAATTAAATAAGATATTAAATATGTAATTCGTGCAACGAGTATAAATCTAGTTTAAAAAAAAAAATAAGAAAACAGACTAATTGATAAATTTACAGTAATTGATTAATAAAAATATATCTAGTTTTTTTTAAAAAAAATAAGAAAACAGACTAATTGATAGAATTTACGGTAATTGATTAATAAAAATATTAATTACATGTGTCTAGAACATATGTTAATTTGTTAAATTACTTTTGAGGTAAATAAGAAAAATACCAAACCTCTCTCTTACGTTAATCAATTCTTAATTAGCTTTTAATAAAATACTAAGGCTAGATCAACTCATCAAATTTCTATAGAATTCGGATAAACATACGGAAAAACTGTTATTTGTTAGTTATTAGACGCATCTAAAAAATATTTCGAATATGGATAAATGAGAATTAACATGGTTCACGTTGTAAATTGATTAAATTATTTGTAAGTGTTGGTCTAAAATCAGAGTAATAATGTAAACAGTAGTGGAAGTTAATTGATCTTTGCACTAGGTCTGAAAACTGACTTGATTCAGTTTTCTGTTTAATGAAAAGTCAGTTTAGCTTAGAGGGTGCTAAGTATGTTTCAAGATATACGCTTCAATACTTAGCCAAATATTGAAGGTTTAAAAAATTCAAATAAACTAAGTGCAAAAACTTGAATAAGACAACATATTTATAGTGGTTTGGAATTAAAATCCTACGTCCACTCTTCGGAACTTAAACGGGAATCCACTAAGTTTCAGTATTACAAACCTTCTCACGATCTATGGACAGTCTGTCGGGAACCTCCGTCCTTTGGTTTGCTGTCGTCACTCGCCTAGAAACTCCTCCTCGAAAGCTTACTTCTTCAGGTTGAAGTGAGGACGTGCTCCCCATAACTTTGTTCTTGGATGGATGGATATTTGCTCGTTCTTCCTAAAACTCAGTAGGGTTAGCTATACCCGTGATAATCAGATTCCCATAGTAGGAACTGACTGTTGTGAATATTACTTAGGAAAGTAATATTCACCAATTAATAGCTTCAGTTTAGAGCTTCAGCCTCATGCACTTCAGATAGATGCACGGAAGTAATAACCTGAGTTAGAAACTTAAGTCTCGTGTTCAGAAGACACAAAAAGTTAGAGAGCTTTGAGTAGAAAGTTTGATAGAGTTTCCGCTTAGTTTTTCGCATATTTCAGGTAGTTTCTTCGTTCGATCTGCCAAGCTATTTATAGGCAGAATTGTACGAAATTTTGAATTCTATCCATTAGACACATTGATCCAGTCGTTAGAGATAAGAATTGGATTGTCCAATCATGGCCATTCTTCCTTCACTGCTCTGCCGCCTGCCTTTCACCTTTTGCACTGTACTTTCTACCAGCTCTTGTTAGACTAAGTTTCAGTCTAAGGAATTTAAGTTTGAGTTTTCCTATTACTGACTTTTGACTTTACTTTGAGACTTCTCAAGTCTGACTTCGACATCCTTGTGTTCCACGTGCTTTTGGAATATTGAAACTGAAAACTTACATTTCCAAAATTAGTTTCAATTTCCATTTTACTTCGGAAAAACTAAGTTTCCTGAAAGTAAGTTTTTGGCCTTACTAAGTTTTAAGCACGGGACTTTTGTCTTCAGTACTTCAAGTTTCTTGGGTTCTTCTCTTCAAGTTCAAAAACTTGGTTATTGTCATATCGAGTTTTTGTCTTCTGATTTCTAACGATTTCTCCCTTAGAGACATAGTCTATGTTCGCTCGATCTTCAATATCTAAGTTTCTAGTCTATTTAGAACTCGATCAATCCTATACAATGATTACATTTAAAGACTCTAGAAACTTATTACTAAAGTAAGTTTTGACATATCAAAACATAAATTTGGAGGTATATTGAAACTCCATTTCTAACAGTAAGTTACATAAATTCTGATTTTATAAAAGTTTGATTAAGTTCTTTTAATAAAGAACTAAATCTGAACATCATAGTATTAGAGTTGGGAGCTCGTGAGCAAGCTTATTAGTTAAAATTAATAATAAATATAAATTATAAATTTTAAGAGTAACAAGGATGATAAATTTGTGTAGTTATAAGTAAAATAGAATTTGAGTATAAATATGGTATTTTTAAAAACAAATAAGCTTTTTTACTTTAAAGAAGTAATAATTATGTGTAATATAATTTGAATTTAGAAAGTTCGTTAAACTTGTTTAAAAATTGATTAAGTTCGTGAACTTCAAAGTATTCGATAAAAAGGCTTGATGCTCAAACTCCTTAATAAATGAGTAAAATTTGAGTAAGGCAATACTCAACTTTTAGAAATTATGTTAGTTTTGATGATTGGCAAAGAACAATAAAATTTGCAGTCATTTGCAATGTTGTGAAACGCGGTTGTGGTGGCCGCCTAGTCGCCGCTTATGCACTAGGCGACCCCCAGCCGCCCCGAAAACCTCCTAATCACTGTATTAGTTGCGGGTGGTCGGAAAATTTAAATCTTAGTTTCCGACAGACTTTTCTTTCTTTAAGATTTTCTCTCATTACTCATATTTCTCACTTTAAAGCTTGATCCTTAATTTTAAAGCCTCATAGATTCGAAACCAGCCTAAATGCGTAGTAGATTCTTATGTAGCCGACGGGACGAGATTCTAAACTTGTAGCAGTCTAAATGGGGAAAAAGAACAGTAGATGAAAAAAAAAAGTGGTGGTGACTGACGAAAACCAATTTATAGGCTAGATAGGGAGTAGATTAGGGTAAGAGAGAGAGAGGTAGCATTCACATGGGTGGTGGATGGGTTGGGAGAGAGTGAAAAAAAAATATGTGTGAGGAAAATAAATAGGATAATAATAATGAAAATTATATATGAAAAAATATTTGAATTTTCTGGTAGCCGTCTAGTACCGATTAGGTGCCAATTAATTTCCGAGTAGGCAATCTAGGCGTTAGGCGCTCCTTCGGCGTTCGACTAGCACCTAGCAATTTTCGCAATCACGGTTATTATATAGAGCCGACCACAGTTAGAACTAATCTTATAATTCACATTAGTCCGGTATAAGTTCAAAACTTGTAATGGTTTGGGTTTGGAGAACTCACAAATGAACTCAGGAACTGAAGACAAAGATCAAGATCAATTGTGTTGTTGTAACTGGTCAACAATTATAATAAGAAAGAGTTTTACATTTATCAGTTAGTCTAGAAAGGAAGAAACTTACTGTTGTGAGTGGATTTTTCAATAATAAATTTATTTATCATAAAGCCTCCCATAATTGATCGAAATATCGTGTGAGACATGTAATCAAGAGAGAGAGAGAGAAGATAACCTTTATTGAGCTCATATTATTCTCTATACCAAGTGTGAGACATTGAATATGACGTTCTATAAAGTATGAGAAAACTTCTTTGATTATTAATGCTCCGTGTCGGCATAGGCGTGGATCCTGAGCATGAGTTGTGGTTTGATAGGCGGGTTATTACCCATTCCAGATTGGTGGCGCTATCAGGTGAATACTGTCTTTAGATGTTCCAATCTCTTGATCCATCAACCGTATTTACACAACTATGATTCTAGAAGTAAGCTTGTCAATGGACCAGCCCATCAGTTGAGGCGCTATGAGGCATGATGGATTCCTACAAGAGTCTATGTTAGCCCATTTTCCTAGGCACTGTTTGGACCATGGGCTTGGCCAGGGGTGCTTGGTTTGTTCTCCTTCTAGGGCCAAATTGATCTGATCCCCCAACAATAACCCCTTTCTTTCTCTGAAAAATAAGGAATGTTTTTCCCGAGGAATAAACTTGAACTAAATACGTTAGCAAAGAAAATGTCAGAGTTCAATTTTCACCTGTTTGACACGAGCTTGTGGTGCAGTGTCCAGGCTTATACGTTGCCCGTGTTTTGGCCTTTGTGAGTGCGTACCTCATGGTGGAGGCTCTTTTTGGCTCCGTAGGATTCCTTTGGGAAAGTGAATCCCTTACCCGAAGTTTACTATTAGGATGTACCCAGAGCTATAGAGTTGAATTCATTAGTTCAGAGGTTTTTTAGCTCGAAAAATAATTTTCATGAGTATTTCAATTATTTTCTTCGAGATCAAACTATCATAAGATCATGCGTTCCATTTAAATGGGATTTCACTCGATTTTTCCTTTTTTGCAAAACCCTAAGAATGAGATTTTCAGCTGAGCGATCTTTTACTTTGAGACCTTTTTTCTTGTGGTCATCATTCATTCCTCATATCTCACATGTTAGTTTCTCATTTCCTTCTGTTTGTTGTAGCATTTTCTGCCTATGGCTATTGTGTATTTCTGGGGGAGAAATTTAATTCCAATATGAGTAATTATTCTTTGAGCTTCGTGATAAGGTGTCTAGATGAGTCAATTGTGGTGGGTGATGTCGATCATTTAATTCTCACATCTTTTGATAGTTTGCTTAGTTTGCCGATGAGGAAGATCGTGATGTCTTCAGGTGATTTGCAGTGGCTTAGGCTCCCACTACATCCTTTTTATCACATGGATATGCAATTAATTGACATTATTTTTTTCCAGTTGACACCCGGGGCTTGGTATCATATGTTGGGCACTCTTTTTTGTGCATAGACCATGACTTGAGGTTGACTTTATCTTGAGAATGGTGTTTATGAAATGTTAGAGAAAAATGAGGCTTACCATTTCAACTGGTAGCCCAGTGCTAGTGGTGACATTCTCATCTAGAGAATTCTCGACAGTGACTCGGGTGGTGATAACGCTGTAGAAACAGTGAGCAAATAATTATTTACACCCTAAGATGGCTGATTCCACAGGGATTGTGCAACGAAATATCTCGAGTACTAGCTATAGCTTTTAGAATCTAAATGTTTGATGAAATTGAAAACAAAGATTTGGTTTTGGAAATTGAAAGATAACAGTGCAAGAATTTAAAGGTTTTGAAAAACAATAATTAAAGATACAGATCCTAGGGTAGATATTCATTATGCAAATTCATCAACTCAACAATGGGGATAAATTCATATTTATGTGGATTAAATTCCTTGGTTAGACAATTAAACCCTAGATTACTAAGTTGTGACTATCTCCTCTCGGTCTCAAGGACACAAATTCAGCCAATCTCGATAATTATCTAATTAAATCCTACAAATTAATTCTTCTTTTTTGAGACAAAAAATAATTGCATTTAATTCCTTATTCCTATTACCAATTTTTACATCTCGGTCCTTCAATTGATAACTATAAACCTAGATTCAAATTCATCTCTCGATCCTTCCTTAAATCTAGATTTAATTAATTAATCTCAAGGAATTAAACCATGCTATCGAGTTGATTTCATTCAAACATGCATCATAAAAGAATATCAAAAAGCCCTAGAACCTGCTAGGGTTTCTAGCCACAAATCATGACTAAGAATAAAGAAAACATATTATTACCTTACAAAGACAACAAGAACCTTTTAAAAACTCCAAAGTTGAATAATTCTAAGTGCAAAAACTCGAACAATTTTGTGCACAATGAGCTCCCTATTTATAGAGGAGTGAAAAATATCTAATCTAGGTATTGGGCTAAAATATAAAAAATTGCCAAAATCGGTGTCTTTTCCTTCTTCGGCCTCTGTGTCGATTGACATGTATCGTCTAGAATGATAGATAGCATAACATCCTCTAAAATAGACTTGGTTGACTTCCCGTGTGTCAATCGAAGCAGTAACTCTGTGTAACTCGGCTCTTTTCATCATTCAACCTCTTTTTAGCCCTAAATACCTGCAAAACTCACCATAGAGAGCATAACATTCTCTAAAATAGACACATGCACAGAAATGACTAAAAACCTAAATTAATTGTACTGAAACGATGGAGAAAAACATGGATACGTGAGTACAAATATGAGCTTATCAACCCCCCAAACTTGAATACTTGATTGTCCTTAATCAAAATAAAAGAAAGAAAAGAAATCTCATGTAGTTGAAAGTGCAATGCCTCACAAGATTCATCACAATCAAGAATCATCAATTCTTATCACACAAGCAATTTGAAAGAGATAAGAAATCCATCAACTTTGAAAGACTCACAAGGACGTGTATCGCTCATTCACACAAGTGTTTGAGTTTCAATGAAAGCACTCATAACATGTATGAAGAAATTTCTACCATAGGCTTGCAAAATTTCTAGAATCTCCATTGTTTATTTGTGCACGCAGTTCAAGAATAAAAAAGGACTTTGATTAGGTTGTAATGTAGAATTTTTTTGTGAAGGGTAGGGAAAATTTGGCCAAGTGATTAAATCAATTGAGTTAGCTACTCTCAACAAATCAAACCACTATCTAACAATATCCACCCATCTCCTAATTTTTTCAATGCAAACCAAAGCTCATTTTCTTTTCTAATTCTATTATGCTCTTAAAAATTTTGTTTAATCATTTGAGCTTATAAGGACACAATCATTTTTCTCTTTTTTTTTTTTCCTCAAGATCCAACCTTCTTTTGTACACCAATTTTGAAATTTCTTATCCACCTATAACAATTACCCTTATTTCACCCAAATCCTATAGACCGGATACAATTTACCTTTTTTCATAGCACTATCTCATAGACAAAATAGAACCACAATGTTTTTCTTAACTCATAGACCAAGAAAGAAAAAGTAACATGTTCGAAGGGGCTAATCAAAGGATAAAACATTACAAGGGACAGTGTTTGTGATAATTTGGCTAACAAAGACGGCCTAAGATCATTTTCTATCATTGTGCACACTATGATGTCTCAAAACAGAACAAAAGCAAGTTCTAGAGAAACAAAAACATACATGCGAATCTCACATAAAAAAAGACTCAAAATCTCACTTGGGTTCAGAAATCTCTTCCTTAGTCAATCTCAATCCACTCAAACATCATGCAAGTGTAAGTTTCAATTAGATCCTATCATGCGGTATTCTACATTCATAGGCAATCAACCAAAATTGAAATTAAATCAAACTCATCCCTAATCAATTCCAATTCAAAATCAGTTCAAATGGGTTCAAAACTCAATAAGAAATTTTCCTCACACTTTATCCATATTTTTTCTAGGCAAAAATTCAAATAAACAAAACAAATCAAAGAAAGCAAAGGAAAGGAAAGCAATAAAGGATAGATAAGTTTGAATTTCTTGTCCACGTCCCCCCAAACTTATTCGAACTTGGAGAGTTAGAAAAAGTTTGAAAATTAGACAAGAAAAAGAACTTGTTACCTGACTGTTGATCTTAGATATCAATGTTCTTATCCACCGGAGGAATCAGCTTATCACGATGAAGAATTATGGCGGCTTGCACTCTATGTCGATCTATAGGGGGCCTGTTGATCGACACAGAGCCTTCCTGTTGACCCATGCCTCGGGTCGAAGTGTAACTCCGTGCGTAACCATATAAACCAAGCGATCTTGAATGGCAGCAGTGAGCTCGACAACTCGTCCTAAATCAACATCTCAACCAACAGGATTCTGGCTAGAACGCACTCGCCTTCCTTGGGCATCCACCTTATAAACCAAGTGGTCTTGAATTAAAGCAGCGAGCTTGGGATGAGATGGTGTAATTGACAGTTTTGCCACCTCATTCCCTTGCTCCCATTATTGAGCGGCTTGGTCTTCCTTTTCTTCCTCTAGTTCTTCCTTTTCATCTTCGTAGTTTTCAATGGAGGTGATCCTGTAGCATTCAGATTGTTGCCGGCTTTTGTCGAGCTTGAATGTGATCTTCTCCTTATTTGCTCTAAGCGTGATCTCCCAATCGCGGCAGTCAATCAATGCGACACTCGTATCCAAGAATCCCCTTCCCAAGATAAGGGGTGTGCTGCCATCTTCCTTAATCTCCAAGACCACGAAATCTGCAGGAAAAACAAGATGACCTACACGAATAAGTACATCTTCAACTATACCTTTCGGGCGAGACACTGAGCGGTCTGCCATCTGCAGTGTGATGGTGGTCAGCCTCAACTCTCCAATCTTGAGGCGCTAGAAGATAGAAAAGGGCATCAGATGGATGCTGGCTCCTGTGTCGCACAACACCTTTGGGAATGGTATCCCCCAATCTCAACCGGAATTGAGAAGCAACCTGGATCGTTTCTTTTGACTGAAAGTATCTCCTGTAGGATCATGCTTGTTGGTCCCTGATCAGAGTACGTATTAATGTGCAGCATAAGTTTTTACAAGCAGTTGCACTCTAAAACTGGGGGGTCAGTTTCCCAGTTTAAGTTTTATAAAACAGTGTTAGCTGAACAATTTTACTTAGTCAATTTTCAGATATACACTTCAACACTTCTCCAAAGTGTTGAAGGTTTTAAAACTCAGTTGGAAACTGTATAAAGAAAAACGTATGGAAAACTATAAATAAGATAGTATATTATAGTGGTTCGGAGCCTTAAGTCCTACATCCACTCTTCGAAAATTAATTCGGTAATTGACTAAGAAAAAGAAGTATACACTCCTCAAGATCTATAACCAATCACCACGAAAGCCACCATTTGCAGCAAACTGGATCACTCGCCCAGGTAGATGATCTTCACTCCTTCTTCAGTTCCTCGAAGCTAGGTAGCTCCTTGAAGTCTTCTCAGAACTGGCAGTCGTCGGAAATAGATTGAGGACAAACCTCCCTTCTCCTTCTCCGGTGGATGGATGATTGAGTTCTTCCCAGAATGCACGAAGGTTGGAGAAAGCCCTTAAGAACCTGTTCCTCGACTGAGAACCAGACTGCTATGTTCTTACTTGAAAAGTAAGAACACCAAGAAAATAGACTAAGTCGAAAGACTTAATCCTCGTGTACTCAAGGTCACACGGTGAATCTCAGATGATTCCTTAAGCAATAATGCCTCGTGTTCAATAAATGAACTACGGAGTTAATGCTTTTCACTCGAGAGCTTTGAATGCTTTGAGCTTTAAATTTGGCAGAGTAAGGGCGCTTTTAATTCAGATGTTCGAGAGCTTCTGTGGTCTTGTCCTTCTTCTATTTATAGTTGAATCTCCTGAAAGTAGCCGGTAGAGACAATTCAGTTGATGTCCAATCAAAGGCCATACTTTTCTATTGTAGCACACCTGCCCTTATGCTTTTTCGGAACACTTCCATGCTTTTTGCAGAGACAGTTTTGTCTTATTGTGTCAGACTACAACATTTTACTGCAGTCAACTGAGTAAATCTTTATTCCTTATCATTGAGTCTTCAATGCTTTTTATGATTGCTAGGCATCTTTCCTTTCACGTGTTTCTTTTGGCATGAAATGTTGCTGGTCTGAAAACTGTGAGCGCCTCTCGACAGTTTCTCTTTAAAAACCATGTCCATAGTTTTCATCGCTATTGCTCCCTTGACAATTTAAAACTGTCTGCACAGTTTTCTCGGCTCCTTACTCGTTAAACTGTCTTCACAGTTTTCTTCGCATGTCACTTCTTAAACTATCTTCACAGTTTTCTTCGGTCCTTCTGTTCTGACAAGTTTGTCCTTAAAAACTGTTCCTCAGTTTTTGGTAGTTTTGCCTTACCCAAACTATTACAACTCGATTATCCTATACAAGGATTACATGAAGTAATAACTCTAAGGACTAAACTTGGTATTCAGTTCTTGACACATCAAAACCTCAAATTAAAGGTGGGATTTCTATATCAACGCCTAACAATTTCCCCCTTTTTGATGTTGTCAAAACCATACCATCTAAGTCAAAATTAGGATGCAGTTGCTCTGAGTTTACAAGGTATGAAATTCTAACACTACTCAGAACTGTGCTTCCTCTAAACTCGACCTACTCTAATTGATCTTCCCCCTGAATTGGAGAGATATTACTCGATTAATATTAATCAAATTAGAGCCAGAAGCAAACTACTGATCACACAGGAATATATGAATTCAGCTAAAAGAGTATCTAAGGTAAGAGACAATGAGCAGTTGTCTTCAAACCAATAGTTTTTTACCTTTCATTAAATGTGTTCATTACAAGGTACATGAAAAGAGAAAAAACTGCAACAAAAGATACAAAAAAATTCAGTGCACGCCATTAGCCCTTATATTTATCTTTATCCTTCGATTTCTCTGGAGTGGATGAGGAGGAAGAGGTTCCAGTCTGTTTGGCTATGGTTTTGGCCATTTCCCTCATCCACTTCAACTCTTCTTCCCTGGCCTCTTTCATCAGCTGCAACTGCATCTGCATCTGCATTTGCTTATCTCTCATCTCTAACATCCAAATTTGTTCATCTCTCATCTCTTCCCCCTTTTTTGACAATATCAACCACTGTAGCCATGGATGTCTCAACTTGGTGGTTACTGCTTGTTGTACTGCTTGGTTGATTGCATTTTGAACAGCATCGGTCAGGATCACAGTAGTAACTCCAACTGAGATGGGGTTGGGAGACAAAGTTTCTTCATGCATAACAATGGACTGTTCAGTGAAAGGAACAATTGTCCTATAGTCTCCTTCTTCATGAGTAGTTCCAATTTTCGAATGATGAGCAGTTGCTGCTGCTTCTTCCTTCTCTTTCCCTTTTAGCTCAGCGGCAGCTTCTTCTTCTTGCTTTTTATTTTTAGCTTCTTCGATCTCCTGCCTAGCCCTTTCTGCTTCTGCGGCTGCTACTGCAGCTTCGTCCTCCTACCGTGCCTTTTCTGCAGCTGTTGCTGCTGCTTCCTCTTCTTCTTTCTTGTTTTGCTATGCTTCAATTCTTCTTTGCTCTGCTTCGCGTTCTAGCCTTTGGATCTCTTCCTCTTCTTCTCGAATTTTCTGAGCTCTCTTAGAAGAGTATTCTTCAGCAAATTTGAACAGATGTATGTTCTGAAGCTGTTTGAAGAATTTCCGCAGTGTACGCTCGCAAACGAGTTCAAGAACTCGCTCGACAGTTTCTTGGAGAGCTAAAGTATGAGAGAGTTGAATAGCTTGAGCCAGAGCGGCCTCATCTTCTTTCCTCAGTTTTTCTTCTTCTCATTCTCTCCTCAGCCTTTCCAGCTCCCTCTCTCTGTCTTCTTCAAACTGGGAGAGTTTGGTTCGAAACCTCTCAACTTTGGTATATAGTCTTTGTTGAAGATCATGTAGTCTCTCTAAGCTAGAGTGGCATTCACCGATCTTCCTTTCTATGCGCTCTAGAGTAGACTCTCCTCTATCTTCACTGACATCTTCTTCTGAGGGGTCAACCTGCTCAGTTCACCCTATATACAAGAAAGGAATGTCATCTTGTTCTTTGCCATGAGTGGATGACTCTTTCTCACCAGAATCTTTTGATGCAGTCCGGCCATCCTCAGGTTGTTCTCTCCCCAGATATGTAGTGCTCTCAGAATCTGATGAGCTGCATACCATCTCTTCAAACCTTACTGATCGATGCAAAATCTGCACACAGATTATAACACAGGGCAAATAAATTTACAGAGAACCCGAAGGTATATTGAACCCATAGGGATAGTGCAACGAGGGAATCATGTACTAAATGTAGTTTTCAAATCCTTTGTTTGGCCAAATCAATTTTTAAGGGTTTTGGGTTTTTCAAAACAAATAGTTAAAGAGAGAAAATTCAAATATTAAAAAGCACAGATTCTAGGGAAATCTACCAATCTGATCAACATGCAAGAAACAAATATTCATACCCAGAAAAGATAATTTTGGTGGAAAATCTGTTAAGGTGGAATTAATTCCTTGGTTGGGCAATTAAATCCTAAATTATTAACTAGTGGTTATCTCCTCTCAGTCTCAAACACACAAAGTTAATTAATTTCAATAAAGATTAGATTTTTCCTACAATTGGAATCTTCTTGGTCGGACAGATAATCAAAAGTATTAAATCCTAACTTCCAATTACTAACCTTCACCTCTCGGTCCTTCGATTAGTAACTGAAACCTACCTCAATCTTCATCTATCGATCCTTTGATGAGAATAGATTTAAAACAAAACATAAGATTTAAACCAATTTTAAGGGTTTGAACAATTGAATATAAACATGCATCACAGATGGAGAAACCCTAGAACCTGTTAGGGTTCTAGCCTAACATATTAAAGAAAGACATAGCAAGGAAAAATAAAGATTGTATTAAAAAGTAAAGATTCATCAATAAAAGTTAAGAGGAATTCTCCAAAATAACAATAATCCAAGAGAAAACTAAATGAAAAACTGAAAGGAATTGAAACTAAAGGGAGAAACTGGGGGAGAACAAAACTTAAAGGGGCTGAACTGAAATCTCAAGCAAAACAAGTATTTATAGAGGTAGAGGTGTATAAAATGGGATCTAGGGCAAAAAATATGATTTAACCATAAAAATCTCGAATTTTCCTTTTTTTGGGTCTGTCTCGGTCGACGTGGAGCTTGTGTCGGTCGATGTGGATCCCCTTGCGTTGGTCGAGGTGGACTTCATATCGGTCGAAATAGAGACTTTTTCCCTCTTGCGATCCTTCTGCGCAGTCTCACGGTTTTGGCCATAACTTTCACTCCCAAACTCCGATTGACCCGATTCCAGTTGCATTGGAAAGATAACTCAAAGATCTTTCCAATTATGTGCTCCATTAGCTCGGATTGCAACTGTGGAAGAAGTCGTGACTGTTGCTTTGAATATCTATTGCTTTCTATACGGGTTTCCATTGGATTTGGCCTAAAACATGTAAAAATACACCATGGCAAGTATAATACCCCCATAAACTCGACTCATGCTGACTTTATTAGATAAAATAAACAAAACACATAAAAGAGAAGAAATAACTATGCGATAAGAGAGTAGAAAAACGAGCTTATCAATCCCCCCAAACTTAAACACTTGATTGTCCTCAATCAACAAAAGAAAGAATCAAAAGTTCCAGCAGAAGAGAAGTGCAATGCCTCACAAGATTCATCACATTCAAACTCGTAAATCTACTAAACATCAGCATTTAGAAAGAATCAGAGAATCAGTAAACTATGGAAGACTCACTGGAAAGTGTTTCACTCATTCTCTCAAGTGTTTAGGATAATATGAGTTCATGCAAATCAAGTTCTACCATAGGCTTGCAAATATTCTAAATCTCCACTGCATTCATGCGCACATAAGTCTAAGATCATAAAGGACTTTATTCAAGGTTGTAATGTAGGCTTTTTAGTGAAAGATAGGGAAATATTTGGCCAAGTGACTAAAACCAATCAAGTAATCCTCAATCAATCGAACCACTATCTATTGATGTCCACCCTTCTCCTATAATATTCAATACAAACTAAGTCTCTTTTATTCTCTTCTTTTTTTGTCTTTTTCTTCTTTTCCACACATCCTTTTATGCTCTTAAACAATTTTGAATATTCATTTGAGCTTATAAGGACTAAACATAACAATTATTTATTTTCTTTTTCTTCTTTTCTAGAGCCCAACCTTATCTTTTGCTTTTACCCTTCTAATAATATCTCATCCTTTCTCAAACAAATCCCAACCCACTCTCATAGACAAGAGTGGATTTCCCTATTTATTTCCAACTCATAGACAAAGAAAGAAAATATCATAGGCTTAAAAGGGCTAACTAGGGATAACATTCAATTAGGACAGTGTATGGGAAAACAGGCTAAACAAAGATGGCCTAAAATCACTTCTTAAACCTGTGCACACTTAGCAGTCTTGAAAAAGAAATAAAGCAAGTTCTAGAGAAACTTAGTAATGCAGACACACTCTCAATCGAATTCAGGCTCAAAAACTCAAACTTGGGACAATTATTCTTCAATAGAAGACATCAAATCATCATCGACATCATGCCTTTGCAAGTATCAAAACAAGTAATCCTGTGGTTTTCACATTCATAGGCATTCTCAACCACTATCACAATCAATGCAAACTAAAGTCAATCAATTCAAATCTTGCATTGAAGTCCTAGGGTTCAATCATGCTCAAGTTTCTACTTCTTACTTTATTCAAAAACTACTTAGGCAAAAATTTAAATAAAGCAAATAAAATTAGTTTGGAAATCAGATTCAAAGCTTGAAACTGTACCTCAATTGTTGGCCTCAGACACCAACTTTTTATCTTCAAACTCCGTCGGTGTAGATTTTTGGGCTGTTAGCACTCCATCTCGACCGTGGCAAGCTTCGTCTTGGTTGAGATGGAGCCTTCTTGTCGACCTCCTTCTCAGTCGAAGTGTTCCACTTATCGGCCTTCTGTCTCAACCGTGGCAGGATCTACCTCGGTCGAAACAGACCTCAAAACCTTTTTTTTTTCAAAAACTAACAAAAACACAGTAACAGCAGCAAGATAAAAATAACTCGAAAATAACTAAAAAAAGGGAAAATCAAACACACAATGGGTTACCTCCCATCCAGTGCCTTATTTACCGTCGTGGCTCGACTCAGTATCAGTCACCAAGGCAGTTGAGTCCAGAATCGTTGACCCCTTGAATCTATTATGAAGACCCGGTGGTTCTGAATGATAGTGGTATACTCGGAATGAGGTAGCTTAATTGATGATTTCACTGCCTCGTTTTCTCGTTCTCACCGGATGGCTTCTTCTTCTTCCTCCGATGTCTCATCCCATTCTTCTTCTTCAGTGGCTGTCACCTGATTGCATTCCCCCTTCCTCTTGTTCTTGTCAATGCAAAAGGTAATATATTCCTCGTTTTCTCTCAGAGTGATCTCCCCTTTCTTGCAGTCGATCAGGACTCCGGCTGTGTCAAGGAATTCCCTTCCCAGAATCATGGGGTGTTGGCATCTTCCTTCATCTCATGGACAACAAAATCAGCAGGAAAAATCAAGTGACCAACTCTAATAAGAACATCCTCAACAATACCTTTTGGCTTGGACACATATCGGTCTGCCATCTGAAGGGTGATCGTGGTGGCTCTCATCTTCCCAATTTCGAGCTTCTTGTAGATGGACCAGGGCATCAGGTTGATGCTCGCCCCGGTGTCACAGAGTACATTCTGAAACTCTCTTCCTCCAATCTCGATAGGTATTGAAAAACAACCTGGGTCGGATCTCTTGATCGGGATCTACTTCTGCAATAGGAGACTGCATTCCTCATGTATCTTCAATGTTTCATTCTCAAGGAACTTCTTCTTCTCACACATCAACCTTCTGAGGAACTTCATGTATCCTGGTATCTCCCTGAGAGCTTCAACAAGAGGAATATTGATATTTACTTTTTTCAAATTTTCAACAAACCTTGTGAACTTAGAGTCTTCCTTCTTCTTCGCAAATCTCTACGGGAAAGGCATGGGAAGCACGGGATCAGCTTTTCTTCCTTCATTCTCCTTCTCTTTCTCGCCCAGGATGGGGCTCTATTTTGATCGAGACGAGGCTGTCTCAGCCGTCCTACTTTCTTTCTATCTCGGCCGTGATTTGCTTGTGTCGACCGGGATGGACTCTTTTGTCTCGGTCATCCTGCTCCCTATCTTGGCCGGGCTGCAATCCTCTGCGTCGACCGGGAAGGGCTCCATCTCGGTCGAAACAGAGAGGTCCTGCTCGGGATTTTCCTCCTCTGCTTCTCCCAAATCTCCTTCCGAGCTGCTCGGACCTTCATACTTCCTTCCGGATCACAGCGAGATGGCATTAACTGATTTCTCCTTCGTTGGATTAGTCTCTGTTGTACTCAGAAGTTGCCCCGGCTTGTGCTGAGTACCCAAGGTAGTGGCTATCTGACTCAGTTAGGTGTCCAGCATCTGCAAGTGCTTT
The DNA here is from genome assembly GCA_026898455.1 of Plectranthus barbatus. Taxonomy (NCBI): domain Eukaryota; kingdom Viridiplantae; phylum Streptophyta; class Magnoliopsida; order Lamiales; family Lamiaceae; genus Plectranthus; species Plectranthus barbatus. Next base: position 162,946 of record JAPKLW010000209.1, read on the forward strand.
GTCTTCAGTTGCATATGGTTGGCCGTGCCCTTCACCTCAGTTTCCACCTTGCCAAATCGGTTGTCCAAGCTCTTGATGAACTTCTCCAATGTTTCCTCCAACACGGACTTCTTTCTCTCCACGATTTCTCCTCCTGTACCTACATCAAAACCAGGCAGAGGGTGTTCTGCAGCAGAGGGGTTAGAATAAGAAAAACCAGGGTGAGATCGCCCATGGTTGTGATGGTACCCCTGATTACCTCGGTAGTTATTTTGATAACCACCACCAATGTAGTTCACCTCCATTCCTGCAGTTCCAGACGAACTGCTTACACCCCGGTTGATGTAGTCGGCCTCCACCGAAACAATGGCCATGCTAGGCTCAGAAGTAGCAACTGCAGCTTTTTTTGTTCCCAAGTTCTCAATCTCTTCCCGTAGCTTCTTCATCTCAACAACCACATCAAACTCCGGATTTGTCTCCACTGCTTTGACTGGCATCTGTCTTTTAGTCAGCCACTGGTGGCTATTCAGGGCCATGTATGCCAATAACCTCATGCTCTCTGCTCCACTCTTCTTCATTAGTATCCCGCCAGCGGATGCATCCACCATCTCCTTCATGTGAGGATTGATAACTCCCTTTAGGAGTTATTATTTTAGTGTTTTATAGGTGTCTTTTATGTTCTTTTTAGTGTATCTAACTCGTTTTAAGTTGTTTTTGTGTTATATTTATCATTGTCTACATTGCGTGCCTTGTATAGTTGTGTTATATTGTTTTTAGTTGTTTTACAACAAAAAGGAGTGATATTAACCAAGTTTCATGCCAAAGAAATGAAGAGTAATCCGCTGAAAGTTATGCTGCAGCAAGGATTCAGACATTCATAAAAGTGGCAAACTTGCATCTCGAGATCAATTCCATGTTCGAGACAGAGTCGTAGAATCTCCTTGTACCTCTTCCAGGCCTCGTAGAGTGATTCATCATACAACTGTTTGAATGTAGTGATGGCAACTTTCCTCTTCAGCAACAGGCTCGGTGGAAAGAAGTTGGTGAGGAATTCATCTCGAAGTTCCCCCCATGTCCCAACTTGACTCTTGTCCAAACCAGCATACCAAGATCGTGCCTCGTCTCTGAGTGAGAACAAGAACATCCTCATTCTGATGACGTCCTGGGGTACTCCATTCTGCTTCACTGTATCGCACACCTCTATGAATTGGTTGAGGTGGGCAAACGGATCCTCTACAGCTCTCCCCCCAAACTGGTTCTGCTGCACCATCTGAATTAGCCCAGTTTTTAACTCAAAATTGTTGGCGTCAATCCTCACTCTGAATCCGGGCTCTTCCTGCTGTGGTAGAAATTGATCCAAGATGGACCTTTGTGGAACCACTTTCTGCCTGTTGTTCAACTCTGCCAATCTGGCAGCTTGTTCTGCCTGAGTTGCTTGAGCCGCTTGGAGTTGTACTCTCAGTTGTTGCACTTCATTGACAAACTGTCTCTGCTCCTCGAGAGTCATATTCTGAAGCGGGGCTTCTGGGTTTGCTTCCATCTCGAAATTTAATTTTTTTCCTTTCTTTATGTTCTTCCTACAGGCTGCTTCGATCTCTGGTATGAAGGGATCGAGTATTTTTCCTTTGTTCCTTGTGTTCATGCACCTGCGCAGAAATCAAGACATAAATCAGTGCACGTCGACCGACGTGAGAAATTACTGCTTCGAACATGGCAAAGTGTGCCTAGGCCGAGACAGACAGGAATCATAAAAACTCACGCACACGAAATAAACAGGAACAAAATACAAAAACCAAGAGAAACAACACCAAATTGCAAAAAAATTAAAAATTAAGAAAAATAATACCCAATCCAGAAGTCTTTAAACAAGACAGTAATGATTCGCAGTCTGACTATCTCCGGCAACAGCGATAATTTGATCGATGCAAAATCTGCACACAGATTATTGCACGGGGCCAATAAATTTATAGAGAACCCGAAGATACGTCGAACCCACAGGAATAGTGCAACGAGGGAAAATCGTGTACTGAATGTAGTTTTCAAAACCTTTGTTTGGGTAAATCAATTTTTAAGGGTTTTGGGTTTTTCAAAACAAATAGTTAAAGAGAGAAAATTCAAATATTAAAAAGCACAGATTCTAGGGAAATCTACCAATCTGATCAACATGCAAGAAATAAATATTCAAACCCAGAAAAGATAATTTTGGTGGAAAATCTGTTAAGGTGGAATTAATTCCTTGGTTGGGCAATTAAATCCTAAATTATTAACTAGTAGTTATCTCCTCTCGGTCTCAAACACACAAAGTTAGTTAATTTCAATAAAGATTATATTTTTCCTACAATTGAAATCTTCTTGGTCGGACAGATAATCAAAAGTATTAAATCCTAACTTCCAATTACTAACCTTCACCTCTCGGTCCTTCGATTAGTAACTGAAACCTACCTCAATCTTCATCTCTCGATCCTTCGATGAGAATAGATTTAAAACAAAACATAGGATTTAAACCAATTTTAAGGGTTTGAACAATTGAATCTAAACATGCATCACAGATGGAGAAACCCTAGAATCTGTTAGGGTTCTAGCCTAACATATTAAAGAAAGACATAGCAAGGAAAAATAAAGATTGCATTAAAAAGTAAAGATTCATCAATAAAAGTAAAGAGGAATTCTCCAAAATAACAATAATCCAAGAGAAAACTAAGTGAAAAACTGAAAGGAACTGAAACTAAGGGAAGGAATTGGGGGAGAACAAAACTTAAAGGGCCTGAATTGAAATCTAGAGCAAAACAAGTTTTTATAGAGGTAGAGGTGTATAAATTGGGATCTAGGGCCAAAAATATGATTTAACCATAAAAATCTCGAATTTTCCTTTTTCTGGGTTTGTCTCGGTCTACATGGAGCTTGTGTCGGTCGACGCAGATCCCCTTGTATCGGTCGACGTGGACTTCATATTGGTCGAAACAGATACTTTTTCCCTCTTGCGATCCTTCTGCGCAGTCTCACGGTTTTGGCCATAACTTTAACTCCCGAACTCCGATTGATCCGATTCTAGTTGCATTAGAAAGATAACTCAAAGATATTTCCAATTATGCGCTCAATTAGCTCGGATTCCAACTTTGGAATAAGTCGTGACTGTTTCTTTGAACATCTGCCACTTTCGGTACGGGTTTCCATTAGATTTGGCCTAAAACCTGTAAAAATACACCATGGCAAGCATAATACCCCCATAAACTCAACTCATGCTCACTTTATTAGATAAAATAAACAAAAAACATAAAAGAGAAGAAAAAACAATGCGATAAGAGAGTAGAAAAACGAGCTTATCACTTACCCGCTCATCGATAGTGTGAATTCCAAGAGACTCAAGCTAAAGGTGATCAAAGGCTTCAGTAGATAGGAGCTCTGGGTTTAGAACTGTCTCCTATGGCCATCAGGATTGACCAGCTTCTTCCAGTGTATTATCAAAATGCAGTTTCTTTGCAACTGAAGTCATTGAAACTTCAAAAACTGCTTCTTTCCTCTTCTTAGATTGATGTTCTTCAACAACTGTTTGCTTTCCTTTCTTCACGCGTTGCAAACCTTCTTCCAGGTTCATTTCAATCTGCTTCTTTTTGTTCGTCTTCTTCCTTTTCTCGTGCTCTTCTCGGGTCAACATCAATATATGTTTCTATTTTCCTCGAACTGAGGTGTCAGTTTTCTTAGGTTTCTTGGCACCCTTGACAGTTTGAACTGGTGGAATGGTTGCTAGACTAGCTTCGGTCTCTTGATCTATCACCAAATCATCAAAACTGTTGTGCCCCTCATCATCACCACCATTTTCGGCGTTGTCTCCATCATCTCTTTGAATTGAGCGGTAGACTGGATTCTTTGATGGGATGAAATCTGATGGCATAAGGTCTTCCCCCTCTCTTTGGAGACCTAGAATAATCTTAAGAAAGTAGCTGACCCTCAAACTAAAACTGACACTCGAATAAAATATGTCATCCTTTCTGATGCCCTTGTTTTTCTTCGCATTCTCCAATAAACGTCCAAAAATGTATTCCACCCAGTTTCCTCCTCGGCTATCATCAAGAGGCCTCATCAAGGCATATTTGGGTTGGCTCAATTCGAAGAAGGATCCAACCCCACAATATAGCATCCTCAGTGCGATCTCACTGAGTGTTTCATAGAGTGGCTGAAATTCTGACACCTTTGTGGCAGGTATGAAACCTTCCTTATTATCAGGCTTCTTCCATTTTGCCCAATGGTTCTTCATGGTATTCTTGTCATCTTCGAGATAACTAGCAATGTGAGCCCCTGTTTTGGGTAGATGAAGATACCGGACAATGAGATCAGGATCAACACTGATCTCCTTCTTTGCAACTTTTGTCTTGAAAAAGCATTGATCTTTGTCAATTATTGCATGCTAGTATACCTCAGCAACGAGATAAGGTTTGAACCTTCTTGGAGATGCAGTCAAGAACTGCATCAATTTCTCCGCCATGAGCTTCTAGGAAAGCTCTGTAGTAATCGCCTCATCAGATGAGATCAAAGCGAATTCCTTCCAATTCAAAATATTTTTTTTACTACTTGGGACGCCCGAAACTGGTGGTTGGTGATTCCATGAGAATAAACATCATCTCTCACTATTCAGACTAGATCGGCATGCGGAGTTTTCTCCATGATAGTAAATTTCTCAGGGTTATCGAAGGTGCTGGTGCCTTCGATTTGTTGAGGTTTCTTTTTCGGCATGTTTCGAAGATATAATGTGGGTGATTTTTGAGATTCAGAGGTTGAAGGCTTGGAATTTCTGAGAAGATTTGCAGAGAGTAGAGAGCCGAGTAAAAGTGTCGAAGACAAAGATACAAAGGGTTTAAGAGGTTTTGGCTGATCAATCGATCATAAAGATCCATGGTTGAGATTGAAACCCCTTTTTGCTATTGACGGTTGAGATCGATGCTGACGTAGGCGACTATTCACATCTCTGACGCGTCATTCAGGAGAGTGTGGGATGTGCAACGTGGCTCCGCTTAATACGCCTTTGTGTTGCCCGCATTTAGTGCAACATGGAGCCGACAACTTCGGCCAAATAAAATTTTCGCGCCCTTGACCTTGGGCAGTTTTCCCTATCCCACGTTCATCAAACTTCATAGTACAATTCGCAACTGTCCCTATTGGTAATACTGAACAACTGTCACCTTTAGTTGCCAATTAGAAACTGTCCTTTATATCTGCAATTAAAAATTGTGACCCTTCTCAGTTTCTGTACGAGTTTTGTAGACACTCAGTTCCTGAACTCCTTCCTTAGAAATTAATGCGAGGTTTGGGAAACCACACATCCATGGTTTGACCCTTCAATAACTCTGAACTCTTAGCCTTCTGACCTATTGGCCAAATGTCCATTCAGGGATGGCTCGACGTAGTAGTTGGGAATTCAATGTTGACTCATCGGCTTCTGACTCTGAACCACGAAGAGTCATGTCCTGCATTTAAGTCGCTTTGCATCCCTTCGATCGACGCGCAAATTTGTCTATAAATACCCCTTTTTAAGAATAAAGGAATGCACACAACCCATCTTCTTTTAGATTAATCATCCAAAAAAATATGTCTTCTCCTTCTTCTTCTAATTATATTGCGAGAGAGATGGCGAGGATCTCCATCAGAGGAACAAGATTCTGGATAAGCGGGGGCTTTATGCGCAATACTGGAGAACTCCAGATGTTTACGAGGAGGTGATGGGAAACTTGAAGGCCAACGATCTTGAGAATTTCGTGACCATAAAGCCTAACTCCTTCCATAGGGATTTGCTCAAAGTGGTTACCTACAATGCCACTATTTCCGATGAAGAGATCTACTGTAATATCAATAGGGAGGAGATTTTCTAGTCAGCTGACTATTTTACGGCAGAGTTCGGGCTTCCTTGTGGTGGGACCCCTGTGATAGAGTATCGGAACGAGGAGACAACATTTGAGTGGTCAGTTTGGCCGCAATGGAGAGCAGCGGACATCAGCTTCCATCCGACTGCGCCGAGTGGGTTACTCAAACCGCGCTACAAAGTGTCCTTCGACATCATTAACCAGATGGTGGTCTGCAATCCCCTTCTGGAAACTGTCTTTATGCCGCCTGTCTAGAAGGCAATGATGGCGTTTGAGAACCACGTTGAGGTTGACTGGGCAGCTTTCATCTTTGACTGCCTGAAGAGAGCCTTGCAGAACCTGCCCGAAGTCACATTCCCATACGACATGCAACTGAACTGGCTCATCGAGAAGAGGATCCCTTTCTTTGCTGAAGACCCCCCCAACCTCGTTGGCACCGATTACTACCCCTCCAGATGGACGCCCACCCGCTGATAAAAGATTTTCCTGAATTTCTATTGTTGTAATCTCTTATTGTTTTCTTGTCTGGTTGTAGTACTCCCCCTCCTTTTGTATCAATGAAAACCGAACTCCTTTTTCTCTAACTGTTGAGCAAACTGTCTTTTAATATAGCACGACTGACTTAATTAATAAGCTAAACAGTTTTGCACGCTCAGTTTTCATCTCTTTCCCTTGAGATTTCATCAAACTCTAAAAGTCCCAGTTTGATGTATAACTCTTTGAATCTAGCCTCAGGTAGCGGTTTAGTGAAAATATCCACTAACTGGTCCTCCGTCCTTATGTATTCAACGGATATATCTTGCTTCGCAACATGATCTCGGATGAAATGATGACGAACATCAATATGCTTTGTCCGAGAATAGAGAATTGGATTCTTTGAAATGCAGAGTGCACTGTTCTTGTCACAGTAAATAGGTACACATCCAGTTTCTATCCCATAATCTTTAAGCTGCTTCTTTATCCAAAGCACCTGAGCACGGCAGCTGGCGGCTGCAATATATTCAGCCTCAGTGGTGGAAGTAGCCACTGAATGCTACTTCTTGCTGAACCAGTTGATCAGTTTGTGACCTAGGAACTGACACGTTCCACTTGTGCTCTTCCGATCTATTCTGCAGCCTCTAAAATCTAAATCCGAGAATTCATTTAGCATGATTGCATCAGTTTTGGGATACCATATGCCTAAAGAATTAGTCTTCTTATGATATCTCACGATCCTCTTCGCTGCTTCCATGTGGGACTTCTTAAGGTTCGCCTGGAATCTTGCGAATACACCCACAACATAAGAGATGTCGGGTCTGCTGGCAGTTAGATAAAGTAGTGACCCGATAATCCCTCGATAGATAGTTGGATTGATTGGTTCTCCTTTTTCATCCATAGTGATTTGAGAACTGGTGCTCATGGGAATTCTCGAGGACTTTGTCTTCTCAGGACAAAATTTGTTGATCAAATCTTGAGTATATTTCTTCAGACTTATGAAAATCCCTTCATCAGACTAATTAACTTGCAATCCAAGAAAATATGTCATTTTGCCCATCATACTCATCTGAAATTTGTTTTGCATCAACTGGGCAAACTTCTGACATAGGCTTGTGTTCTTGCTGCCAAAGATGATGTCGTCTACATAGATTTGGACAAGCAAGATGTCCTCTCCATCTTTTATCTTGAACAAGGTTTGATCTATCGTCCCCTTTTCAAATCTATTCTTGAGCAGAAACTGTGAGAGAGTTTCATACCATGCTCTAGGAGCTTGCTTTAGTCCATACAAGGTTTTCCTCAACATGTAGACTTGGTTTCCTTGCTCGAAACTTGGGGGTTGTTCAACGTACACCTCTTCCTTTAGTTCACTATTAAGGAAGACACTCTTCACATCCATTTGAAAAACTGTGAAGTTATGATAGGCTGTTTACGCCAAGAATAGACAAATGGCTTCAAGTCTGACAACTGGTGCAAACGTTTCATCGAAGTCTATCCCTTCACATTGTGCGTATCCTTTGGCAACCAATCTAGCTTTGTTTCGAACGATGGTACCGGTCTCGTCTCTTTTGTTCTTGAAGACCCATTTGGTGTCAATTATGGATTGATTTGTTGGCCTATCCACCAGATACCACACATTGTTGCGAGTGTACTCTCCTAGTTCCTCTTGCATTGTATTAATCCAATCCGTTGATTGAAGAGCTTCATCGATCTTCACAGGTTCAATTTGGGATATGAAGCAAGACATCAATGCAGTGCCTTGTCTTGTTCGAACAGGATTTCCCACATCATCTATAACAACTTCTATAGGATTATCTCTTAGCCAATTAGGCTTCTTCACAGCTATGGCCTCCACTAGAGCAACTGGATTCTCAGTTTGAACCATTGGGGGTTCTTTGTGAGATGGTTCACCTCCATGTTCTGGAACTGGGTTCTGCACAGCGATTGTCCGGTCAGTTAGATCTGCTTCCTCAGCTGCTTCAGGAATGACCTCCTTGGCTTCAGGTTGCTCTACTTTCAATACTGATGCATTGGTTTCAGGGGGCTTCTCTTCATTTTGTTCATCTATATAGATGAATTTTAGCCGCAGCAATAACATTGGCATCATTGGCCCTCTTGACTGTTTGAAGTCCAGTCGAGGCAATTGGAGTCTCAGAATCATCATTCATAGATCTAGTCTGAGGAACTGTTTGATTATGATCAAGACCAGTTTTAGGTTCCTCATTGACATCCTTGATCTCATTATTTTCCAGACCCAGTTCTAGCAGTGTCCTGCGCACTAAAGTAGCTTCATAAATAACAACATGACACAATATTTCCACAAGTTGGGTTGTCTTATTGAATACCCTGTATCCCTAATATGAAGGGTGTCCATAACCTAGGAACACACATTCATCAGCCTTAGGGCTGAAAGTATTCAATTTGGACTTCCAATTGTTATGGATATAACATGGAGAATCGAATGCACGAAGATGAGCTACAGAAGGCTTACAACCATTATATATCTCGTTGGGAGTCTTGTGCAGCAGCATGTTGAATGTACTTCGATTTTGAGTGTAGCAGGTTGTCATCAAGGCTTCTCCCCAAAATCTATTTCCAAGATCGGTCTCAGCCCACATGGTCCTCACTACTTCTTTGAGTGTTCTATTTCTTCGCTCAGCAAGGCCATTATGTTGAGGAGTTCTTGGAGTAGATTTCTCATGCCCGATTCCAATCTCAACGCAAAAATCCATAAGTGGTCCATTGCAAAAATCCGTTCTATTATCGAACCTTATCTTCTTGATTGTCACCCCTTTGTCATTTTGAAGACGGGTAAGCAGTTCTTGCAGTTGAACCTTGACTTCATTCTTGGATTTGAACAGCACTACCCACGTATATCTTGAGTAATCATCAACAACTACTAGTGAATATTTTCTTCCTCCAATTGTTGGTGGAGTAACTGGACCAAATAGATCCATGTGGAGCAGTTCCAGAATCTGATCCGTGCTAGCTGTAACTGGCCTAATTTTGAACGAGGCTCTTGTCTGTTCCCCGAGTTGGCAAGCTTTACAGACTCCTTCTTTTTGGAACTTCTTCTGTGGCAGTCCTTCAACTAGATTATGTTTCACCAAATGCTTGATTGAGTTGAAGTTCAAGTGACTTAATCTTTTATGCCACAACAAGTTTATACCATCTGAGGAACTGTACGCCATGAGGCAGGTTCCTTCTTCTCCACTGGACCAATCTACAACGTCGAGACCTCCTTTCCTGATGCCTCTGATCTTGGTCTTGTTGGTCACTTTGTCAATGATGTGGCATCTAGATTCTTCAAAACTGACTCTATATCCACTTTCGCTCAACTGGCTTATAGTAAGAAGATTGTGCTTTAGATTGGTGACCAGGGATACGTTGTTGATGATTATGCCATTGTGTTCCACGCATCCCATTCCAACTACTCGTCCCTTGGATTTGTTACCAAAAGTAACAGATGGTCCTCTGCACATCACAAGATTCTTGAGCAGTTCCTTTTCTCCCGTCATATGAGCGGAGCACCCGCTATCTAGTATCCATGATCTTTCTTTCTTCTGGGAGTTCTTTTCCTGCAAGACAGAAGATTTTATTTAGGTCCCCGCATCCTTTCGGGTCATGCAAAGTCAGTTCTCTGGATCCATCCTTTTGGTATCCAGATTTGTTTCACTTTTACAGTTCGTGAAACTGAATCACTCTTTAGTGATTGATTAGCCTTTCTCCTAAAATATTGTATGTTGTTTGAATGCATGTTAGAGAAGGTTGTGGTGTGTGAACTCTTTCTGAAACTGTTGTTCTTGAAAGAGTCTCGAGAAGCTATTCTCGGGTGGTTAGCCATCATAGTCCTAGGATAATAAAACTATCTTGACTCATGCCTCGAATAGGTGTTCCTCTTATTTGGATAACTGTTATAATGAAACTGTGTTCTTTATAACCTCTCGGATTGACATCCGATTGTCGAACTGACTTCCTTGCAACATTTACATGTTGCTTAGCCGTTCTTGTTGGTGAAACTGGAGTCCTTGCATATGGAACATTACGCTTATCCAGTTTCAAAGAAAAGTTAGTTATTCTCTTAACAGTTTGTTTGTACAGTTTACGAACTGTGTGAGCTCCCTGTCGAGGTACAAATTTGGAGTCAGTTTTTTACCAACATTTGGTCTTATCGTTGTGTCTGACTGACTCTTTGGATTTGACTTTTCCTTTATCCAACACTTTCCCTGAACTGGGTTTGGCTTTGACTGAGCCTAAAGGTGTTTTCTTAGTTTTTGACGTAGATGCATGTTCGCTCAAAACCTTTTGATTTTGGTGTTCCATAAATCCAATTCCTTATTTATCGGATGGTTGTTTTTGAGCATTCAAAATTTCATCTAATTTTCTTGAGCTCTTTTTGAAAGTACATTCACATTTAACTGGCTCAAGTTTCTTCAATGAATCACACTCTTTTGAAATATTTTCAAAGTCTTTAAGAAATTTTGAATGTTCTTCCTTGAGTTTTTCAAATTCCTCACTGACTGACCTTGATCTTGTGACTTCATCGGTCAAAACTGAAATCTCTGATTTCAGTGAGGCGTTTTCACTAGCTAATGCATCTTTAATCTCATGAAATTCCTCAACCTCTTTTATAATGCTCTCTAGTGAAACATCTTCTGAATTTGAGCGACAAAATTCAGAGTTTTCATCTAAGTGAGTAGATGCAAGCGATAAGGGAAGATGATTTGTTAACAATATTTTGCTATTTGAAGCGTCGTCTTCTTCATCGGTAACATCTCCATCCACAACTGCCATGAAAGCCAGGAGTGCTTCCTCGTCATTCTCATCCTCAAATGTGTAATAACCGTTATCATGATTTGGATGTTCGCTTGGGCCACAACTTTAGAAGCTCTCCTTTCAAATACCTTCATTTGCCTGTCTCTCTCCTCTTGAGAAACTAGAGGGCATTCGTACTTCAAGTGATCTGGAGAGTTGCATTCATAGCACACGCGTGACTCTCTCTTTGTAAATCTTTGCTCACTGGATTGAGCTTCCTTTCCTTTTCCTTTGGCCTTCTCGAGGAGTACGGCCAGGTTCCTCATTTGTTCCTCCATTTTGGCAACTGACAGTTCAGTTTCCTTCTTCTGAATAGACGTGGAGGTATCCTTCGCTGGTGAGGATTGATAGGCAGTTTTCTCGAACTGAACTGGCTTATTCTGTCGCCTTTGGAAATCTCTCTTTACAAAGATTGCAGCATCATCATTGGCTGCTAAATTCAGGCTTCTGACAGCTTCATTTTTGTTTACCATCTGAATATCCCATTCATGGGCTTGAAGTTCGGCAAACAGCTCTTTGGTTGACATCTTCGAGAGATCAATGGTCTTTAAACTGGTGGTTTTCACAAACCAGTCTTCCTTGGGCATTCTTGAGATAATTTTGACATTCATGTCAGCCACACTCTCTTCTCTTCCAAGACCTTTCATCTCACTGACAATGGCATAGAACCTTGCCTCCATTGATTTTACATTCTCAAAAGGCAGCATCTGGAATTATTCATATTTGTCAACGCACACCTGTTTTTTTATTGCGTCTCATAGCTTCAGTTTCTTTTGTGAGCTCATTTATCCAATCCCATTGCTCTTTGGCACTGTTGTTCTCAATGGCTTCGTCCATGAGAGATTCTTGAAGAGATTGCATGATCATTTCCTATGCGATGGGATCAAGCTGATGATGTTTCTTGTCTTCGAGTGTCCACTCTTCAGGTGGCTTGTCAACCATTTGAACACCGCCTTGATCATCTCCTCCTGCGAGCCGGACATTAATCTTCTGGATCTTCAGAGGTCCATTCTTCAAGACTTCATCCATTTCTGGATGCTGAGCCCTCAGTTAAATGAGACGCCTCTTTTACCGTACCTCAAACTTTTTGGGTTGTACTTGGGAAGACTTGGATAATTCATCATTATCTTAAGATAATCTGCTCGCTAATCACACTTAACACAAGGATTAGAGTGCAAGGAAATATATGGATCCGGTCCTAAGCAACTCAAAAAAGGACAGTCTAGAAAGATCGACCTGCTCTGATACCACTTGTTGGTCCCTGATCAGAGTACGTATTAATGTGCAACGGAAGTTTTTACAAGCAGTTGCACTCTAAAATTGGGGGGTCAGTTTCCCAGTTTAGGTTTTATGAACATGTGTTAGCCGAGCAGTTTTACTTAGTCAGTTTTTCAGATATACACTTCAACACTTCGGAGAAGTGTTGAAGGTTTCAAAACTCAGTTGGAAACTGTGTAAAGATAAACGTACGGAAAACTTTAAATAAGACAAAATATTATAGTGGTTCGGAGCCTTAAGTCCTACGTCCACTCTTTGAAAATTAATCCGGTAATTCACTAAGGAAAAGAAATATACACTCCTCAGGATCTATAGCCAATCACCAAGAAAGCCACCGTTCACAGCAAATTGGATCACTCGCCCAGGAAGATCATCTTCACTCCTTCTTCAGTTCCTCGAAGCTAGGTAGCTTCTTGAAGTCTTCTCAGAACTGGCAGTCGTCGGAAATGGATTAAAGACAAACCTCCCTTCTCCTTCTTCGGTGGATGGACGATAGAGTTCTTCCCAGAATGCACGAAGGTTGGCAAAAGCCCGTAAGAACCTGTTCCTCAACTGAGAACCAGGTTGCTATGTTCTTACTTGAAATGTAAGAACACCAAGAAAATAGGCTAAGTCGAAAGACTTAATCCTCGTGTACTCAAGGTCACACGGTGAATCACAGATGATTCTTTAATCAATAATGCCTCGTGTTCAATAAATAAACCACGGAGTTAATGTTTTTCAATCGGGGGCTTTGAATGCTTTGAGTTTTAAATTTGGTAGAGTAAGGGCACTTTTAATTCAGATGTTCGAGAACTTCTGTGGTCTTGTCCTTCTGCTATTTATAGTTGAATCTCTAGAAAGTAGCCGGGAGAGACAATTGGAATGATGTCCAATCAAAGGCCATATTTTTCTATTGTAGTAGACCTGCCCATCTGCCTTTTCTGAACACTGCAGTCAACTGAGTAAATCTTTGTTCCTTACCATTGAGTGTTCAATGCTTTTTGTGACTGCTAGGCATCTTGCCTTTCACGTGTTTCTTTTCACATGAAACTTTGCTGGTCTGAAAACTATGAGCGCCTCTCGACAGTTTCTCATTATAAACTGTGTTCACAGTTTTCATCGTTATTGCTCCCTTCACAATTTAAAACTGTCTGCACAGTTTTCTCGGCTCCTTGCTCCTTAAACTATCTTCACAGTTTTCTTCGCATGTCGCTTCTTGAATTGTCTTCACAGTTTTCTTCGGTTCTTCTGTTCTGACAGTTTTTTCCTCAAAAATTGTTCCTCAGTTTTTGGTGGTTTTGCCTTACCCGAACTATTACAACTCGATTATCCTATACAAGGATTAAATGAAGTAATAACTCTAAGGACTAACCATGGTATTCAATTCTTGACACATCACAACATCAAATTAAAGGTGGGATTTCTATATCAACACCTAACAATGTTGCACTACTCATGATTTCTGACTGTTGGGTGCTTCACAAAATGTTTCTTCTCACTCATCAACTTGCAGAGATACTTCATGTAACCTGGAATTTCACTCAAAGCTTCAATTAGTGGCAAATTAATGCTTACCTTCTTCAAGTCCTCAAAAAACCGAGAGAACTTGGAATCCACCTTCTGCTTAGCAAAGCGTTGAGGAAAGGGCATCGGAGGTGGTCTGGCAGCTTTGGAACTTGAGTTGTTGAGCTAGGGAGTCCTCTGTGTCGACTGGGCAGCATCTTTGTCGACTTGGATTCTATGTCGACTGACAGGGGGTGTGTCGGTCGACACACACGCTGGAATCCTGTTCGTCGAAATCCCTTCATCGCTCGACATCTCGTCCTCCTCCTAGCCTCTGTGTCGATCTACACTGGGTGTGTCGATCGAAACAGAGGACGGTTCGGCGGTCCGCTTCTCCTTTTCTCCCCCAAATTTGTTTTGGGGCATGCTCAGATCTGTGTAGCTAGTTCTGGATCTCAGTTTAATGGCCTTGCAGTCCTTTTAGTTCTTAGGGTTGATCTCGGTGGCGCTCGGCATCTTTCCCGGCGTGTGTTGCGCCCCAATTGTGGTAGCAATTTGACTCACTTGAGTCTCTATGATCTGCACATGCTTCCCGAGCAGCTCCACTTTGTTGTTGACCCCTTTTACCTCTTGTTCAATCTTGCCCACACACTAGTCAGAAGCCTTGATGAATTTTTGCAGCTCTTCGTCGAGGCTTTCCTTCTTCTTCTCCATGATTTCACAATTCTGAACATCGAAGTCTGGTGGGGGTGTTCGGCACCTTCAGGCTGAGTGTAGGAAAATCTGGGATGAACTCTTTGGTGGTAGTGTTGGTATCCCTCTTGCCGGTACTGATTTTGGTAGCCACTATGATTCAAGTAGTTCACGTCGGCAATAGGGTCAACCTGTGCAACAGAAACAGAGGCATTAGAAGTTAACTTTTCAATCTCCCCCTTGAGCTTTTCCACTTCTTTCTTGAGAGTGTCATCTTCAATCTTTTCAATTGCTCGAACTTGTGGACTCCTTGTATTGGACCATTGCTGAGTGTGCAATGCCATCTTCTTGAACAGCTTGAGGGGTTTTTTAGGTGATTTGCTCATCAGAGAACCTCCCGCGGCATTGTCAACGGACTCTTAGGTTCTCTCATTCATCCCTCTGTAGAAGATGTAGGCCTGCTCCTCGGTATCAACTCCATGGTCGGGACAATGACTCGTCCATCTTCTGGTGGAATTGCAAGATCTTCATCTTCTTTTGGATGATGACTGATGGAGGGAAGAACGCGGCAAGGAACTCTGCTCGGAGATCGGCCCAAGTGTGGATGCTGCTGCAGTCAAGATATAAACCACGATCTAGCCTGATCCCGAAGTGAAAAGGGAAACAGGCGTAGACGAATAACATCTTGAGTCACTCTGTTTTGTTTGATTGTCTCACATACCTCCACGAACATGCGAAGGTGAGTGTAGGGATCCTCCACTGCTCGGCCACCAAATTGGTTCTGCTGAACCATTTGAATTAGGACGGTTTTGAGTTCAAAGTTATTGGCATTAATACCAATAACCAATCTCTCATTACCGGGTTGTGGTCTGTACCTCTTTGCCATGGCATTCGGATCCTTATCATCGAAGTCCTCTTGGCGGAGCATTTCTCTTTCTCTTTCCATACTTGCAGCCTCGAGTCTGTCTGCTTCTCTTTTAGCCATCAATTGCTTGATGATGTCCTTCATGTGATTGACTTCTTGGACTAGAAGCAAGGCATTCCCTCGAGTGAGTTGTGTGTTTGGCTCCTCCAATGGTGGCATGTCTGATAAGTCCTCTTCGGCTCTATGGTGTGGTGTATCCATGTTGATGGTTGTGCTTTCTTTTTCCTTGTTTTTCCTCTTCCGGACTGTGGCCTCGATTTCTAGATCAAAAGCTTCAAGTGGTTTTCCCCGAGCCCTCGTGTTCATACATACTGAGAAATGAACTGCAAAAAATCAGCCTCTGTGTCGATCGATAGGGAGCCTGTCGATCAAAACAGACCAAAAAACCCTGAAAATGCACACAAACCCTAAACAAAGAAATTAAACAGCAAAAACCAAAATAAACACAAAAATAAAACAAATATTCTAATAAAATACAACCTAAATCCATCAGATCTAAAAACAAACTAATATCTAGACAAATCTGAAAATCCACGGCAATAGTGCCAATTTGATAATGCTGTAGAAATAGCGAGCAAATAAATTTTTACACCCTAAGGTGGTCGATCCCACAGGGACTGTGCAACGAAATATCTCGAGTACTAGCTATAGATTTTAGAACATAAATGTTTGAGGAAATTGAAAACAGAGATCTGGTTTTGGAAATTGAACGATAACAGTGCAAGAATTTAAAGGTTTTGAAAAACAATAATTAAAGATATAGATCCTAGGGCAGATATTCTAATCATCAATATGCAAATTCATCGACCCAGCAATGGGGATAAATTCAGATTCATGTGGATTAAATTCCTTGGTTATGCAATTAAACCCTAGATTGCTAAATTGTGACTATCTCCTCTCGGTCTCAATAACACAAATTCAGCCAATCTCGATAATTATCTAATTAAATCCTACAAAATAATTCTTCTTTTTGAGACAGAAAATAATTGCATTTAATTCCTTATTCCTATTACCAATTTTCATCTCTCGGTCCTTCAATTGATAACTATAAACCTAGATTCAAATTCATCTCTCGATCCTTCCTTAAATCTAGATTCAATTAATTAATCTCAAGGAATTAAACCATGCTATCGAGTTGATTTCATTCAAACATGCATTATAAAATAATATCAAAAAGCTCTAGAACCTGCTAGGGTTTCTAGCCATGAATCATGACTGAGAATAAAGAAAACATATTATTATCTTACAAAGACAATAGGAACCTTTTAAAAACTCCAAAGTTGAATAATTCTAAGTGCAAAAACTCGAACAATTTCGTGCATAATGAGTTCCCTATTCATAGAGGAGTGAAAAATATCTAATCTAGGTATTGGGCTAAAATATCAAAAATTGTCAAAATAGGCGTCTTTTCCTTCTTCGGCCTCTGTGTCGATCGACATGCACCATGTCAATCGACACGCACCATGTCGATCGACACACATGAAAGTTGAAATCCGGGATTCTCCTTCATGTCGATCAGCCTCTTTGTGCTCCGTGTCGATCGACACCGGTGGTGTCGATCGACATGCCTGCATGCATGTCGAGCCTCCTATCCTGCTTTGCCTTTGATTGACATCCGACCTCTGTGTCGATCAAGATGCTCCACGTTGATCGACAAAGAGGTAATGCTTTGGGTTTTTGGCACGTCTTCCAACTTAGTCGACTTTCCGTGTGTCAATCGAAGCAGCAACTCTGTGTATCTTAGCTCTTTTCATCATTCAACCTCTTTTTTGCCCTAAATACCTGCAAAACTCACCATAGAGAGCATAACATCCTCTAAAATAGACTCATGCACAGAAATGACTAAAAACCTAAACTAATTGTACTGAAACAATGGAGAAAAACATGGATAAGTGAGTACAAATATGATCTTATCAGTGGAGGTGGAGTCTGAGTCACTTAGGTGTGTCTGGTTCAAAGAGGGCAGAAGTATGTTTTTTGTTTTGCATCACTGCATTTTTTTTTATGGTTCTTGATGATTGTTGTGTAGCAACAATCTCCGTGTTTTTCTTTAAAGCTTATGAGAATGTTTGGATTGACTGCCATTTCTCTATCGTGGACAAATATTTGAGCAATATTCGAGACTTCTATTTTATCAATAATACTTGTATCAAACTGAAGTCTGGGGACAAGATGGATCTGGACCCATTGGAGTTCATGTCTCCATATTCTCTCTTAAAATTTTTAAAGGACTTTATGTGTGAGAAAGTTGATGCTCCAGAAGCTTTGGAGAAAGTTGGGGGTTCGAGAAACGGGAAGAAGAGGAAGATCGACAAATCTATTGGTAAGAAGAGGGCTGGTGAGGGCACTAGTGCCGGTGCATCCATGAAGTGGGGGATTTATTTCGAGGGATCATTTTCCTAATTTAATCTCGTCAAGTTGAGGGATCGACTATTGAAAAAGAGGTTTCTGGGAGATCTTTAGTGAAGTCGCTAGGTGTTGGGATTGTATACTAAAAGCATTTCTGATTAAGTGTGTTTGTTTGATACACTAGTCTTCATAAATATGTTACATCAACATAGTCGCTATCTGATATAACAAACATACGATACGAATTATAATATCCTATTATCTCACCTATAGGGATGATCATATGGTGGGTAGGATATCACAAAGGATCATATGAATCGTTTGACCTAGCGAGGTATAAATAGTATCACGGTTGAGACAATCCCTGGATAGGCTGTCGGTTTAGGCTGCGACACATCAGTTCATAAGTGAGCTTATCCTAGCTACTTGATGTGTCGGTACATCATTATGTATTGATGGGATCAACAGTTAAGACACCGAGCATTGTGAACGTCAACAAGCATATATGTGACCTGGTCTTAGTGCTGGATTATTTTACCCAACTTATGAGGATGTTAGAGTCTCTAGTTTGGGAGATTGAGATCAAGTGCCTGCTCTGAGAGGTTGGCACAAAGGATCTTGGGCTAGAGGAGATAAATCAACATGTAGACAACAACCAAGATCTAGCCACTCCACCCCTTGTATATCTAGAGGATAATCTCCCACTCAACAAAGTTAAATGGAAAGTTGTCACTCCTTAGATTATAAATTAAACCGGCTCACCCTACAAACTATAGAAACCTCGCACAAAAAACCTTCTTCCTCTGAGAGAGATTGATACTTCTATTCCGGAGAAGTCTGTTGAGAGGAGGTGCATATATCAAATAATGAGGAAAAGGTCCCTTCTCCCCCCTGTATTTGATTTCTCAAGATGGAGAAAATAGTAACCAAGTGGTGAAGAAGTTTATTATAGATTCTACGTGAAGAGAAGATAGATGATGATGAAGTAGCTAAAGATTCTTGCATTAGCTCTTCTAAAGACAAAGAAGTAGAGCACCTGTTAGTGTCCGTTGAGAAAGAAGTTCAACAGTAATCTCCTATCCCAACTGTGAGTTCTTTAGAAAATAATGTCGAACAAGTAGACGAAGAGAAGTAGTTTACTGTGACTCGGGGTATTGACCTGAATCCAGGTCTGGAGTAAGAAGTAAATATGTCTGAGCCAGCTGCTACTATGAGGAATCTGCCAGTAACAATTGTTGCACCAATCACAACTAAACTAATTACCACAGTGGCCCCATCAAGCTCCAGATCCACAACACACTTGCAACCATGGATGATTACAACTCCTGCCTTTGAGAGTGATGGTTTTTCCAATAATTGTTGTGCCAACTGAAACTTTATTTGAGCCAAGCCTTGATCTTGCGCTCACATCATTTCCAATTCCAAAAGAAGTTATACCTACTTCAATTCTAAGTTAAGACCCGATGATGATGGTTCAGTTCATGCAACAACTGACATCTAGATTGACTTTAGTTCAACATACAATCTCTTATAGAATGATAGCCGTACAACAGAGAATTTCTATCATCATTGATGTTGTCCAAAATGGGGAAGATGAGAGAAGAAGATATGAAGGCAAATAGAGCCCAGTAAACCGAAAAGTAGAAAATTGAGAAGGCAAAACGAGACAAGTAGAGAGAAGAAGAGAAAGTTGTCAATAGCAAGCGTAGAAGAGAAAGATGCGAAGAGGCAGAGAACAACAATCAGACAAAAGCTCCAAACCGAGCTGAGCAGAATAATAGCTAGTTTTTTACATTCTTTTTTTTACAATGCATTTGAATGTCGTATCCTTCCATTGTACAATGTAGTTGGACTAATCAAAGTAACTGGCTATTCAATATTTGAACGATTCTAAAATTTTTTTTACATATTTGATTGAGCTGGGCATGCACAAATTCTGTGTTTAGCTATCAATTACTCCCTTACCATTTATTTAAGTGCTAAATATCTTCTTATTATCTTTATTTATAAATGGGGAAGATCATATTGAAGGGGAGGAATATGTAGAGGGTGATGTTAAGATTGGCTTGCAAACCAATTGATTATGTTTGTAGCCTTTTTCTCTTCTTTTGTGTCAGATGGTTTTGACATCATCAAAAAAGGAGAAAATTATTTGGAATTATGTTTAGTTTTGATGATACGTCAAAAATCATAGATTAGCTATCCCAGTTGTATAGAGCTTACTGGACTAGAATTGGTCTTTGAACGTAATATCTTTTACAGGTTCTTCAGTTGTAATAGCTTAGGCTCAAGACGTGAAGAGAAGAAGACATAAGACTTAGTTTCACTTATATATGTAACTGGTTAGCTAACAATTATGAAAAGAAAAAGAAAGTTGATCGTCCGTTGTATCCAATAGTTAAAATAAAGAAGTTTCCACTAATTCTAAGATCGAGTGATACTTTAGTGAGTCAGCTATTGACACTTTAGAATATTAGCCAATGCAAGGATGATCTCTATAGTAGTCTAGAAGACAGTTGAGACTTGAAAAAAAGCGGTAGAGCTTACACTTCAGAAGATCACTTAAAGTAATTCTTCTTAGGATAAAATACTAAGTTTGGATATTAGACAATCTAGTATTATTTGCTAGATTAAAGTTGCATATCTTTTAACCGCAGGATAAAAGTTTGAAAAGTAGAAAAAGCTTGCAACATCGTATTAACTGATACCTCTGAAGCATAGGGTCAACATCAATATCACTCAATGACATGAAACTTAAGCAATAAACTGATCACTCAGCTAGGTTTCCAAAAAACCCGAATCCGTAGGATCAGACACTAAGACCAGAGTTCCTTTAAGAGAATGCAAACCTTCAACAACAATTTGAGAAGCCTAGTTTGTGGAGAATGGTAAAACTTCAAGAGTTGTAGTTCTTGTGACCATAGAACAACTGCGAAGTGTGGTTAAGCTCAATCAGCAGAAGCCTCTCGTTCGAGAAAATTCAAAGTCATAAATTATAATCAATTACCATGTGCAAATGAGAATAGTGAATTCCATTCCTTGTGAACGAAGAGTGAACATAGTAATAGTTGGCTCTAAAACCACTATATATCCTTTCTCATTTGTATGCTTTCTATATTGATTTCTGCTACTTTTTCATCACCTAAATGATTTGAAACCTAATAGTTGTCAGTTATTAGAGTATAACTAAACTTGAAATTGAAACCTGTTCAATTTAAATTTTTATTACTGAAATGGGATCACTCAATTATCTATCATTTTTTCTATAAGCATTATAACTCTGATGAAGGATTAACAAATATATTTAATCTACATTATTTGTATTAAGCATAACTCTTATTAGCACTTGGATATCACAACACTTCTTAAAATATTAATTTCTTCAAACACAAGAAGAAAAAAATATTATTTTATGGAGTGAATAGAGCAAAGCTCGACAAAAATAAAAACAGAATATATTGTCTTTCAAAAAGAGGTAATTGCCTTTATGTAATAACCCTTCTTTCCTCGGACTTTGGGAATCAGACATGGGAGAATCTGATACTGGCTGATTGTCCATCCAATAATAGCAACTACATTTAATTAATTATGCTAAAAAAATAAATGATATATGCTCATGTAACGCCAATTTTGGACTATATTCGAAATAAATCTATACCAATAAAAATAAATAAATAGTCGAGTAATAATTGATAGGCCATTAAACTGAGTTATGCATCCAACTCACTGTTAATGGAAAGTGATCGCATTCAAACAGGAATCTTATTCTCTTCATGTTCAAAGAATGGAGGAGACAGGAGAGTATATATTCAAGTTTTTTTCCCCCTATGTGCGACTGTATTTGCATGGAAGAATGTTAAATAGATATTGTCTTTATGCCAAAATGGTGTTCACTATCTCGATTATTAATCCTAATAATTTTAATATAAAAATAGAAATTAAGTATAATAAAATATACATTAATTGATTTTTAAAAACACGAATTATAATTAAAAATCAAACAATTTAAATAATTAAATCTTAGTTAAAAAGTGAAATCAATTGATAAAAAATATTATATACCTTAATTTGGTAGGATGATCCTCACCGGTTGAATTTATAAAATTAATCTAAATTATAATAAATTATAATAATTAAAAATATTAAATAAAATTAATAATTAATAGTACAAGGAGTAGGACATGAAAAATAAAATAAAGGATCTCACGCAAAAAAATGCATTTGTTCATGGCTGAAAAGTACACTAGTAGTATAACAAATTATGCATTTGCTTAGAGCATTTTTTATGTTGAATTGATGATTTTGAACATTTTTTAATACGGAATTGATCATGTTTCTCTATTCTTTCTCTCTCTCTACTAGTTTTTTATATTATATCAAGATCTTCCTTATGAAATGTAATTTTTTTTAATAAAATGTATTAATTTAAATTTAATTTTAATTTTAATGTCCCTAATATAATTTGAACCTCATAATTTATTGAACACTAATCTATATAATATATTAAGATAATTTAAGTCAAATTCCTCCAAAATTCTAAAAGACCGTGCACATTAAAATTCTAATATATGCCCAAATAAATTTATTAAATTTCCTTTACAATTTTTTGTATTGGCATACAATTTATTGTTTCTAATATTTTAATATTTTGTAATCATAAAATAAGACCTTATTTAATATTTCATCCATCCCATTGAAGTAGTCCCGTACGTTTGCTTTAAGCGCATTCATCAATGTTTGTGTGTGTAATGAAATTAATATTTTATTGGTGAGTTTGAAAAAAATTGTCATTTTAGGAATTTAGACAATTTTACTGGACAAACAAAAACGAGAATTGAGATTACTTCTATGGGACGTAGGGAGTATTTAATAAGAATAGTATATAATTATTATAAGATTTTAAATTAATAATATTATTATTATAATAGTTTTGGTCAATATGATTATTGAGGGATTAAAATACTAATAGAATAAATAAAAAATAATTATAAAATAACATGAGATAAAAAAGAAACGAATAATTTTGTTATTGAGATTTGAGAATGATAAATAAGAATGAAACCACTATTTTGAAGGGTTTTGTGATTTCATAATATTTAGGTATCATTTTCATTCATGCATTTTTATGTCCTTCAACCAAACGATGTGTTTCAAAATTTCCAATATCCACCAATCTAATGAACCCTTAATATATTATAAAATTCTACATATAAAATATGTCGGTGCAACACATATGTGTATTCTAGTAAATTAGTTTAAAGGCTTACGTTCCAGTTGGGGGCCAAAAGAAATAAACTTGATGCCTTGATGCCTACTTTTGTACCTATGTTAATTAGTTTGATACCTGCATTATTAATAATAAATAATAAATGTTTGATGCCTTTATTAGTCATTATTTCCCAGACCAGACCCACACTACTTAGTAAATGATATGCAGTGACAAAAATATGCTATAGTTATCATACATAATTGGATAGTTATTTAGATATTTTGTACCTACATTTCGCCTAGTATATACAACAAATATAATTAAATAGTTATCTAAGTATTTTGTCACCACCTCTCTTTTTGTTTATAGCTTTGGTTTGGTATAGGAAATAATGACTAATGCAGGTATCAGACTTTAAGTTAGATACACAAGTAGGCCGGATCAGAGTTAAAATATTATTTTATTCTAACCTATATTATCTATTTATCGATGGCCATTATATATAATTAAAAAAATTCATAAACGTTAATTCATGATCGCAGTTATATATTCTATCGAACTTACTAACTTCGTACTAAAATTTAGTTAAAATTAAGGATCAAATATATCTCAAATTATGTGCATTTTTTAAATTTACCTCAAATTATTTTAATATTTGGATAAATATCCGAACTATTTAAAATTATATGAATTTATTCCAAACTATTTAAAATATTAAAATATATCCCGAACTACTTATTCCGATCAACGTAAATCCAAATCATGCACAATGAGCGATTATACCGAATATTTAATTAAATTCAGAAATTTAATTTCGTGACTCGGATTTCCGACTATATAGTCAGCTTTCCGCTCATTGGAAAAAATAATTTTTGATATATTTGAATAATTTTAAAATAATTTGGGATAAATTTGGAAAAAGACACATAATTCAGAATATATTTAAACCTTTAGCCTAATATTTACTATAGAGTAAATTGTTAGAATATTGTCATCGTAAATAACATATGAGTTACCAATAAACTTAAAATCCAACTGAAAACTATGAGTTCTTGTGATTTTGGAATATTCATAAACTCTCTTTTATTACATCTTACAGTTCATATGATATGATTTGCAATAAAGAAAGTGGAGTCGTAGTTAGGACAAGTGGGGGTGTGTGGAAAACAAGTCGTTGTTTGACACAAGTCACAACGCGTCTCTGCTGCAGTCATTCCATCATGTGCCTTAATGCCTATTCTCTCTCTCTCTCTCTCTCTCTCTAATATTTCTCCTATAAATACCCTGCCACCCCCATGGCAGATTCACTACAAACCAATTCTTGATTCTTGAGAGAGAGAACTGCAGCAAGTGGTAAAGTTTGTGTTCTTACTCTGGAATAGTTGTACAAGAAAGAGAACTCGCTCAATTCTCAATTCACAATCCACTCAAAAGTCCCATCAACTTCTTGAGCTTTTTCATAAAACATCAAAATGAGTGATTCATGGCACCCAAGCAACCAAGTGTTCGATGTCTCAATCAACGTGGCTCAGGGTGGCACCAAGTGTTACGATGATGACGGCCGCCTCAAAAGAACTGGTAACATTTAGATTGAGTTTTTTATGCCACTTCTGTTAAGTTTTTTCTTAATTTCTAAAACTGCTTTGTTGACACGTGTGCAGGAACTGTTATGACTGCAAGTGCACACATCATAACTGCAGTGATTGGCTCAGGAGTTCTATCATTGGCTTGGTCTACAGCTCAGCTGGGGTGGATTGCTGGTCCTGCTGTTCTCTTCTTGTTCTCATTTGTGACATATTACACTTCTACCCTTCTGGCCTCATGCTACCGCTCCGGCGACCCTGTCACCGGCAAGAGGAACTACACCTACATGGATGCTGTTAGGGCCAATCTAGGTTGGTTTTGTTTTTTGTTTTTTTTTTTTCTTGAAATGTTTGCAAAATGTAAGGTGAGTGATTTCTTTGAGTTTGGGCACTCATTGTTTTCCTGTTCTTGAATTTCAGGTGGGGTTCAGGTTAAACTGTGTGGGGCCGTTCAGTATTTGAATCTTTTTGGGACTGCTATTGGTTACACCATTGCCTCATCTATAAGCATGATGTAAGTTTTGTGTGTGTGTGAATGTTTGAGATTATTACATGGTGTGTTTTTGCACTTGTTTTCGAGTAGTGAAAGTATGTTTTTTTGTGTTGACGATGTTTGTCTTAAAATCTGTGGAACAGGGCTATAGAGAGGTCGAATTGCTTCCACTCAAAAGGGCATGACAGTCCTTGCCATGTCTCCAGCAACTCCTACATGATTGCTTTTGGTGTTGTGCAAATATTTTTGTCACAAATTCCAGATTTTGATCAGATTTCTTGGCTCTCAATTGTTGCTGCAGTCATGTCTTTCACCTACTCCACCATTGGATTAGGCCTAGGAATTGTAAAAGTTGCAGGTAAGAAACATCTTTCATGTTTCATCTTTTCTCAGGATTCAAATTCTTGATTTCTGATGTTTTAATGAGAATCTTGATGTTTTGTTAACAGAAAATGGGAAAATCAAGGGAAGTCTCACAGGTGTAAAAATTGGTGTGGTAACAGAAACACAGAAGATTTGGAGAAGTTTCCAAGCTCTTGGAGCCATAGCTTTTGCATACTCATACTCACTCATTCTCATTGAAATCCAGGTACAGCACAGCCATCTCACCAATCAATCTCTTACCACATATACAATCCATAACCTAATATCGTTCGATTTTGGATCTGTCTCAACAGGACACAGTCAAATCTCCACCATCAGAATACAAGACAATGAAGAAGGCCACCCTCATAAGTGTAACTGTCACCACCATCTTCTACATGTTGTGTGGCTGCTTCGGCTATGCAGCATTTGGTGACATGTCCCCGGGAAACCTCCTCACCGGTTTCGGGTTCTACAACCCTTACTGGCTTCTGGACATAGCTAATGCAGCCATTGTCATCCACCTTGTGGGTGCATACCAAGTCTACTGCCAGCCCCTCTTTGCCTTCATTGAGAAAACCGCGCAAGAATGGTTCCCAGGCAGCAAGTTCATTACCAAGGAGATCACTGTCCCGATCCCGGGCTTCGCACCGTACAAGCTCAACCTCTTCAGGCTTGTCTGGAGGTCCATTTTTGTGATCATCACAACTGTGATCTCCATGCTCATGCCATTCTTCAATGATGTTGTTGGAATCCTCGGCGCATTCGGGTTTTGGCCTCTAACAGTCTACTTCCCTGTGGAGATGTACATCAGCCAAAACAAGATTCCCAAATGGAGTGCAAGATGGATGAGCCTTCAAATTCTAAGTGGTGCATGCTTGATCATATCTATTGCTGCTGCTGCTGGTTCATTTGCAGGAGTTGTTTCTGATCTCAAGGTTTACAAGCCATTCAAGACTAGCTATTGATTTTTTTTTTTCTTCAATGAGAAAAAGATTTACAATATAGTTTTCATAATTGAATCAAACCCAAACGGGTTGTTTGATCTCCCTTTGTAAGAAGGAAAGAGGGCGCATACATGTGTAACCAATGTGGAATAGTTTTGCAGTTCAATTTCATATATTTCTTAGTTGAAATAATATGATATTATTCAATTCAATGACTTCATATTATCCATAAGCTATCTTCATGCAGTTTATGAATTAGATTGTCTTATTAAATAATACCTTATATAGGATGCCAACTTAGCTCAAAATTTATAAATTGATCCAATTTAACATATTGAAAAATAAATGGTAAATAGGGGATAATACGCTGATCTATTGATATTTTCGAAAAAATAGTCTAATGTATTTCCGTCAGTTAAATTTTGGAAAAATACTCTATTATATTGTCGTCCGTTAAAAATACCACAATCTTTACTTCCGTATATGAATTACACCAAAACGAGTTAACAACATTAATTATTAATGATTAAACAAACAAACACCACTGACATCCCACATTGCAAATCAAAACATGATTCAACACTTAAATGCCACTTGACATCACATATAGCAAATCAAAACGACGTCAACTTATTGTTTCTTTCTCCACGACTATTCAATCAAGTGGTTAAAAAACCAACTACACATTAGAATATTTGTGAATTTGCCAAAATTTTCTAACATGATAATAAAACAATGTCGTTTTGATTTGTTATGTGTGATGTCCAATGGCATTAATTGCTCAATCATCAATAATTAATGGTATTAACTCATTTTAATATAATTCATAGACGGAAGTAAAAATTGAGATGTTTTTATATGATGACAATACATAGGATATTTTCCCCAAAATGTCAGTAATTTAGAGTATTATCCTATTTACCCAAAAGTACATTTGGGTTGAAATAGTTTTACCGAAGATTCCGAGAAAACTTTAGCTCACATAGCCCGAAACCAAATAGCCACAAGTTCGATAGGACTAAGCTCGAAATCCGACAGGTTAATTCGATTATCATATTACAAAAATCTATTTTTTATATATATGCATCATATTTCTGAATTGTATTTCAAGTTATTATAGTTGTATTTAATTAAAATATTTTTTTAAAGTTATGCAATATATGAAGAAATATATATTTCATACAATTTATTATTTTGAAAATTTCAATGATAGATGAATTTAATGACATAAAATATTAAATATAATTGGTGAATTCAAGGACTGGCTAGAAAACTGAAGAATTAAGGTAATCTAAAAAAATCTAGTCTAAATTAACCTAATATAAATAACTCTCAATTTAATAAGACTGAATCAAAATTCAATATATTAACTCGATTGGCACTGTTAACCCTTAAATAGTTTTGGAGAAGCTTGAATCAAATTCATAATTTATCAATTACGGGTAAGGTACTTTTACCATTATTCCTTGAGCTATGAACATTGGTACCATTATCATGTTTGTACATATACTACTCAATGAGGAAACATATGTACATATACCACGTGTGTGTGAGAAAAAATACCTTATAAGTTGGGGATTACTAGTTTGATATTTATCGATCGTTATAATACGAGTAGAGGATGCTTAATTATATTCCAACAATTTTGAAAGTAACATTATTATCAACATTGTTAGTCTAAAGTTGACTGATAATGTTTCCCTCGTGCATTGATTTGTTCCACTACATATCGAGTGATAAATTCTCTTCTTATATGTGTTAATAAGGGAGCGGATCCAGTGAGAAAAACCTTAATTTAAGAAAATGAGAAAGATGCTTGATTACTTTCACGTCATTGCTTGATTGTATTCAGGTCATTGCTTGATTACAATGTTGCTTGATTGTACTTTAGTTGTTGCTTGATTATTTTGTTGTTTGATTGTGTTTTAGTCATTGCTTATTTGCATATCAGCCATTGATTTTTTTAGATTTGATGGACATAATTCATTCTTTTTTCTCACATGGGGGATTTTTTTTACATGATCCCTCCTCTATATATATATATAGACTTAGTCAATCAAATTGATATAAATAACAAATTTGTCTCTTTTCCTTTTAAAATCATCTTATCAATATTTTGGCATTCTTCTTCTCATTTTATAATATGTATAATAACAATAAAAAAGTTCAACAAAATTATATTTGTAATTTTTAAGTTAAAAACATTACATCTTATTTAATTTTAACTTTTTAACTACTTTTGATATAATACAAGTGTAATTTATCTTTGGGGTAATTTTATTAATTGGACTCTTATTAACTTTGTTTTTTAACACCCAAAACTTCTTAATATTTTAAAATCATTTTTAAAATAAAAATTATTCATTATTATAATTATTATATTATTTATTAAATTTGAATAAACAATGCATAATTATTATAGTTATTATTTAATTTTAAAACCTTTCACTTTACTCTCATAAATTATCTTTTAAATATATAATTAATTTGAGACCTTTCATCCTTCAATTCTCTACTATGAAAGGGGATCTTTCAGTCCCTTCTTCGGGATGCAGTGATAAAAATATTCTACCTATGACTAAGAGGTCATGAGTTTGAGCTTCGATGGAGACTTGTAGGGTGTGTGTTTAAATTAATGTAATAATTTTTTTTTTCAAAAAGGGGTCTTTCATCTTATTTTGACACACCAACAATTCATTATGTTCTTCTCAAATTATTTCATTTTCTTCTATAATTCAAATATACTACCTCCGTCCCGAAACAATTGTTCTGTTTCCAAATGGCACAGATACCAATGCGACTAGAAATAGAGGAAATTAGTGTTTTATTAGTGAGTGTGTATTAACTTTCCATTTTAGGAAAGAGGACAATTGCTTAGGACAGAAGAAAAAGGAAAACAAGACAATTGTTTCGGGACGGAAGGAGTAGTTTTTTCAAGTTAAGAATCAAGGTGATGAAGGATTTTTTATAGTAAACTGAATTGCATAATCCGATTGCAAAGGACCGATTACTCGATATCATAAATTAAATGTTATGCCTTTAGTAACATCCCCCCTTCGGGACCGATGTCTGTAGGGTTTCCCGTGAACCGAATCACAAAAACCAATTGAACCGGATCGATTTATGGATATTGTGCACAATTAAATTTACAATAAAACCTAGCATGCTCCTATGAATTTAATTCTCAGAATTGTGGATTGAGGAATTACCATTATTTTGTAGAGTCTGATCCGATCTTTCGCGTTTGAATTTCCAACTTCAATTCAACCACGCGATTCGATTTAATCTGAGAAATTAGAGATCTAATTTCTAAATTAAATCGAAAACAAAAGAAAGAAGAAAGAAATCTGTTCTCCAGATTAGATCTTCAGGGCTGTGTCCCAATGCTGCTCAGATCTGCTACTGGTGAGGATTCCACAGATCTGTGTTGTAGGCCGGAGCAGAAAAATCCTTCTCCTCCCCACTACAGGCGCCGCCCACCTCTCTCTCTACTCTAGGGTTTTGACTGATTTGAATAATCACACAATTGGCTAGGGTTTCCAAGAGAGAGTGGTCTATTTATAGACCCAGGGTTTTATCCCTAATGGGCTATTGGACCGTTTTTCAGCATATTTAATTTGGGCCAGTCATGGGACCTAATGCAAATAATAAAGTGGGCCTATAATTAATTAATTCCCATGTCCACGACCTAAGACATAATTAATTAATTAATATTAATTCTTTTTCACCATAGAATTAATACTGACCTACCCCTTTATTACTACGTTATGAGAACGGACTGCATTAATTGAGAATCCCCATATTTAAGGTTACCGGATATCCATTAATTAATTGGAGCTTCTGACAAGCTCTAACTACAATTAATTAATATCTTATTATTCCTGAGTAGTACCACTCAATCCTTATCACTCTTGTCTGAACTTAATCAGCCTGCAGGACTTTGGCACGATGAATATCATTGAGCTCCTCAGGGAATGTCCCCATTCTATTACTCGGATATGGTTACCTAAACCCAGTCTTAGGAAGTACTACACGAACTGCTGTTACCCAAGATGTGAATATACGAGCACGTTACTTAGGCTATCCACCATGGCAAGTCAAAGCAACAGTCAACCCGTGCAAACCCCTAAACCTTCGTTAGGGTTTGGACTCAATCAATATAACGAGATCTTGTATTCGCTGATGTCAGACAAGACGAATACATCTGACTGCGGTACATCAATACGCCACCCCTGCGTACCAGCATGTCAAGTAACAAAGACAGACTACTTATTCCGACAATGCCGCAGTCATCCGAACAGACGTATCCTCATACGCTGCCTCGACTGTGATCGAGTTTATGTCTCACTAGATCAAGTGATCATACTGCCTTCTGCGATCTACAACACGCCGTATGATCGTCTCTATCGGTGAGACAAGAGGATACCATTGTTACATACATGTAAGATTGTTAACAGATAGGAGAAATAAACCATCGTATACTCATTATAATAAATGCTTTCAGTATACAAAACCCATCAATCTCCCACTTATACTCAAAGCATAACTAAGCTATTACAGAGTATACAGTCTTTCTATCTAGCCTGCTATCTCTTTAACCACTGTTAGTGGTCGACATCCACCTCAGACCCAGCTCACGAATATGTCTTTCGTAAACTTTCTCCGGCAAGCTCTTTGTAAATGGATCAACAAGGTTGTCCTTAGTGTCAATCTTCTTGATCAGCACATCACCTCTCAATACGATTTCTCATATGATATGGTACTTTCTCTATATGTGTTTGCTTGCCCTGTGAGACCGTGGTTCCTTTGAGTTTGCTACTGCACCAGAGTTATCATAATAAATTGTGATGCCCCTCGGCAAACTCGGAATCACGCCCAACTCTTAAAGATAGTTCCTGAGCCATACCCCCTCTTTCGAGGCGTCGAAGGCGGCGACATACTCCGCCTCCATGGTGGAGTCTGCAATGCATTTTTGCTTTGAGCTCCTCCAAGATACAACTCCACCTCCCAGGGTAAACACATATCCTGAGGTTGATTTCTTCTCATCTTGGTCCCCTTGGAAATCCGAGTTTGTATAACCCACAGGGCACGAATCCTCACTTTGATAAACTAGGCAGTAATTCCTACTTCTCTTCAAATACTTGAGGATGTGCTTTACAGCAGTCCAGTGCGCCTGTCCAGGGTTAGACTGATTTCTTGCTACCATGCCGATGGCATAACATATATCTGGCCTGGTACATAGCATCGCATACATAAGGCTACCCACCGCTGAAGCGTATGGTACAAGACTCATCTCATCTTTCTCCCGTTGTGTCTGAGGACACTGCCCACTAGAAAGATGAACGCCATGTGTGAAAGGTAGCAAACCTTTCTTGGCGAGTTGCATGCTAAACCGGGCTATCACAATATCCACATAGGATTCCTGGGATAAGCTCAACATTCTTCTCTTACGATCTCGTAAGACCTTAATCCCAAGAATGTAGCCAGCTTCTCCCAGATCCTTCATTTGGAACTGTTCGGATAACCAAACTTTGATTTCCGACATCACTCCCTCGTTGTTTCCAAATAGGAGTGTGTCATCAACGTATAGTGCAAGGAAAACTACGCTCCCACTGACACAAAGTCGGTAAACACAACTTTCGTTTTCCAACTGTGCAAATCCATAGGATTTAACCACATCGTTGAAACGTAAGTTCCACGACCTTGAAGCTTGCTTAAGTCCATACAAGGACTTCCTAAGCTTCCAGACAAGATGTTCTTTGCCCTTGCGTATGTAGCCCTCGGGTTGCTGCATATAGATATCCCTACCTTCTTCAAGGTAACCATTTAGAAAAGTGGTTTTGACATCCATCTGCCAGATCTCGAGGTCCATATGTGAAGCTATGGCAAGGAGTATCCGGATGGATTTGAGCATGGCTACGGGTGAAAAGGTTTCGTCATAGTCAATGTCCTTTTTCTGACTATAACCCTTTGCCACCAGCCTGGCTTTAAAAGCCGTGATCTTTCTATCCGCCCCTTTCTTTCTCTTGTATACCCATTTGCACCCTATGGCCCTAAAGCCATCCGACAAATCATTTTTCTGGTATACATCCATAGCAGTTATGGATTCAATTTCAGAATCCATGGCGACACGCCATTTGGCAACATCCTTGTCCTGCACTGC
Source organism: Plectranthus barbatus (assembly GCA_026898455.1). Lineage (NCBI taxonomy): Eukaryota > Viridiplantae > Streptophyta > Magnoliopsida > Lamiales > Lamiaceae > Plectranthus > Plectranthus barbatus. The sequence goes on from JAPKLW010000209.1 coordinate 195,557, forward strand.
CTCTTCGTAAGTCAGTGGGTCAGAGTCCTCATGTCCGTCTTCCGGGCTCAAGTCCGAAGACTCACCCACAAACATGTATCTTTTCAGCTGGAAAATAACTCTCCTACTATGACGAGGCATCGGTGCCGTGTCAGTAGCAGGTGCAGTAACTTCTAGTTCTGCACCTTGCACTGAAGAACGTGTCTGTGGTGTTGAACCTCTCACAGGTGTACCCACATCTACACGTTCCCCTTCCCTTGGAATCGCATTCTCGTTTTCAATTTCTTGAAGAAGGATATCACTCCTCGACTTGTGATTACTCACATACTCGTCCTCTAAGAATCTAGCGTTGGTGCTAACAACGACTTTCTGACTCTCAGGACAGTAAAAGTAACTACTTTTCGTTTGCCTAGGATACCCTATGAACAACATTACTTTTGACCTGCTTTCTAATTTATCAGGTTTCTTTGACAGTACGTGTGCCGGACAGCCCCATACTCTAAAATTGCACAAACTCGGTTTGCGACCAAGGAAGAGCTCAGAAGGCATCTTAGGAACTGATTTAAGAGGGACCACATTTAGCACGTAAGCTGCTGTCTCCAATGCGTAGCCCCAAAACGAAATTGGTAAGTTTGCATAACTCATCATTGATCTTACCATCTCTAGAAGAGTCCTATTTCTTCTTTCAGCTACACCGTTTTGCTGGGAAGTACCCGGTGCAGTCCACTGGGATATAATCTCATTTTCTAACAAATACTGCAGGAACTCGTTACCGAGGTATTCGCCACCGCAATCAGATCGCAACGACTTGATAGTTTTCCCGACCTTCTTTTCTACCTCAGCCTTGAATTATTTGAATTTCTCAAAGCATTCAGACTTGTAGCGAAGCAGGTAAACATATCCGTACCTTGAGTAATCATCAATGAAAGTGACGAAGTACTCGTACCCTCCACGAGCCTGCGTGGACACCGGTCCACATAAGTCAGAATGGATCAATTCCAACACTTTCTCTGCTCGAGACTGACTAGCCTTGAAAGGTCTAGTTGACATCTTGCCCTCGATGCAGGATTCGCAGACTTGATAAGTTACAGCCCGGACTAAGTCCAATGTACCGTCATCTGCAAGTCTTTGGATCCGCTTCAAGCTGATGTGGTTCAGTCTCAAGTGCCAGAGATATGTAAGATCCTCATCAGAAGAAGTAAGTTTTCTCTTTCTAGGATTATCAATTACGGATGAATTACATGCATTACTTGCGGAAGCCTTATGATTACAGTTAATAACATAGAGAGAATTATTCAGCATCCCACGACAGATAACATCTCTATTACCAATGATAGAAACACCACTATAAAAATAACTGAATATCCATCAACATAAAGTTTGGAAACTGAAATAAGGTTTCGCCAAAAATCCGACACGTACAAAACATCTCTCAAAGATAAAATAGAATCATCAAAGTACAAGGTGAAATCTCCAATGGCAGCTGCACTCACTTGTGCTGCGTTCCCCATTGAGATGGTAACCTCGTCATTCTTCAGCACCCTCCTCGGTGTGAACCCCTGCAAAATGTAACAAATATGATCAGTAGCTCCAGTATCCACTACCCATGAATGAGTAGAAACCGATGCTAAACATGTTTCCATTACAAATGCAAATGACGTACCTTGTCTCTTGCTTCCGCATGCGCTCTTACTTGAAGTGACACCAACCCTCTTCATCTCATTTGACCTCCTCTCACGTGATCTGCGATCAATCATATTCTTGCGCACAGTATGAAACACATCTTTCAATGTGCCCAAGCTGCGCTCAAGATCTGATAACTCAGAATCCCATAAAGGTACAAAAGACTGTTCTGCTATGAGATCATTAAGCAACTCTTTGAAAGAGTACTCACTTCTCTTAGCTACATCCTTCTTAAAGTCATAGAATGAAAGCGGTAAAGAGTTCAGGATTATATCGATCTTAGCTCGATCAAATATACATCCACCTCTATGTGTGAATCGTTTCATGGTGTTATCCATTACATCACATGCAGTGTCACCGAACTGCCATCAACAATTCTCTTTCAGACAAGGTCTTTCACGAGATCACAGTTGACAGTTCGTTCCACTTCGCCATACGTGGCCACTAAGTCCATTGATAAGTTAGGATTTTCATCAACTTATCTTATAGTTCTTTGACTGATTGTGTAGTGTTTAGGTTATTTTGTGCTTGTTTTTGTGCATGAGTTAGTTTTTGTACTTGCAATGCCGTGTTTGATGAATCGTGCAGGTTTCTAGTCGACAAACAGAAGAGTCAAGGATTCAGTGACCGAGACCTCGTCGATCGACGAGGGCCCTTAGTCGATCGACGAAGCGAGATGTTGTCCAGCGATCGACAGAGCAGAAATGGAGACCCCGTCGACCGAGTCTATTCAGATGCGATCGACGAGGCGGAAAGAGGAGACGCGATCGACTGAGATTGGATGCGGTCGACGCGCAAGCGGGAAGTCCTGTTTCTCATCTGATTTGGAGATAGATGCATATCTAATCCTAGATAATGCTAGATACATCTTTCACTATTATAAATACTCATGTATAATTCGTTTTTCAGTGTGCGTACATGTTTTTAGAGAGAGAATATTAGAGTTTGAAGAATCTTTAGAGTTTTTATGTTTTTGAAGACAAGTTTCTACGAGAAGACTACGGATTCCAGTTTTTATGCAGTTCAGGTTGTATTTTTCTTTGATGAATATTACCATGAATATGTGTAACTAAATCTCTTCTCAGATCTAGGGTTTCGAACTATCTATGTATACATGTTTTGATTAATCGAATTATCTTCCCTTTCCCTTCGTAGTTTGTGAAATCTGGTTTTATTCTTAATCTTCAAGTATGTTGGCCACAACTTAGGATTACTAGTTGAATTCTAGAGACGTAACTGTAATAGTTTTCAATCGAAAGAGATTTTCACAATATAATTTGATTTCTTGTCGTAACTGAAGGAGACTAATTGTAGGAATAAATCTGTAGATCTTTTT
>JAPKLW010000209.1:198564-273357 GCA_026898455.1 Plectranthus barbatus
AATCAAAACCTTTTTCATCTGATTTTCCTAATCAATACTTTCAAGAATGCCTGGTCTAGTACTTCAAGGTTATTCGTTACTTCTTTCCCTGAGGGATCGATAATTTTATCTTTGCCGCTGTATTATTAGCTCTGCTAAGTCGCAGTTAAATAATATTGCGATCATCCATCCAGATTGCAACAGAGCTACAATAGCCCATGTATTTGAGCTTCAGTTCTCTAGACAGGTTATCTGAGATTAACTTGTTAGTAAAATCTTCAGATGCCACCCATCTATCATAGAACTCATTCTCACGTCTAGAGACTTTATGGTAACGTGGGGCAAGTGGCATCATAGTAAGAACAAACATGTGTTGCTTAGTCACGAGAATATACACAATGCAGTATCTCCATTCATGGAAGTTTGGACCAGTTAGAGGATTGAGAGCATGCAAATGATCGACAGTAGATATAGACATATCTGAAAACAATAAAGAATCTTAAATAAGAACATACATGTAGAACTTCGAAAACAAATGCATTGAAAATCTTTTAATAAATCAAATACAAATGTTTTCCACTAATTGCCCAAGAGTTCCCACCGCAAGCTACACTCGTAGACGTTTACGATGTCACCCTCAACCAGAACTGCGGGTTTTAAGCCCCAATCCATTTAATTTCACTACCATGTCAGGAAGTTTTGGACACTAGAAATTCATAATTAGTGAAAACCTTAGACCAAGCCATCTCTCGAGAACATGGATGCAATTTTCGCATTATATTCTAAGATGCTTCTAAGCCATTAACCACAAATTTAACTCCGGCCAAAAGAGACATTTTAGCATGGCACGTAACCATACCGCACAACCCTTAGAGCTTTAGTTATCTATAATTTAAATCAATCCTAGAATACTTGTGAAAGAGATCTACGCAAGCTACACTCGTAGACATTTACGCAAAACCCTCCCATTATTCACATGATTTAAATTGTTTGTCTAGAAATCCCAACAATCGTACCCATGCACCTCTAGGAACTAGCAAGCTACACTCGTAGACGTTTACTAGAACGAGAGATACACTTACAGCCTAGGACCTCTTTGTGGAGGTCTATTGATTTTAATTAAAAAAATCAGCTTAGTATTTTTTTTTCTTTTAAAAGGTTTCTTATATGCGCACATATAATTTCTTTGTTATTATATTTTCCAAATTTTTGCATGTAATTAAACAAGCCCAAAAATTCCCAAAACATAATCCAACAAAAGAAATTAATCACATAAGCATGCTTGGAAAGCTGTAAATAATAAAAGCGATAAATCATGCTTTTCCTATTATCTACACATGCTTAATTGCGCACATAAATAAATCACATATCATACGAGGAAAATTAAGGCAAATAAAAATTCCTCGTGGCCCCAAAAAATAGGAAAAAATAAATTCTATCTATTATAATTTGAAATTTGAATCTATTTAGATAAATCCAAATCTTCTCAAATCTTCTAGGGCCTCCAAATCTTTATCCACCAAATCTTTTGGGATTTATGCATTTGTGATCTGATGATTTGCCCTAACCCTAATGCAAACCCTAGGGTTTACATAGGATTGTACAAACCACCAAAACATGAGCCACCGCGACGGGACAGCAGCCACCGACGACGACAGAGCCACCGCGGCGTTGTGCACATCACCGCGCGCTCGAGCGCATGTCTTGCGTGCGCAACGCCCCTGGCATCGCCCGGTCGCCCGCGATGTGCGCTGCCGCGCACTATCGCCCGCGCCGTGCGCGGCCCTTGATCACTGCTATTTCTAACAGATTAATTATAATAACAGCGGCAAATAAATTTGTAAACCCTAAGGTTATCGATCCAGGGGAATTGTATGGGGAAATTATCCTATGTACTAGCTATGGTCCTAAGATTCATTGTTTGAGGAATTCAAAATCAGGGTTTTGTAAAAGTAAAGAAAACAATACTTGAAAATTAAAGGAGTTTTGGAATGCAAATTAAAGAACACAGATTCTAGGGAAGAACTCTTATTATGGATAACATGTAGGAATCAATTAATTTAACAGGTGGAATACTGCAATGATGTTATATCTCCTTGTTTGGCAAATACAACCTAGATTACTAATTAGTGACTCATCTCCGCTCGGTCTCAAAGTACACCAAATTAATCAATCCGATAAACAAATCAGTTCAATTCCTACGTCTAGTACATCTGTTTGGATAGTGTAGATCGTATCATGTATTCCTATTCCCACTATTAATATTCACCTCTCGGTCCTTCTATCAATAGCTAGACATCTAAATTAATCGTCACCTCTCGGTCCTTGAATTAATCTAGAATTATAGAATAAACACAGGAATCATGAACCTAATTAATTAATCCTAACATGCATCCATAATAATATCAACCCCTAGAATCCGCTAGGGTTTCTAGCCACTCATCGCAGATAGAAATCCAAAAGAAAACATATTAAATTGCATAAACGTAAAGAACTTACAAAAAATAAAGGGTTTCGTGTTTCCCAAGTCTCCAAACTCTCAAAACTCTAAAATATGATTGCATGCCCTAATTGGTTCGAATTTTACATGTATTTATAGTGGTGGATGTGTATCCTATCAAATCTAGGGCTAAAGATATGAATAAATCCGAATTTTATCAGATTTCCGCGCCAGAAAATAGCCCTTCGTCGACCGAGTCTGATTCCCGTCGATCGATGAAGCATTTTTGTCTCCGTCGATCGTGTCTATTTAGCGTCGGTCGACGCAGCTTTTCGCCCTCCTGCGCGGTCTCACGGTTTTGGCCATAACTTTCTCCTCCGAACTCCGATTGACCCGATTCCAGTTGCGTTGGAAAGCTAACTCAAAGATCTTTCCATCCATGTGCCCCATTAGCTCGGATTCCAACGTTGGAAGAATTCGTGCATGTTTCTTTCAACATCTGCTGCTTTCGGTACGGATTTCCATTGGATTTGGCCTAAAACCTGCAAAAACACTAACACGCGCATAATACCACCTAATATAGACTCATGCACATAATTTATATATAAACTCAATAAAACTATATAAAATAGTAGAAAATAATATAGATAAGTGAGTACAATAATGAGCTTATCAAACCCCCCAAACTTGAACGTTTGATTGTCCTCAATCAATAGGCAAGAAAGAAATCAAAAGATCATGCGATTAAAGTGCAATGCCTCACAAGATTCATCACAGTCAAGAATCAAAAATCCACTACACACAAGCAATTTGAAAGAGACAGAAAATTCATCAACATTGGAAGAACTCGCGGGAAGTGTATCGCTCAACTCTCAAGTGTTTAAGGAATAGATGGAAGCACTCAACAACATGTATGAAGAAATTTCTACCATAGGCTCGCAAATTTTTTAATATCTCTACTGCTAGAATGTGCACACAAGTCTAGAATCAAAAAGGACTTTCAATAGGTTGTAATGTAGGCTTTTGTGAGGGGTAGGAAAATATGGCCAAGTGACTAAAATCAATCAAGTTGTACTTATTGGCCCATCTCTTATCTTTTGGATATTGTGAATGTAATCGTAATTAGGATGCCTCCTACGGGAGATGAACAATGTTTTTAGTAACTGGTAATTGGGAAGCCAATTTTCAAACACGGCAACCCCAAGATTTTCAAAACGAAAATCCTATCCGCACACTTTTCGCATTTTGGATGTATAGCATATTGTTATGTTTAAACTTTCTGCCTTGATTGAGATTTTCTTCTCATTGTGGCAATTGTGTTAACTTGGACATTACCAAGCATTGTTGGGAACACTGTCCCTTAAAAGACGGTTAACCCTATATTGTGGGATAACCCATCATGTTAAGTGTATCTGTATTCATCTTTGTTGTCTTTATTGCGATCCTGAAAAGGATTTTTCGTTACGCATTGTGCGTACTTAGGTCCTGAATACCCCTTTTAATGATTATTTACTTTGTAGAATGCCGCCCAGAGAAGCCCCTGTAAGAGTCCGAGGTTGTGGCCGAGGTCGTGGAAGAGGCCGAGGAAGAGGCCAACCTCACGAAAATCTAAATGAACCACACCAAGAACAAGGCGTTGGACCGCATCCCGAACAAAATTGGGAGTTTTATGAAGAAGAGATGCAAGCACCTCCTGTTGAACCTAGAAGGATCAGGGAGATTTTCACCCGACAAAATCCACCACTTATGGATGGAACCAAGGACCCACCAAAGGCCGAAGCATGGATCAAATCCATGGAAAGGATTTTCCGAATCCTTGACTGCACTGACGAGGAGAAAGTCCAGTGCATTTCTTTCCAGCTAACTAAGGAAGCTGAACACTGGTGGGACACTCACTTGAAAATGCTCACCCCGGAGCAAGAAGGTGCCCTAACTTGGGATTATTTTAAGGATGAATTCTACACCAAGTATATTCCTCTGGCGTATCGAGTTCAGAAGCAAGTGGAATTTCACTGCTTAGTTCAAGGAGAAATGTCCGTGACAAAGTATGACCGCATATTCAACAGTCTGTCGAGGTATGCTCCAGATGCGGTAAACACTGAGCAGAAGAAGGCACTCCAGTTCATGTTTGGACTGAGAACAGACATCCAAGCTTCCATTGCTTGCCTAACCGGATTAGACTACAAGGACGCACTGCAGCGAGCCTTGAACATTGAAGTAGCACTGAAGAATGGACTGCAAGCCGCCCTCTTGGCCAACAAACCCGAGCATCAGCAAAAGCAGGAACAAAGAGAAAGCAAGAAGATGTCCGGCAGACTTTGACAGCTGGACAGAAGAGAAATTGGCAAGGCAATCAGAATTTCTGCAGCAATCAAGCCGGAAATTGAAAGATGTTTTAGAATCAAGGGATCAACCACCAAGGAAACATCACCATCAAACGCTGCAATCGTTGTGGAAGAGACCATCAAAGAGAATGCGCTGCTTACCGTGCCAACTGCTACAACTGCGGACGTCTGGGACATTATTCATTGCAGTGTCGCCAGAGCAACAATCGCCAGATTTTTGCAACCAACGCCGAAACAATCAAAGCAACACTCAACTGCGAGCATTGCAAGGCCAACAGCAACCTTGAAACACTCGTAACCGCGCTATCCAAGCCAAGCCAATTCAGCAAGTGCCTCAGCAACAGCAGCAGCAACAGCAACAACCAGCTCAACAACAAGCACGACAAGGACGAGCCTATGCTCTGGAACAACCAAAAGGAAAAGAAGATCAGGGAAACCTGATAGGTATGGGATTAATCGATCATTCACCGGTTATTGTGCTTTTTTGATACTGGTGCATCGCATTCGTTTGTATCTGAAGATTACATTCAGAATCTAGGGCTTAGTACCGAGAGAACGAAGAATGAATTGTGTATAGTAACCCCAACCGGAGGATCAGCTCTCTCGAACCTTATTTATCCAACCCTAGAAATTTCTTTGGGAGCGTGCATATTAAGAGCCAACGGTTTAAACGTCCTTCAAATGAGAGGTGTGGACGTCATACTAGGAATGGACTGGTTAGAAGAGAACCATGCTACCATTTGGTGTAAAGACCGGATTGTGTCCTTTGGGCAGCCTGGAAGAGAACCTGTACATTTGTACAAAGTCCGAAAAGGACACAAGATACCTTTAATTTCTGCAATGCAAGCATACTGATTGGCCAGCATAAAAGATAGTCGAGCTTACCTTGTATACCTGAATGAGGATGACAAGAGGACATTACTGTCAGTGATGTGGAAGTCGTACGGGAATTCAAAGATGTTTTTTTTTTATGAGCTACCTGGATTGCCGCCAGATAGGCAATCAGAATTTGTTATTGATCTTGAACCAGGTGCAACTCCTATCTCAAAAGCTCCATATAGGATGGCTCCTTAGGAACTGCAAGAGTTGAAAGTGCAGTTACAAGAGCTATTAGATCTGGGATTCATTCGACCTAGTGTATCACCTTGGGGAGCACCTGTCTTGTTTGTGAAGGAGAAGGACGGATCTATGCGTATGTGCATTGATTATCGAGAGTTGAACAAACTCACTCTGAAGAACAAGTATCCACTCCCAAGAATCGACGATCTCTTTGATCAACTTAAGGGAGCAAAGGTCTTTTCAAAGATTGACCTTAGATCTGGATATCATCAATTAAAAATACGTCAAGAATATATTCTGAATACAGCTTTTCGGATGAGATATGGCCACTATGAGTTTGTAGTGATGCCTTTTGGGTTGACCAACGCGCCAGCAGTTTTCATCGATCTTATAAATTGCGTGTTTCATCCGTATCCTGACCAATTTGTTCTAGTCTTCATAGATGACATTCTTATCTACTCAAAGAGTGAAGAGGAACATCGAGAGCATCTGAGAACAGTCTTGAAAACCCTACGAAAGGTGAGATTGTACGCTAAGTTTAGCAAGTGCAAATTTTGGCTGAAGGAAGTGATGTTCCTAGGACACATTGTGTCTGCAGAAGGAATAAAAGTGGACCCAGCAAAAATACAAGCGGTGAAGGAGTGGGAAGCTCCTAAAACACCCAATGAAGTTCGAAGTTTTCTTAGACTGGTTAGATATTATCGTAGATTCATTGAAGGATTTTCTAAGATCGCCAATGACGCAACTTCTGAGGAAAGGAATCAAGTATGAGTGGACTAAAGAGTGTGAAGCGAGTTTTCAACGCTTGAAGGAACTCTTAACCACTGCCCCAGTTTTGGCAGTACCAGAAGCAGACAAGGATTATGAGTTGTATACGGATGCCTGCAAGAACGGTCTAGGTTGTGTTTTGATGCAAGAAGGCAAGGTGATTGTGTATGCATTACGTCAATTAAGAACACATGAATTGAATTACCCAACCCATGACCTGGAATTAGTAGCCATTGTCCACGCGCTAAAAATTTGGAGACATCATCTCTACGGAGCTAGATGTGCAATCTTCACTAACCACAAGAGCCTCAAGTACTTCTTTGAGCAGAAAGATCTGAATATGAGGCAAAGAAGATGGATGGAACTAGTGAAGGATTATGACTTGATCATCAATTACCATCCCGGTAAAGCTAATACCGTAGCTGATGCGTTGATCATAAAAGGTCCAGGCAAAACTTGTGCTGTAATTACGCAAGAGGAGAATTTAATCAAGGAAATGGAAAAGCTAAATCTTGAAGTGATTTTGCCACCAGAAACAATGAGCACGAGAATAGCAACCTTATTGGCAAGTCATGATCTAAGGATGAGAATTGTGGAAGCACAAAGAAAAGACGAAGGTTTGGAGAAGATATGACTTCAAATCCGCGAGAAGAGAGTTGCAAAATTTCAAGAAGCTTCTGATAATGCCATAACATATGATGGAAGGTTGTGTGCGCGAAAGATTGATGATTTGAAGGAAGAAATCATGAGAGAAGCACACAAAACCCCGTACACTGCCCACCCTAGAAGTAAAAAGATGTACCAAGACTTGAAGTCTAAATTTTGGTGGGAAGGCATGAAACGAGACCTTGCTATGTTCGTGGAACGTTGTTTGGCATGTCAAGAAGTGAAAGCATTGCATCAAAGGCCGTATGAAAAGCTACAACCACTTGACGTCTCTGAGTGGAAATGGGATGCAATAGCGATGGATTTTGTAACCGGCTTACCCAAGTCCCAAAGAGGGAACACAACTATTTGGGTAATCGTGGATCGCTTAACCAAGAGCGCACATTTTCTGCTGATTCAAATTACGTATGGATCAGATAAGTTGGCCCAAATTTATGTTAAGGAAATCATTCGATTACATGGTGTGCCAACGACAATCACATCTGATAGAGATGCAAAGTTCACATCTCGATTTCGGACCAGCCTATAGAAAGAGCTTGGAACCCGTTTGAATTTTAGTACCGCGTTTCACCCTCAAACAGATGGTCAAACAGAAAGAACCATACAGACTTTGGAATATATGCTCAGAACAGTTGTTCTTGACAGAGAAGTGAAATGGGAAGCATTTTTGCCGCTGATTGAATTTGCTTACAACAACAGTTTCCAAGCCATCATCAGAATGGCCCTGTACGAAGCACTTTACGGAAGGAAGTGCAGATCTCTGTTATATTCGGACAAAGTTGGAGGACGTAGAATCTTAGGGCCTGATTCAGTCACTGAGATGATAGAAGTCGTTCGACAGATCTGTACTAGAATCAAAGAAGCTCAGAATCGACAGAAGTCTAACGCTGACAAAAGACGAACCGAGTTGACTTTTGAAGTCGGAGACAAAGGAATCATTTGTTTTGGAGCTAGAGGCAAACTTAGGCCGAGATACATTGTCCCTTACAAAATTTTGGAAAGAATTGGAGCCGTAGCCTATTGTTTGGCTTTACCACCCAACTTCGGGAATGTTCATAATGTTTTTCATGTGTCGCAACTACGGAAGTACGTTTTTGATCCGAGACACGTTATTCATCAAGATGAAGTTCAGCTCAAGCCCGATTTGACTTACGAAGAAGGACCAGAAGCAATCATGGATTTCAAAACACAAGAGCTCCGCAACAAGAAGATCATCCTTGTCAAAATTCTTTGGTGGAAGCATCATGGCTCAGAAGAAGCAACTTGGGAACTCGAAGACGAGATGAAGGAAAAGTATCCCGAACTCTTTCTGTAATCTGCAAAATTTTGGGATAAAATTTTTTCGTAGTGGGGGAGGATGTAACACACCTCCTAAAATTTAAATGTAAGTATCGAACTCCCGTAAATTATATTTTATTATCAAATTAATTTCGAATTTCACGATCGATTTATTTTGGGAGATTATCATTTTCACATAATTTATTTTCCATCTTTATTTTATTGAAGGAAATTAATGGACTTAATTAATATCGATTAAGTATTCGATGACTCAACATTCTCGTATCGGAATAATATCAATCGATAAATAATTTGTGGATTGACGAAATATCACGATCTCCCGTGCAATGATGCAAAGAAATGTGAAGTTGATATGAGGTGATGTTAAAGTGACCGATGTGACAAGCGAATGACAACCACTTTATTCTTTTTGACTTTCGGTAATTTCGAAATTACGCCCCCTCCTTTCTGTAAATAGAAACCCACCCTCTCACTCCACCACTTTTACTCTCTCTCACTAAACTCTCTAGAGTTTTTCCGGCGAATCTCCAGCGAATTACCGGCGAGCTCCGACGAAGGGTTTTCAAGGTAAAACTATACCTTTTCGGAATCCTCTCTTCGCTTCCTTTCCATTACCAACCTTAGATTTTTATCCTTTTTTGTTTTAAGTGGACAATCGACAAACTAAGGGTTGATCAAGCGGCTTAGAAACATCAAGGAGGTATAAATCGGACCTCCCTCTTGCTATTTTGTTGATTTAAGCACGTTATTATTTTTGCCCTAGTTTATGAATGTTATGATCTAGGCTTGATTTTGAGTTTATGAGTACGTATGCATGTTTAGCATGTTATATTATGAGCCTAGAAATGATATATCGACCAAGGAATCGAGTTTTGGTTATTTTAAAGCATTTTTGGTATATTTGCTCTATTTGGATATATTGAGGTTTTGTCTCGATTCTATCTTGTTTTGATTTTAAAAATCATGTCTAAACTCATTATAATTGTTAGGAAACCATTTGGTGTTGTTAGAAATCGATTGGAAGAGCCCGGATAACCGTTTGAGCCAAAACACGAAAAATCCGCCGAAGGCAACATGCTTTGTTTTGGTCGACAGGCGTGGTGTCGATCGACATAGAGCATGTCGATCGACACACACCCTGTCGATCGACACGGCCTCTTGTTTAAAAAATTTTGATGTCGATCACTTGTTTCGATTGACGCAACCCGCATATCGATCGACACACAAGATTTTGGTCGATATCTTTCATGTCAATCGACACACGTGCATATCAATTGACACACTCGGTGTCGATCGACACACATGATTTTTTAGCCGATATTTTCACATCAGCCGACGTACCTGCATATCGGTTGACATACATCCGTGTCGACCGAAATCCCCCATGTCAATCGACACAAACGCTAATTCCAGAAATTCAATTTTTCTTTCTTCGATCAATTCAACTTATCTTCGATATCATTCGACATCTCTTTTATCAGTCAACATTGATAATTATTCCTTTCTTTCTTACCTCTTTGAAACTTTTTGAATTCCAACCAACTTCTATTGTTCGATTTGATTAATCATAACTTAATCTTCTCTTGAAACAACTTGACGAGTTATCATACTCTCAAGTGATTTACGACAATTCATAATTGATTATGAAGTTCTTTCAATCATAATCTTTGAAGTAACGTTCTGTCATTTGACGAAGTCTCGTATTTGTTCAATTAAGTTAAACCATGAACTTTCATTTTGAGTTTACGCTCGGTATTGAATCACGAGCTATCAAAATAACATTTGACTATCTTGTTCATCAAACCAAATTGTTTGATCATTCTTTCATATTCGTATCCGATGGCTCAACGTGAGAAATCTAAGATCGATTTAGAGTCTAGAACTGTTTTGATGTGTCAGATTATAGATAATCTACTATTCTTGAGAATTTACTCGTATTCCTTATGTCATAGGAAAGGGCAAGGAAAGGATCGACAACTAGAGAAATTATTTGAGACCACACCGACTAAGGTGGGCTTTCTTGCACCCCTATATTGTGGGCTAAAATAAAAATCAAATGATGTTTCCTTTTTAAACAAATCAAGCATGAAATGAAATGTTTTTCTTTTAACTGCTTTGTCGTTGCCTACTGTTTTGTGTTTGCTATCTGTCCTCTATGTGGGGGAACCCCACTTAGAGAAGAACATTACACGTGGGAACGTGAATGTTGACTACGCGTATTGCGAGTCTCTAACGATCGTGCCCGGTTGGTATGAAAAGATGCCACGGGTTAGTGCACTGTGATGCTATCATGTTAAGGGGTCGCGCCCTACATAGACTAGCATTGTGATTGTGGTTGACGGCCACCTTCCAGTCATATGTTTTTGCAGATAGTTTAACTGTTGAAAGCGCACTTAAATGCATAAAATATTTTGGTGCCATGAGAGGACTTCAAAATTAAAACCCCATGTGCGACCCACTCTACAAAGGCATGACAAAACTATATATATGTATGTTTTCGGGCATGTGTTCACTAAGTACAAATTGTACTTAACCCCTCGCATTATTTCTAAAATGCACAGGTTAAAAAGAAGACTTGGAGCAAGAGTACGAGGTAGCAAAGGAGTGGAGCTAAAGACTCATCTTTTGTAATAGTTAGATGCGGAAGTGTGTATCTTCATATACATACTTCCTTGATAACTTTCCGTTGCTAGACTTAATGTCATTTGTTAGACATTTGTTATTACTAAACTCACCAAACTCTGATATTTGGATTACTCAAGAAGCTACGATCCCTTCTTGAGGAGGCACCCTTTTATCATATTTTGCTTAACTTGGGATGAGTGTGATGCTTTCTATTTTATTCGCTTGAGTTCTTACTTTTGATTGATGTCCCAAGAGCAAGTCTCGTACCCGATGTGCCTCAATTCTCTTATTTAAACCTTATTTATAAATCGGGGCATGACAAAGAAAATATTAGATTGTTGGTCCTAGATCGCTATCGTGGGCTGGGCTTGCAGTGTTTTTGGGATGAATTTGATTTTGATCCCAACAATAAATATAATTGGATGTAAATTAAAAATTAATTTATATCATAATTATATAATTGTGAAATGAAGATAAATAAAAATTAATTTTTTAATAAAATGTATAAATATATGATTTAATAGATTATTTTTGAATATTATAAAATAAGATATTATGTACTGAATTTGTATAATATACGAGTGTAAAACTTAGTTTTTTTTTCTTAAAAGTAAATTCTACCAAGTCAAATGGCCATCAACTGTCACTTTGTCTATAACCATGAATATAATTTTGGTGACACGTCGAAAAAAAAAAAATCTAAAATCCGACCAAGAATCATCATAAACTTCGCTTTGATGGATGTGAACTGCACACACCTTCGCAAGCACCACCAAAAGTGTATTTCCCCCAACACATTAACGATGGAAAGCAGAAACAAGGACTATATAGGAATCATCAAATATATGTCTAATCCTCGCTACACTTGTCATATACTCCCTCCGTCCCACCTCAATTGTCCCACTTTCCTTTTTCGTCCGTCCCACCTCAATTGTCCCATTACTTAAAAAGATAACTTTTTTACACTCAACAATAAAATATTAATTCCACTCAACCTACTTTATACTCACACTCCTTGGTTATTGTGCCCGGTCAACCCGGGACAATTCAGCCGGGACGGAGGGAGTACATATTATAAACACTTCCATCATGCACGGTTGTTGATCATATACTAATCCCCAACTTTAAAACATAGGGAATAATTAATTTATCTATAATCATTTACTTGTGAATTTGAGTAATGATAGGAATACATCTTTTCATTTAAATTATGTGTCTCAATAAAAAAAAATCATATACTTGTTGAACTATAGATCCATGAAGATAAGAGCAACAATTTATTTGGAAAAATATTTCCTATTATAATTAGGATTGAAATGTCAAAGAAGTAAACTAATTAAAGTTGACATAAGTTTAAGTGTTCAGAAAGAGAGGGAATAAAGCATAGTGAGAAGTGTGCAAGTGTGATATTGAGTAATTAAATTTCTTTCTTTTATAAAAATTAATCTATTTAAATTCACACATTCAGATGTTCACATCTCAAACTCATGACCTCTAATCACACATAAGATATTTTTGCCATTGTGCCGGAGTAATCTGAGTAACTAAATCTTGTATGTTCTTACTTTTTCGTAATTATTTCTAATCTTATTTCATTACAATACAAAAAATAGGGAAAAATTAAAAAATTATCTTTAAATTATACGATTAAGTCTAGTCAATGAGTCAAAAAGTATAGCATTAATCAATATTTATATTAGGGGTTGTTACTACAGCCAGAAATAGTTATAGGATTAAGGATTGAGCTTCCATCTTTATGGAGTGGATGGTTGCTCCCACCACAATGGATGGATCCAGAGAAACAATATAATATTTCTAAACACTGCTACCTAGCATCACTCACCTTTAATATATATTTATGAGTCTTAAAAATTTTAGTTGTGATATAGGATTTAAAGATTAATTCCAAATTTTCCAATCCAATACTCAATATTGAGGTCCTAAATTTGAAAATACTATTTGTGTTTCATTATAAATATCGTCGTTTATTTCCTAACAACTAGCATGTAGAGCCACATTTAGAGGGAAAAAAACGATGGTTGAAGGGAAAAAACACCGGTGGAGCGGTTTGATGGTTCAAATTTTGGTCTAGCGAATACAGATTGAGGATTATCTGTATGGTAAAGATCTTTACCTGCCGATGGGTAAGAAACCAGATGACATGAAAGGTGGCATGTGAAAATTGCTGGACACGAAGACGATGAGCACAATTCGCTTATCGTTATCCAAGAATATTTCTTACCATACCACCGATGCAAAGTCTACTAAGGAGATGAAGGGGATTTTGTCAGAGATGTATGGGAAGCCCTCTGCAGCAAATCAGGCTTATCTTATGAGATGCCTGTTCAACTAAAACATGTAAGAAGGTATGCTAGTTGTTGAACATCTTAATGAGTTTGATTTAATTACTGCTCAATTGTGCTATGTTGGAATTGATTTTGATGATGAATTTTGTGACTTAATCCTGTTTTCATCCTTACCCGAGAATTGGAGTGGAACGATCATTGCAGTTAGTGCCTCCGTGGGTAAAGAAAAGATGAAGTTTGATTAATTAAGAAATCTGATTATTAGCGAGGAGATTCGTAGAAGGGAATTAGTAATTAATTCTTGATCAACATTGAATACATAGAACAGAGGGCGGACGAAAGGGAGATCAAAGTCTAAATTTGGTAGATCTATGTCAAGAGGCAAGACTCATGAAAGGACAAATGCGTCTTTTGTAAAGTACTGGAATTGTGAGGAGTCCTACATGTGAAAAGAGAGTGCGAGGCACAAAAAAAGGAACATACCAATAAAAGATCAGCTAATGTATTTACAGACGAGGTCGCAGATGCTTTGATCTTTAGCGTGAGTAGTCCACTAGATTCATGGGTGTTGGATTCTGGATCTTCGCTTCATTAATGTAGCATTTCTGAGGTGATGGAAAGCTACACTTCCGGAGATTTTGGAGAGGTATATCTAGCATATGATGAGTCGGTCAAGATTGTAGGAAAGATAAACGTGAGAATCGTTCGTTGCCCCGAATGGCTCTACCCTAAAATTGCACTTTGTTAGGCATATTCCTAGATTGAAGGGGAATCTTCATTCCATTGGTCAGCTGGATGATGAAGGCTACATGACGATATTTGGAGAAAGTAGTTGGAAGATCACAAAAGGATCTATGATTATAGCTTGGGGCAGAAAAGATGGAACTCTATAAACAATTATGAGTTCTAAGAATTGTGTTGCTGCCATAGCAGAGAAGAATGACGCAAATTTATGGCATTGTCCATTAGGCCAAATGAGTGGGAAGGGGATGCGAGAACTATGCTCTAAATGGACTCAAATAAGTTGAGAGTGGTCTTTGTGAAGACTGCGTATTCGGGAAGCAAAAAAGGGTGAGCTTCTCGATAGGGGGCAAAACATTGAAAAAAGAGAATTTAGAGTTTGTGCACAGTGATTTATGGGGTCCCGCACCTGTGACTTCTCTTGGCAGAACATCCTATTACATGACCTTCAATGACGACTCCACTAGAAAGGTATGTGTTTATTTTCTAAAGAATAAATCTTATGTGTTTGTTATCTTTTGACAATGAAAAGGCTTAGTAGAGAATGAGACAGGTTTGAAGGTGAAATTCTTGCGGTCCGACAATGGTGGTGAGTATGATCACCATGAGTTCAAGAATTTTTGTAATGATATTGGAATTCACTTGGAAAGTACGATGAGAGGAATGTCGTAACAAAATGGCATTATTGAGCGAAAGAACAAAACATTGAATGAGAGAGCCAGATGCACGAGGCTCAAGAAAAAGGAATTGACCCTGCAGCTATCAAAGATGTTTTGGGCGGATTCAGTTAACACTACTGCATTTCTAATTAAAAGAGGTCCGTCAACGCCCAAAATGGCATACCAGAGGAGGCCTGGAGTGGTAAAAAGGTAAATTGTCATTTCTCTGTATCTTTGGTTGTACTACTTATGTTTTGGTTGACTTTGATGCTTGGAGTAAGTTTGATGCAAAATCTGTTAAATGCATGTTTATTGGTTATGGAGGTGATGAGTTTGGATATAGATTATGGGATGAATATAATCGGAAGATCATTCGAAGTCGAGATACATTTTTCAATGAACAAGTACTATACAAGGACAGAAAAACAGTTGATTAACCAGACCATGACAGTCAAGTTGTCGAGGTGGACATTACCAATTGGGGTGGGAGTAAGGAAGCTCAAGTCAATGAGGTGATCGATGTTGA
Source organism: Plectranthus barbatus (assembly GCA_026898455.1). Classification (NCBI taxonomy): domain Eukaryota; kingdom Viridiplantae; phylum Streptophyta; class Magnoliopsida; order Lamiales; family Lamiaceae; genus Plectranthus; species Plectranthus barbatus. Next base: position 213,978 of record JAPKLW010000209.1, read on the forward strand.
GCCGAGTACTCCACAACTGGTTGCACTGCAAAGACTAACTAGAGAACGAAGGGCACCAGGCAGGTATTCGCCCTCCAATTATTATCTTCTATTGACTAACAATGGTGAACCTGAAAGCTATGTAGAGGCAAAAAAGGTCCACGATGTAGACAAGTGGACACTTGCAGAGAATGACAAGTTAAGCTCATCCTTGGCTAATGAGACATGGGAGGATGTTGAACTTCCTAAAGGAAAGAGAGCCCTTGACTGCAAGCGGGTCTACAAGATCAAAACTGAGGCCGATGAAAGCAAGCGGTATAAGACATGGTTGGTAGTGAAGGGTTTCCGACAACGATATGGTATTGACTATACTGATATATTTACCCTTGTTGTGAAACTAACTACCATTCAACTTGCTTTGAGTATGGTTGTTGTAGAGAATTTCTTTTGGAGCAATTGGATGTGAACACTACATTTCTTCATGGGGACTTGGAGGATGAAATTTACATGAAGCAACCGGAGTGATATATGTAAAATAGGGGCCCTGGACTTGTGTGTAAGTTAAAGATGAGTTTGTATAGGATGAAGTAAGCTCCAAGGAAATGGTAGAAGAAGTTTGATAGATTTATGCTTGAGATCGGATTCACCCGATGTAATGCTGACCACTCTGCTACTTCACGAGGTTTGAGAGTAGCTATATCATCTTGTTGCTTTAGGTCGATGCTATGTTACTTGCAGGCTCCAGTGCTAAGGAGATAAGGAAGCTGAAGAAGCAGTTATCTGTGCGGTTTGCTATGAATGATCTTGGTGAACCGAAGCAAATTTTAGGAATGCAACTCAATAAAGATAGAGCTGCTGGAAAGGTATATCTGTCTCAAGAACATTATGTGGAGAAGGTACTTTAGAGATTTAACATACAAGATGCTCAACCAATTAATTTATCAATGGGCAGTCACTTTAAGCAATCTGAAAATGATAGTCCAAGCTCAGGGAAGGAGCACAAAGAGATGAAGAAGGTACCGTATACTTCAGATGTTGGAAGTATTATATATGCAATGGTGAGTATGGGACCGAACATTGCACATGCAGTGGGAGTTGTGAGAAGATACATGGGAAACCCCAGTAAACAACATTGGGAAGCAGTGAAGTGGATCCTAAGGTATGTTTGTGGTATTACTGATGTAAGATTTTGTTTTGGTGGGTGTAATCTTGTTTTGCAAGGATTTGTCCATGCAGATTTGGCATCCAATGATCATGATAAGAGAAGGAGTACTACAAGGTATGTGACTACTTTTGGGGATTTGACGATTTCTTGGGCATTTAAACTGCAAAAGATAGTAACTTTGTTTACTACGGAGGCTGAGTTTGTTGTTATGACTGAAGCGAGCAAAAAGGTGATGTTGCTTCAGAATTTATTGCGTGAACTTCGGATGGAGAAGAGTAAGAGTACACTCTACAGTGATAGCCAGAGTGCGATATTCTTGGCAAGAATCCGACGTTCTACTCAAGAACAATGCATATTTAGTTGAAGTATCATTACATTCATCACTTGTTGGAAATGAATATGTTACAGTTGGAGAAGATTGATGGAAGCTAGAATCTTGCGGATATGTTCACAAAAGTTGTGAATGTGGAGAAGTTGAAGTTGCGCATGACTTCAACTTGCCTCCGAAATTGAAGAACGAGAAGTTGGCACTCTCATGAGTCGGAAAAGTTTTGAGGTGGGAGATTGTTAGGTTTGTGGAGCCTTTCCCTTTTGCTACCCATCCCACATCAGTGGGAGAAGAGATGTAAGTCAAACTCACTTATTATAAATAAAAGACTTTGATCCTTTTGTCAAAACCAACAACAATTAGCTTGTATATCTTATTAAGTTAAATTGTATTATTCTCCTCTCTAGTAGTAAAATCTCCTGGCTTGGTAGTGCCTCCAGACATAGTGATCATTGGTGAACTAGGTAACCGAATAATATATTCTTTGTGTGTTTTGTGTATTTTAATATTACTATCGTTGTTTATTCCCTAATTAATAAGCTATATTGTTTTTTTATACGTACGGGATGTCAAACGGGCCAACCCGTCGGGTTTCGGGCCAGCCCTATCGGGCTGCGGGTTAATCGGTCCGGGCTAAATGGACCGCAACTTTTGTTGGGTTGGAAATTCTCAACCCTAACCCTAACCCTTCGGTTTTTGGGCGACGGGCTAACAAAATTATGATCTTTTATTTTTTTTATTAAGATTAAATATTTTTTATTTTATTACTAAAATTATATATATATATATATATATATATATATATAATTACTTTTATAATTTAGTAATAACATAAAATGTTGTATATTAAGACATTAGATAAATTAAATTATCATATTATTTAATTATACAACTCCAATAATATCGTATTAAATAAATAAATTAAATATACTTATTACAAAAGAATATTGTATGATATATCATATTGCTATATATATATATATATAATAATTCAATATATATGAAAAAGTATTTATAATAATTTAGTACTACCATAAAATGTGTCACGATTATCTTAAATAACTTGTTTTGACATAAAGTAATCTATAATAAGTATTTATTTTACAAGATATTACAATTTTACTAATAAGTTTGTGAATCTAAATGACTCTATGAATTAAATTTATTTAAAAGAATAATTAATATTTTAGAAATCAATAATTTCTTAATATTCTTTTAAAATAATATTTCTTAGTCGTAAAAATATAGTTATATCATTTGTGTGACATAAAATTTACTTAAACACTTCCATCTAAATATAAAATAAGTCAAGTATAAAATGGTTGTTAGGAATATTGTTAGGAATATTACAACCCCTTGATGTAAATTGTATGTTCATTGGTTTTGGTGCATCAAAGCTCAGTAGATCTAGCTTTTAGCAACTTAGTATCGAGTCATATTGTAGAAGTCCTTTATATGATACATCTATTCGAGTTATAATAGAACTAGAAGAAAAGAATCAAATAATGCTGAAAGAATCAGCAGATTTGAAGATTGCTGGAGACGCCAGTAATGGCGAGCAAACACGAAGCAATGCTGGTAATGCCCAATAGAATGTGTAAGGAATGAAGCAAACATGCTGTGGGATCTTAACAAGACTGCTGAAAAGTCAGCAGAGCATCAATAGCCAGCAAACACTCAACAACAATCACGACAATACAAAGTCGCAAATTAGAAGGATCTAAATCACAAGGAAGCCCGACGAATCAGAATGGAGAATAATCAATAGACAAAAAGTTGGTTTCCAGATTCAAACTAAAAGATCCGTTCTGACAAAAAGACGACTACAAATAGAAGCTATGGCAATCAGAGATGAAGGAGACTTGGAGAGTCACCGTGCTTTGCAGAAAAAGAAGAACAAAAATTGGCCAACAAACCCTCAAAGTCTAACGAATAAGATTAACACGACTATTTGAATCTTCACCTATAAATAGGTGTCATCTAGAGGAGATTCAGAGGTTCACGAAAATTCATTCATAGAGAATACAAGAAGTGTAGGTCCAAAATCAGAGTCGTTGCTAAACAACACTTAGCAAAATGCAGCGGAATAATAAAGTTTATCTTGCACACTTAGTTTCTTCAAATGTTTAAGCTCAGGGTATGTGTTAGATTGTTTCAAAGATATACTCTAGCAACTTGAGGTTGCTAGGTTTTAAATAAATGAACAGAAAGCAATAAAAAAGTAAGAAATAACACAAGGGTTTATAGTGGTTCGATCCTTAATGATCTACGTCCACTCCTCGGTCGAACATTGAGAATTCACTAAAAAGATATTATCAAGTTCAAGACGTCACCTATCTCCTGTAGCAGGCGGTGAGCTTTCGACCCAGCCACTACAAGGCTATCCTCCGTTACTTGGATCTTTTCTGTCGGCAGCTGCGGCTAAGTCAAGGGCGGGACCTTCGTAAAACTTGCCTTGCTGCAATGGAAGCCTTTAGAGTTCGTTCCTGAACTTTCGGGGTTTTTTGGCAGTTGCCCGTCAGAGTCAATCTCTTTTCAGAGATGTGACTGCTGGATGCTTCCTCGTATGAAAGTTATCCCAATGATTGAAGATTCTTGAGCAAAGTCAAGGAATCTATTGAATGCAGTGTCGGGTATTCAATATAGTGACACTTGCTGTTGAGAGCTTTTAAGATTCTTCTTAAATGTGGGCTCTCAACTGACTACTCTCTTTTTGCTTTTTTTGCTTTGTCAAAGGAATCTCTTGATTTGCAGTTGTCTTCGTTGAGAATTGATTCGAGAGTTGAGTAGTTTTTTTCTCTCCGTTTGGACATGTCTTTTATATCAGGAGATTCAAAACTTGAATCTCCATACCCGTTCTTTTTCGTCCAAAAGAGTGTCTGCTTTTTCCGCTCTTTTCGGCGAGGTACAGTACTTTTCCACCTACTTCGGGAAAGCCTATTGTCCTTGGTTGTACCTTTATCAGATCGGGTGTATTAGCAGATGTTTGCTGAATGTATTCTTTGCTTAGCGTTCTCTCGGAGAATGCTGAAACAATCTGCTAAGTACCTTGATCTTTTTGAGTGCTGAATCCTTCTATCAGTCTGCTGGTCTTGATTTTTGATTGCTATATCACTTAGCAATCTCCTGAGTGTTAGCGAATGCTGACTCCTTCAGCATTTTGCTATCTTCATTCTGCTGACTGCTGAGTAAATACTCCTAGCAGCCATTTCTTCTCGGCACTATGTCTGCTATCTCCTTAGCAGTTGTTTCTGTTTGCTGACTTCTCTAGCAATCGGCTTGATTGTTGAGAACGTTTCTAGCATCCAGAATTCTTCGAAGTCTTCGTTTCAATTGTTGAATCCTTCAGCAATCTTCCGCAAGTACTTCCTAATCTATTACAACTCAATATTTTTCCTCAACAGGACATTACACAAGAGTTGCTAGATGTTGGTCCCGAAATATCAGAGTCGTCGTGACGATAACTTAACACGAAATGCAGCGGAATAGTTTTACAGTCTCTTGCACTTATTGTTCTTAGAAAATATTACTTAGCTCATGTCGTTACTTAAGTTTGTGTTCAGATATACTCTAGCAACTCCGTTGCTAGGTTTCAAATCGATCTTTGAGCAGTAAATTAATAAAACAGTAAACGGACAAAAGATTTATAGTGGTTCGATCAAATAGATCTACGTCCACTCCTTAGCTGAATCGCTAAGAATTTCACTAGAAAAGTATACAGATTACAAGGAATCGCCTTTCCAGTTAAGTAGGCAGTGAGCTTTCGGCCTGGCTACTTGACAGCTATCCTCCGTGAGTCTGCACTTCTCTGGTAAGGTTTGGCTGGGGGTCAAGGGCACACCTTCGAAACTCCTGCCTTGCCTGATTTGGAAGATTTAGTCACTTCCTGATTTCCTTCAGTGTGGCTAGACGCCCGTTCTAGTCTTAACCTTTTCAGGTGTTCGACTGTTAGATTCTTTTCTAAAGGAAAGGAATCTCAATGATTGAAATATCCTTGAATGCAATCAAGAATATCTTCAATGGAGTGTCAGTACTTCAATGAGCGACACTTCTGGTTGTTGGGAGCTTTTAGATAAACTTTTGTACAACTCTCAACTGACTACTTTCAAAGTTCACTTTGTCAAAGGAATCTCTAGCTTGAGCGTTCGTGAATGAGTAAAGTGAGTAAAGTGCAAATGTAAGTCGTGAAAGCAGTTGAAGTAGTTGTCGTCTCAGTTGTTTTTTCTCTCATCTTTAAGACTGTCTTTTATAGGTGGAGATTCAAACTTTGAATCTCCTTATCCGTTAGACTCAACGGCTCCTTGATCTGAAGATGTTTGTCTGTGGCACTCACTTTTGTTTTTGACTTGTACTTTCCTAACCACTTCGGGAAAGTCTTATCCTTTTGCGTGAACTTTCTGTCAGAGTGGCAGTCCGGCTTCGAATTTTGTTCTTGTTTTGGTACGCTAGAGCCTGCTACAAGTATATTCCTTGTGATCCTTTGACTTCCGTTGTTTGCGACTCTTTATCCATTGCTGAAAGGTCCGAATGCTAATCATCTTAGCATTCCGGCTAGCGTTCTTTCAGCCATTTGCAAGTGATCCTTTGTTTGCTTGCTTCTCTAGCGGTTTGTGAGTCCAATGCTGATCCCAACTGCTTTGTGTCTGCTAGGGATTCTTCTCAGCACACTAGTCTATTACAACTCGATGTACAACTTATACAGGACTTTACATGTTGTGTTAGACTTTCTAGATTTCAGCAAATGATCGACCAACTAAATAAGGTTTGATCCAACAAAACCTTTTACAAATAAGTCCTAAAGGAGATTCTAGGGATAATTCCCAACAATTTCCCCCTTTTTGGTGTGATCAAAGCTTACTATCATTTGTTGACCATAAGTGGAAGAATGTCTGTGTTTTACAATTCTATGCTATTCTATCGATCTGACACAGAGTTTTTCCAACTAGGTTCAAGCAACAGAAATGAATGAAATCAAATTCCCCCTCAACAGGTGCTGGGGAATATTTCTCGATTGAATATGAGTAAATGTTTGCAACAAAGCAATATGCTAGAATTTCTAGCACTCATTAAATCAGTAAGCATTCATATTCAACAAAAAAAAAATGATCTTCATGTCCACATGCAAATTTTGTTGAATACACCAGAAGTGTAGATCAACTAGAGCACACCAGTAAAATTCAGAAGTGGACAAAAAGATTTTGTCAAAGTCTGATCCAATTTTATATATGATTTTGCAAGTTTAAGTACAAATTGGATTCAGAAAGTAAAAGGAATTGACCTTGTCGTTCATGAGCCGGGTGCTGGTTTATCTTTTTCACTGTCTGCTGATTTGTTCTTCTGAATGTCAGCAAACTTCTCCATGGTAAATTTCATGAAGTTCTCGAGAAGTGCTGCTCCTGTTTCCCTTTCGGCAGCCTCACGCTCCAGTTCTTTGGCCAGCTTCTCTTGCTCCATAGCAATCTTCTGTAGCTGAAGTTCATGTTCCTTCCTTTGTAATTCTAATTTGACTTCATGTTCCTTTCTTTGCAACTCTAATTGAGCTTCTAGCTCTTTTCGTCTTGATTCTTCCTTCGCTTCTTCTTCTTTTCTCCTTATTTCCTCTAACCTTGCGGCTAACTCCACTTCATTTTTCTTTCTTCTTTCCTGGTCAGCCTTTCTTCTTTCTTCCCCCTCTTTGATTGCAGCCAAAAAGTTTGTACCATAAGCCACAACCGTGTCTTCGAGGGTAGTCTTGGTGTCTGCTAAATCCTTTTAAACGACCTCAAGACTTGTCCTATTCTCAGAGATAGCTAGCTTGTTTTCAGCGATCTCTGATTGTACATGAAATACATCTCCCCGTATCTCATCAATTTCTCTTCTTAAATTAGCAGTTGCCCAATGGTTACTTGCAAGTACGAGTCAAAGGCAGCAGCCATATCAGCATTCATTGGAAAGACCATCTGAACGGAAGAGATAGGAGTGGCATTGAAGGAAGTGGTTGCAATAAGCTCTCTGTTTGTTGGAGCAGGTGATTGCTGTCTTTGAATTGCAATTGCTTCCATATGTGTTTATTAACAAGCTTCCTCATGCATTATTCGATGAGCGGCCTCCAGAATCTGTGTGGACTCCTGAGCAATTCGAGCCTCTGCTTCCTGAGCCTCCTTAACTGTTTCCTGAATATCATGATTTAGGAATTTGATTATCTGCACATCAAATTTCAGAGCAGCTCGCTCAGTGGCCAGTGCCTCTCTTCGAGCCTTCCGACGCTCCTCTTGTTGCGATTCATATTCCAACTGACGTTTCTCGTAGGCAACAGCAGCTTTTGCCTGTCGTTTGGACAATTCAACTCTAGCATCAGAGTATCCATCAGGTACAAAGGTGGACTTGGGTAACCCAGCAGTTTTCGAGAGAGAACGGTGTTCTCGGATGGCTTGAAGTCTGCACATCACTTGTTTATCCGAGAATTGTTTCATCCCTGGAACTTGATCAATCCAATCAAAGCACCAACGTTCCTCACACCTCCAGAAGTTTAATCCTTTAGTTGCAATACATATCATCCTCTCTTCGAAGCAGAGTTGATACATGATGTAATCAAACTTCTTCCATCGACGGAACTCTTCTGCCAATAAGCGTCCTTCAGGTATTGATTCATCCAACTCACTGTAGAATAGATCTGATATGGCTCTTTCAGTTTCAGATTCAACAAACTGCTCTATTTCTTCAGCCATAGGTCCTAAATCAGAGTTAGGTACTTCTTCGGGATGAACCTTTGCACACCATTGACTAATTCTTCGGAGTCCATAGTGACGTCCTGGCAGCCCATTGAGGGGTACTCGAAGAATAGCCTCTGATCCTGTGGTTTCTTTCCTCAAGAACTTTGCATTGTAAATTTCTTCAGCTTCTCCATCGGAGTCAGATTCAGAGATGCAAGATGATTCAGGTTCAGTGAGGTGAGAATCATTAACTTCTAGTTGACGCGTTTCAGCACCAAATTGTTCTTCTAATGTGTTAGCAGATTGGTTACCAACGAGTGTTTCCTTCGGATGTTCTGCTAGGGGTGTCTGCACCGGCGGTCCTGCTAACATATTTTCGTCTGGTTTTTCTTTCGCTGAACCAAGGTTGATGAGAGATTTGACTTGATCTTCAACATTTCGAATCTCACTAGATCCTGCATCATTTCTTCTGCGAAACTTTTTCCGTGGGTAGTGAGTTTCATTGAATGCTCTAGATGCCAGCCTTTTTGTGAATTCTGTATCTGATAATTCTTCATCTTCAATGTTAATCTGCTGATCAGGTGACTGATGAAGAATTGATTCTTCTGCTGAATCAGCCTTCCCTTTTCCTTTCTTCGCAGCTTTGTCTGCTAGATGAAGAAGATCAACAGCCGAATCTTCTGTAGCATCCCTTATGATAGCATCAGCTGAAGTATATGCTATTTCTTCATTCTCTGCTGGAATTTGATTTTCTCCAGCATCATACCTTTCTGTTAATGGATGATTCATATGCTCTGTTGATGTTTCATTTACTATGCTAGCCTCGACTCCTCTGCTAGCACTGACCTCTTTGCTAGCTTCTTTAGCAGCTCTCTTCTGGGCCATAAATTCTTCAGCAGCGGATTTGACTCGTTTGAAGTTCCTATCTCTGCCTTCGAATGTCAAGTTACTGATGAATTTTTGGTAATCTTTCTTCTCGATTTCCTTTAGAGTAGCTATGCGCTTCCTCTTTGCTTTTCTTGTTCCCTGACTGCGTTCTTCTGCAATCCTGAGAGACTTAGGGATATAATTTGGATCAGTGGTGTCATCAGTAACAATCTCTGTAGAATCCATTTCTGCTGTATCAATTCATTCAGCAGCTGTAGCACTCTTATATTCTGCTTCTGCTTTCTCTAATGCTTCCTTATCCGTAAGTAGTTCCAACTTTCTCCTGGTCTTCTTCTTTGCCTTAGTCACAGGAGGAGTTGTTGCGGTTCTCTTGTTTGGTTGAATAGGTAGTGCCTGTGCTCCAAGAGTGGTTGGAATCTGTTCTGCTTCCTTTGAAGTCATGATGTCATTGATCTGATCAACTGGTAAATTTCCTAACTTCTCAATTTCCTCAAGGTTTTTGAAACAATGATCTGTTTCTGCGTTCCTCTTCAACACTGCTAATTCTTCTTTGGTTATGAGAAAGGAGTGTTGAAGTGTGGGTGTTGCTAAACTGGCTTCATCAGGTTCCTCGGGGGATGTAGGTTTATTCTTGTCTACATTAGACTTCCCTTTTAACTTTCGAGGATTTCTGATATTGATCGGCTTAGGCTTGTGTCTTGTTACAGGAATGTAGTCTGTGGAAAGAAGTGCAACTCCATGATCCATGCCTGTGTTGGTAAACAGAATCTCCAAGAATTTACTAATCTTCAGTCCAAAGTTTACATTCGAGGAGAATGTTCCATTGATCTCCATATGAGCATTTTTCTTAGCATGCTCTGCCCATCGTTCAAATATGAACTCAGCCCAATTACCCTTAACATTGTCATTTAATGCCATATCACGGCATACTTCTTGGCTGAGAGCTCCGAGTATGAACCAGCATCGCACTGGAGCATTTTTATCACAATTTCGGCAAGTAGTTTGTATTCCTCGGTCAAGGTGTTGATCGAGGTGTTAACCTTAAACGTACTAGGTTGCCCTTTGTCTCCTGACTTCTTCCAAAGGTTCCATCGTCTCTCCATTTCGGCTATATCATTTACCTTATACTGAGAGATTTTGGTTCCATAGTTTCGAAGTCTAAAAGTACGGGAAAGCAGATCAGCATTCACTTCTACAATATTCCCATATACACATGTCTTGAATGACTTCTGATCATCACTCATAACAGCTCTAGCATAAAATTCAGCAACCATATGCGGATGAAATTGATCAGGTTCAGCAGTGAGATACCTGACTAGCAGTTCGGAATCAAGAAGATTTAAAATCCATTTGGGAAAGTTTTTGTTGGCGAGTGGCATGTACAGAACCCTGTCTTTCATGATCTGGGCCATGCGTCTCCGTTTCGCCGAATGACTGGACAGCTTCTTCTGTCTGGCCATGGTTACCAATGTGCCGTATGGAATAGACTCATCAATGTCCTCTTTCTTCTCAATACCGATGAACTCGGTGCATGTCTAACGTGCAGGGGCGAGCAAGTGGTGGCTGGATAAATGAATGTAGGCTGTTGAAATCGAGTTGTGTATAGGTTTTCTGAGGATGAGGATTCGGGATTTGTGTCTTTGTGTGATGAGGAGGTTGAGGAATTTGGGTTTGAAGTCATGGTTGAGTAATTTTTCTGGGAAGTTTGAGAGGGTTTTACAAGGACGGAGGTGAAGGGTTTCTGAAGATTTGGTGGGGATTTGAAATCTAAATATGGTGTAGATGATTTCAGAGTACGAGGAGAAATTGACGACGAGGATTGAAAGCACTTTAAATTCAATCAACGGTTGGGGTTGAGAGGCAGATCGTGAGTATAACCACATCCTTTGTAGCTTGAGTGTGGATGACGTGGCACAATCTGATTTGTCGTCGTCGTCTGGACGCATTAAATGTTTCTCCATATTGAAAAGCAAACGTCCCACGTCTGATTTGAGATTTTTCAGCAGCCAATATTAATAGAATCAAGCAGATGCTACCACGTATTTCATGGTATCATCATAATAATCTCCGGCATTGCTTTTCATGCATGATCGTAATCTCTTCCGATTTGACCTTTTTATTAATGTGCTACTTCACTCCTACTCAGCGACCCTTCAACTTCAGAGATGAGCAGTTACCAATGGCTCTTCTTTAAATAGCTAAGCAGACGATGCATTTGATACTAATTCTTGCAACTCTTGTTCTTCTTCTCACAAAATTCACTAATACGAAGATATGGAGCAGGCTCAATCTCTCTTTGTTCCGCGCCTTATAATTCTCTGTGACTCTGGGCTGTATGAAGAATCTGAGACAGAGTACCACATAGCAGAATGGATCATGTCCAGTCTTCATGCTTGTGGTGTGGCTAAGTTTATCTCTTTGACGCCTCATGCTTTTCATAGAGAACATCTTCAGTTCTTCGTCCGACAAAGTCAGCCTATTGGAGACTCCATTGTAGGTGTCTTCAGGAATCAGTTGGTGCGATGGACGGTGGACACTTTTGCGTCGGAGTTCGGCTTACCGAGGGGTCCAATTTCTGTGATGGATTACCGCAACAATGAAATCACTCCAGAGTGGACTTCATAGATGAGATGGAGGCGTTCTCCTGATCTTGAGTTTTTGCCTACCCCATCAGCATACGGACTGCAGACTCGCTATCAAGTTCTCTTCGAGATAGTCTGTGGAATGTTGGTGGGAGTGAATCTGGATGATATGATGTTCTCTCGTGAAGTCTGGAAGGTCATGATGGCGATTGATGATCGAGCAGAGGTTGACTGGGCGGCGTTTGTCTTCCAAAGAGTCCGACAGAGTGTGCAGCAGTGCCCTCAACTGCACCTTCCTTATGGAATGTCGTTAAGTTGGTTGCTAGAACAGAGATTTACCAATCTCACTCTAGGTCCCTCGAACCTTCGAGGAGTAGATTTTTATCCTTTTGTGCCGATGTCGCCTTTCTGATTTTGGTTGAATCAGCTGTTCATGTAAATATTTTTGAACTATATATAAAATGATGTCTATGTTTTTATCTAGACAATCCCATATATATATATGCGTTCAATATCAAACTTCTGCTTGATAATATCCTTGATAATCAAATATGTAGTAATTCTGCTGTATACGCTTCTTCTAAGAATGTAGCAGATTGCTGATTGGTAGCGAGGATATATGTTCTGCTGAAAGCGTAGCAGATACCGCTTTAGAAAGTAATTAGCAGAGCTTTCGTTATCTAGCAGAGTATCCATCATTTAGCAGAGTAGTTAGCAGAGCTTCCGTCGTCTAGCATAGACCTTAGTCATTAGCAGAGATCTCATTCGCTAGCAGAGTCCTCATTGCTAGCAGAGTCTTCATCTCTAGCAGATACTTCTTCTCTAGCAGAGTCTTCACTTCTTCTCTAGCAGAGTCTTCATTTTTTCTCTAGCAGAGTCTTCTTCTCTAGCAGATGGAACGTCGATCTTTAGTGTAAGCTTCTCTCCAAGCGTCGTTTATTTTTTCAAGAAATACTTCGACCGATCTGACGTGTCGTCTGTTTATTCGTTGTGTATCAGATGATCATTAACTCCGAATCGAAACGAATCGATTTTTTTGAATAGAGTTATGATTCTTCCCTTATAAATGTCCTTCTTGTGTGTATGTTTATCATCACAGAAGCTCTTTTTCTGAGTGTTCTCCTTTTGTCTCTTTCAGAAGATCTTCAAGAAGATGGATTCTCCTGGTCAATCCTTGGAATTGCGACGAAACCAGATTCTTCATGAGGCTGGTTTGAACTCTTTGTACGATAACAATCCGAGAGTGGCAGAGATCGTCATGTCGAAGTTGAATCGCAGTGGATTGACTCAATTTGTTACTTCTACTCCCAGACATTTTCAAGGCGATGTTCTTCGAGAGTTTATCGAAGATTGTTCTGTGGAGGGGGATGGCATTTACGGTTCCTTCTGCGGCAAACTCATCTATTGGTCACCAGACGTCTTTTCTCGTCGATTCGGCCTTCCCAGAGGTCCTGGGTCTGTCTTCGATCACCGTGTGACGGACATTGCTCCTGAATGGTCCTCGTGGCAGAGATGGAGACGAACGCCTTTGTCTGAATTTTCTCTGTCTGTTTCAGCATACGATCTGCGCACTCCTTATTGGGTGCTCTTTCGTATTGCTAATAATATGTTGATGGGGGAGGACTGTGATGACACTTTCTTTTCAAAAGAAACGTGGCAAATCATGATGTCCATTGACGATGGAGCTGAGGTAGACTGGGCAAAATATATCTACAACGGCGTTCGAGATTGTGTCCAGTATTATCCGGCAGTGCCTTTGCTAAATGGAATGCAATTTAGTTGGTTGCTGGAGAAGAGTTTTCCTCAGATAGCAGAAGGACCAACGAATCTGACATTAAATGAATCTAGATCTTTATGACTCGATGGAATCTTAAACCTATATGAGGATACAGAAGTATACATATATTGTATATCACTTTGAGTTGTAGAGAGGGTTCTAGTTGAACCTGTACTTCTGCAGTCTTGGGTGATATCAATCTGTGTATGACTGTCTGGTATCTGAACTGGTAACCACATCCAGCATAGGATGGTGACATTCCCTGAACAGCTCAAAAGGTTCGTTATGCTAAAGTCCTGCAGGCTGATTAAGTTCAAGCATAAGTGAAAAGGTTTGAGTGGATTGATTCAGGAATTAAAGATGTTAATTAATTAAATAGCTTGTCAGAGCTTAAATTAATTAACGAATGTCTGTAACCTTAAATGTGGGGATAAACCGAGTCCAATGCAACCCGTTCCTCAAACGTGGTAGCAAATAGGTAGGACAGTATTGATTCTCTGGTGGCATGAATCAATATTAATTAATTAATTATATTCTGGGTTGAATATGGGAATTAATTAATTGATAGGTCTTATTTGCTATTTGCATTCTGGTCCCTGGTCTGGCCCATGATAACTCAAGCCCAATAGAAGCCAAGAATTTCCTATAAATAGGCCTCAGTACCTCAGAACTCAATACACCTACTACTCATAAGATCACAAGTTGCATACAGCAAACCAGAGCATTGGGAGCTGTAGTGATCGAGTGAGTTTGAGATACGAGGAGGAAACTCTGCTTCTCAACCGGGCAAAGGATCTGATAGATAATCTTCACCAGATTTTCAGATCGAGTTGGGATACAGATCAGAAGATCAGATCAGGAGGATTCTTCTTCTTCTCTCTCCTCATTATTTTCGAAAATTATTATTATTTTCTTTAAGATTAATTTCCTCAATCTGTTAGGAAATTAAATCTTGGTGCGTGGGAAAGATCAAAGGGCATCTCCGCGCACGCGTTCTTCATTGTTCATCGATCCAGGTATTCTGCATAACCTTCTTATGCATAATAATATAGGAGCATGCTAGGATTGTTCATAGGCATAGCAATTTATTTTTGATATTCCAATTAACGATCCTTGGCAAACGGACTTCGTGATTCAGTTCACGAATCCCTTCAATTGGTATCAGAGCCAAGTTTAATTAATTGGCTCTATCGGAAAAATAATATTGCCTATGAACATGCATGATTATTATTATTGATTGCATGCAATGGATGGTTTATGGATTGATCTTACGTTTTTTTGTCCTCGTGGTTCCTCGGGTTAATTCGCCCATTTATATGGATTCGTTTTTCACCCACGAGATAAATCCGTGGTTAGATTAGAATTTTTAGATTGTAATTAGAATTATCCTATGTAATTTTATTTTAAAAAAAATTAAATCTGTAAAACGAAGAACGAAGAACACGAAGAACGAAGAATGCGAAGAACGCAAGACCGCACGACGGCGCACGACAGCGCCGGCACGGCAGCAGGCCGGGCACGGCGGCGCAGCCGCGGGCACGGCGGCGCAGCGATTGGCAGCGGCCGTGCGGCCCACAGCCGGCCAGGCGACGGTGCGGGGGATCGCGGGACGGCGACGCGGGGCGGCGAGGAGCCTGCCGGAGGCATGGACGACGGCGGTCAGGGCGCGATGGGGGCGCGCAGCACGGCGGAACCCTAGGGTTCGCGCCAGCACCCGCGCAGCCCTGCGCGCGTTCGCGGCGGCGGGCAGGCGCTCCCCGGACGGCGTCGGCGCGACCCAGTGGTATGGCGGTGGCTTGGTGCCGGCGACGCGGGCTGGGACGGCGGCTGGGCGTGCGGCCGGACGCGAAAAACCCTAGGGTTTTTTGTGTGGTTCGCGCGACCCCGGTTCGATCCTTGCGCGATACTGGCGAGTCACGGAGGCCAACGGAAGAGAAGAAAAGTAAACGGCGGTTCGGGCGACGGTCGGGGCAAGTCGGGGCGGCGGCATGCGAAACGGGCAATGGTTGGAGGAGGCGGTATTGCGGACTGCACCCATGCACGTACGTGCATGGCTGTTGTGCATGCCGAGAGCCCTCACGACGATGGCGGGTCGCCGGCAATGGTGCTTCGCCGGTGGTGGCTCGTCGGGCCGAGTTCTCGTGGGCTATTGGGCTTGCAATGTGTGCCTAGGCCCGCGATCTTGTTAACTGGCCCAGTTGTCCAATTTTCTGTTGGATCAAAATCTTGGAGGCCCAAGTTCAGAAAATAAATCAAGATCTCAGTCCAAGTAGTGGGAGCCCAGTCGAAGATCTGTAAAATAAATTTCAACTTGTAATAGTTAGATTTATTTTGTTTTGTATCATGGGACCACGAGGACAATTTTATTTGCTTTATTATTTGTCTTCGCATGATATATGTGTTTAATTTAATTGCGCAGCATATGAGCATGTTGTAGATAATAGGAGCACGTTTACTGCTTTTATTTACGGCTTTAAAGCATGCTATGTGATTTATTTTATGTAATTAATTATGACTATAAATTCGGGGTTCATGCTTTGCATGATAGAATTTTAGCAATGTTATAATTATGGTTACATAAAATAATCTGTGCAATTGAACCTTATGAACTGAAAATTACTAAGCTCATAATTTACTAAGACCTCCACAAAGCGATCCTTTATTGGAAGTGAATAATTTATTAGGTAAACGTCTACATGTGTAGCTTACTTAATTTATTGTTCATGAGTTCCAATAGATATGATTTCTTAAAACAAACATTTATTTCATGTGAGAAGTGGGAGTTCATGCGTAAACGTCTACATGTGTAGCTTGCGTATTGAATTTTCATAAGTTCTCTAGGGATTGAATTAAATGAGACAACCTTATTATAAGGAATCAGGGTGTGTCCTTATATGGGAGGGTTGGCTTTGGTGGTAAGCTAGCTTAGATATTGTCCAGAGTATAACTCATATGTGAAGTCCCTGCTCAGTAGGATAATATGGTCTTAAGTTAGTCTCCAATTATTAGTTCCATTTGTCTAAAGAACCCGGACATGGATTGGAATTAAAGGACTGGTATTGAAAGATGCAGTCTGGTTAGGTGTTTTGTTGTAAACGTCCACATGTGTGGCTTGCAATAGTAACACTTAGGCAAATTGGAGGAAACATTAATATTGTTTTATCATAAGGTTTCAATATTTAATTGTTTCAATGTTTAACGACTATGTTTTAATTGGTGTTTTTAATTAATTGTTTTCAGACATGTCTTTACCAAACGTAATCAATATCTTAGCACAAAACCAATTAATTGGTCCAAATTTCCAAGAATGGAAACGCAACTTGGATTACATCCTTGTCGCAGAGGAGCACAAGTTTGTTCTTGATAAGCCTTGTCCGGCTGAGCTCACTAATGCGTCGACTGATGAGGAAAAGAGCTACTATAACAAGTGGCTCAAGTCAAACAATATAGTGAAATGCTATATGATGACTACGATGTCCAAGGTTCTTGCACAGCAGCATCACTCATATGAGAATGCTAGTGACATTATGGACAGCCTCACAGCGACTTATGGTGAGTCAGACCGAGCTGTCAGATTCAATCTCATGAGGGAAATCGTGGGAAAGAAAATGGCGGAAGGAAGCTCGGTCAGAGAGCGTGTGGTGGGTATGACTCATCTTATGGATGAGCTTACACTGCATGGGGGAGGTATCGATGCGGAAGCGCAGGTTGATATCATCCTAAACTCTCTGCCAAAGTCCTATGAGAACTTTAGACTGAATGCTGTCATGAACAAGAAAGAGTACACTCTTAACGAGCTACTCAATGACTTGATGGCAGCGGAATCAGTCATGCAGCCAGAAAAGGTTGCTTTGGCTACTTCTAGTAATCGTCCTGTTGCGCTGGTTGGCAAGAGGCGCAAAGGAACGTTTAAGAAGAAAGCCAAAGGTACAACCTCTGGTAGAAAGTCAAAGAGGACACCGGGCGTGCCTGCTAAAAGAGACAAGTGCTTCAGGTGTGGCATGGCTGGTCACTGGAAGAAAGATTGTCAAGTCAGGAAGATGTTTAGCATCAGTTTCTACCCATTCTTGGGTAGTGGATACTGGAGCTACTGACCATGTTTGTTATACTTTGCAGGGGTTCAGGCCGACAAGGCAGCTGAAGCATGACGAGATTACCATCTCAATGGGCAGCGGAGAACGAGTCTCAGCAGTAGCCATTGGAGATTTTACTTTATGCTTTGAAAACAATGTTCTGATTTTGAGAGATGTTTTATATGTGCCGGTTTTTCGGCGGAACTTAATTTCAGTTTCCAAGTTATTTTGTGATGGATATTCAGTTATTTTTGATAGTGGAGTTTCTATCATTGGTAATAACGGTGTTATCTGTCATGGCAAACTGATTGACGCTCTCTATATCATTGATTGTATGCATAAATCTTCCGTGAATGTTGCAAACTCATCTAATAATAATAATCATTTAAAGAGAAAGTTTTCTTCTGATGAGGATCAAACATATCTCTGGCACTTGAGATTAGGTCACATCAATCTAAAGAGGATTAAACGACTAGCATGCGACGGTCTCTTGGATTCTTTCCAAGTGGTACCGCATCAAGTCTGTGAGTCCTGTATAGAGGGAAAGATGACGACCAGGCCTTTTAAGGCAAGTCAATCTCGAGCAAAGGATGTGTTGCAATTGATCCACTCTGACTTATGTGGACCAATGTCCACGCAAGCTCGTGGAGGGTATGAGTATTTCGCCACATTCATTGACGATTACTCAAGATTCGGATATGTCTATTTGCTTCGCCATAAGTCTGAATGCTTTGAGAAATTCAAAGAATTCCGGACTGAGGTAGAAAAGAAGCTTGGTAAGACTATCAAGACACTACGATCAGATCGTGGTGGGGAATACCTCAGCAACGAGTTCTTGCAGTACTTGTCAGATAACGGGATTACATCCCAGTGGACTGCACCAGGAACCCCTCAACAAAATGGTGTAGCGGAAAGAAGAAATAGAACTCTCTTGGAAATGGTCAGGTCGATGATGAGTTATGCAAGCTTGCCGATTTCGTTTTGGGGATATGCCTTGGAAACAGCGGCCTATTTGCTTAACCTGGTACCTTCTAAATCAGTTCCTAAAACACCTCTGGAACTCTGGTATGGGTGAAAGCCAAGTTTGAACAGAGTGAGGGTTTGGGGTTGCCCAGCATATGTGCTGACAAAGGAACCTGATAAGTTAGAAAGTAGAGGCAAACTGATGCTGTTTGTAGGATATCCCAGGCAAACGAAAGGTGGTTACTTCTATTGTCCAGAGAATCAGAAAGTCGTTGTCAGTACCAACGCGAGATTCTTGGAGGACGAATATGTAAGAAACCACAGATCCAAGAGTGAAATTATTCTCCACGAGCTTGAGAATAAAGAAGCAATTCCATCAGGAAAACCCAGTGTAGTGGTAAATCCACCTGTAACAGGTGGGAATATACCAACACTGCCACTAATGCAAGGTATGGGACAAACGCGTACTGTGCCAACTACTGACACAGCTCAGATGCCTCGTCGCAGTGGGAGGGTTAGTCACCAACCCGAGAGGTATATGTTCGTGGGAGAGTCTTCTGACTTGATCTCGGAAAATGGACTAGATGATACCGATCCCTGGACATATGACGAGGCGGTATCTGATAAAGATGCGGACAAATGGCTGATCGCCATGGATTCTGAAATAGAATCCATTACTGCTATGGATGTATACCAGAAAACTGATTTGCCGGATAGCCATCGAGCCATAGGGTGCAAATGGGTATACAAAAGAAAGAGAGGATTGAATGGGGAAATTACAGCTTTCAAAGCAAGGCGGGTGGCGAAAGGTTATAGTCAGAAAGAGGGTGTAGACTATGACGAGACTTTCTCACCGGTAGCCATGCTTAAGTCCATTCGAATACTCCTAGCCATAGCAGCACATAAGAACCTAGAAATCTGGCAGATGGATGTCAAAACTGTGTTTCTAAACGGGTACCTTGAAGAAGGTAGGGACATCTATATGCAACAGCCAGAAGGTTATGTGCAGAAGGGCGAAGAACATTTGGTCTGGAAGCTAAGAAAGTCGCTGAATGGACTTAAACAAGCTTCACGGTCATGGAATCTCCATTTTGATGAAGTGATTAAATCTTATGGATTCTCACAATGTTCAAACGAGAGTTGCGTGTACCGTCTGTGTGTTAGCGGAAGCGTAGTATTCCTTGCACTTTATGTAGATGATATTCTCCTATTTGGCGACAATGTGGAAGTATTGTCGGGCATAAAGGGGTGGTTATCCGAGCAGTTTCATATGAAGGACCTTGGGGAGGCAGGATACATCCTAGGGGTAAAAGTATTGCCGGAGCGCAATAAAAGGATGCTGATCTTGTCTCAAGGGTCATATGTGGATACTGTGATTGCCCGTTTTCAACATGCATAATGCCAAGAAAGGTCTGTTACCCTTCAGACATGGCATACATCTTTCCAAGGTCAGTGTCCGATGACACAAAAGGAGAAAGATGAGATGAGCAACGTGCCGTATGCATCGGCCGTGGGTAGCCTCATGTATGCAATGTTATGTACGAGGCCAGATATCTGCTTTGCTGTAGGCATGGTAGCGAGATACCAGTCTAACCCTGGACAGGCGCATTGGGCCGCGGTAAAGCACATACTCAAATACTTGAAAAGGACAAGGGACTATTGTCTTGTTTATCAGTGTGATGAGTTGTGCCCTGTGGGTTATACTGATTCGGATTTCCAGGCAGACCGAGATGAAAAGAAGTCCACCTCCGGCTATGTGTTTACATTGGGAGGTGGGGCCATATCATGGAGGAGTGCAAAGCAGAAGTGCATTGCGGACTCCACCATGGAAACTGAATATATGGCAGCTTCTGAAGATTCGAAAGAAGCAGTATGGTTTCAAAACTTCCTTCTGGAGTTGGACGTGATTCCTCAGCTACCCAGAACAATCACGGTGTATTGTGATAACTCGGGAGCTGTGGCTAATTCTAAGGAACCACGAACTCACAGAGCAACAAAACACATTGAAAGGAAGTACCATATTATACGAGAAATCGTAGCAAGGGGTTATGTGCTGATAGAAAAGATTGATACGAAAGATAATCTAGCGGATCCATTCACAAAAGCTCTGCCTCAGAAGGTTTACGAGATGCATGTACGTAGCCTTGGGTTGAGGGCAAAGCTAGCCACGTAGAATGCTTGATGTAATAGCTAGATTAGTTTAGACGCGTTATACTCTGGAAAGCAAATGTATAATGCTTTGAGTATAAGTGGGAGATTGATGGATTTATATACTGAAAGCATTATGATTGGTATATTATGTACAAGGTTTATTGGTTAATATACTGGGAATCATAATTGTTGTATGTTCATCTCCTCTCTGAATTAACAAACATGTGTCGCAAACACAATTATCCTCTTATCTCGTCGATAGGGAGATCATACGGTGTGTAGAAGATCACGGAAGATTGTATTGATCGTTTGACCTAGCGAGATATAAATAGTCATCACAGCTGAGACAGTTCCAGGATAAACTGTCGGTGTAGGCTGCAGCATATGAGGATAAGCATCTTATCTTGGATGACTTGGTATGCTGGTGTGGGGTACACATTGATGAGGACCTAAGTCGAGATCGATTCTTTTATCTGACATTAAAAGAATCTAGATCTTTATGACTCGATGGAATCTTAAACCTATATGAGGATACAGAAGTATACATATATTGTATATCACTTTGAGTTGTAGAGAGGGTTCTAGTTGAACCTGTACTTCTGCAGTCTTGGGTGATATCAATCTGTGTATGACTGTCTGGTATCTGAACTAGGTAACCACATCCAGCATAGGATGGTGACATTCCCTGAACAGCTCAAAAGGTTCGTTATGCTAAAGTCCTGCAGGCTGATTAAGTTCAAGCATAAGTGAAAAGGTTTGAGTGGATTGATTCAGGAATTAAAGATGTTAATTAATTAAATAGCTTGTCAGAGCTTAAATTAATTAACGAATGTCTGTAACCTTAAATGTGGGGATAAACCGAGTCCAATGCAACCCGTTCCTCAAACGTGGTAGCAAATAGGTAGGACAATATTAATTCTCTGGTGGCATGAATCAATATTAATTAATTAATTATATTCTGGGTTGAATATGGGAATTAATTAATTGATAGGCCTTATTTGCTATTTGCATTCTGGTCCCTGGTCTGGCCCATGATAACTCAAGCCCAATAGAAGCCAAGAATTTCCTATAAATAGGCCTCAGTACCTCAGAACTCAATACACCTACTACTCATAAGATCACAAGTTGCATACAGCAAACCAGAGCATTGGGAGCTGTAGTGATCGAGTGAGTTTGAGATACGAGGAGGAAACTCTGCTTCTCAACCGGGCAAAGGATCTGATAGATAATCTTCACCAGATTTTCAGATCGAGTTGGGATACAGATCAGAAGATCAGATCAGGAGGATTCTTCTTCTTCTCTCTCCTCATTATTTTCGAAATTTATTATTATTTTCTTTAAGATTAATTTCCTCAATCTGTTAGGAAATTAAATCTTGGTGCGTGGGAAAGATCAAAGGGCATCTCCGCGCACGCGTTCTTCATTGTTCATCGATCCAGGTATTCCGCATAACCTTCTTATGCATAATAATATAGGAGCATGCTAGGATTGTTCATAGGCATAGCAATTTATTTTTGATATTCCAATTAACGATCCTTGGCAAACGGACTTCGTGATTCAGTTCACGAATCCCTTCAATTTCCTCCTTTACTTGTTTCAAAATGCATCGTATTACCATTGCTCCAAGTGATCTGCCTGTTACTCGCAACCAGATTTTTCATGAATCAGGGTTGTATTTTGAATATGGTAACAACTGTCGTGTTGCCAACTTTGTTATGGGAGCTCTTCATGAGAGTTGCCTGACCCAGTTTCAGACAACGATGCCGACACGTTATCAGAAACGAGCTCTTCAAAGCTTTATCTTCAGGTCTAAAACGGATGATGATGCTATTTGGAGTTGCTTTGACAATGAAGTGGTTTGCTGGACTCCGGCCCTGTTCTCTCAGAAATTTGGACTTCCTCGGGGTCCTACTCACGTCATGGATGTCTTCTGCCATTTGACTGCTCCAGAGTTCAGCTACTGGAATAAGTGGAGGCAGTCCGACGACTGTGACTTTTCACCAACTCCATGTTTGGAGTTGAAGGAGGAGTACAGAGTCATTTTTGACGTTGTTAGCAATGTCACCTTTGGCATCCCTGCTGACAATTATGTGTTCAACCCAAGGATTTGGAGGGCCATGATGGCCATTGATGCAGAGATGAAGGACGTTGATTGGGTGGAATTCTTCTTCGATGGAGTGAAGAGATGCATCGATCTCTTTCCTCAGTTTCCTCTGCCAACTGCCATGCAGCTAAGCTGGTTTCTTGAGCAGACGTTCCCTCATCTTGCTTCTGAAGGTATCCCTTTGATGGGATTCGACTTTTATCCTTTGAGGGCTCATTTTCCGAACTGTGGTTGAAGAATGCTCTGATCTCTCCTTCCTTTTGTGTCCACAAAAATGTTGTTAGATTTGTAGCACATGATGGTGTAGAGTTGAATGTATCTGATAATCTTCGAAGTCTGTAATCCTTCTGTTGAATGAATATGCTGATTTTAGATTCCGTCTTTTTCAACTATTCCCATGACATTGTTCAGCATTTTGTAATGTAGTAAAGTCAAGATATCTTCAACAGATCGAAGACATAGCGATCAGAATATGATATTTATCAACCAAATTGCAGGAATATCCTTATAGAAAGAATGAGAGCTGGGACTCATTCATCCACGTCAGCATCTAATTCCATTAATCCCAGTTTCAAGCATAACTCTTTAAATCTGGTTTCTGGAAGGAGCTTTGTAAATATGTCAGCTATTTGATCTTCGGTGCATATATAGCGAACATCGATATCTCTCTTCTCTTGATGGTCTCGTATGAAATGATGACGGATATCAATATGCTTGGTCCGAGAGTGATGAACAGGATTCTTTGTGATGCACATGGCACTATTGTTGTCGCAATAGATGGGTACACATTTAGGAGAAATCCCATAATCTTGTAATTGTTGCTTTATCCATAGAATTTGTGAACAACAACTAGCAGCAGCTACATACTCTGCTTCAGTGGTGGAGATAGCAACAGAGTGCTGCTTTTTGCTGAACCAGCTAATGAGTGTGTGTCCCAAAAATTGACATGTGCCACTTGTGCTTTTCCTGTCGATCTTACATCCACCAAAATCAGAGTCTGAATATCCACTCAGAGCTAGACCGTCTTCTCGGGGATACCAAATTCCTAATCATTCTGTACACTTCAGATAGCGAACAATTCTCTTGGCAGTGTCAAAGTGAACCTTCTTTGGCTTGGCTTGATATCTAGCGCATAATCCCACGGCATACGAGATATCTGGTCTGCTAGCGGTGAGATACAGTAGTGAGCCTATGATTCCTCTGTAAAGAGTAGGGTTCACATCATCTCCTTCTTTTTCAAGAGCAGCAATGCAAGTGGTGCTGATAGGTATGCGTAAGCTCTTGGTCTTCTCCGGATAGTATTTGGTGATTAAGTCACGAGCATACTTCTTCTGATGGATGAATATTCCTTCTTTGGATTGATGAACTTGTAGTCCAAGAAAATAGGACATCTTTCCCATCATGCTCATTTGGAAATGGCTGGTCATGAGATCAGAGAATCTATCACATAGATCTTGATTCTTTGATCCAAAGATTATGTCGTCAACATAAATTTGAACTAGTAGAATGTTGTCTCCATCTTTAATACGAAAGAGAGTTTGATCTATCCTCCCTTTCTGAAATCCATTGTTCAATAGAAACTTAGACAAAGTTCCATACCAAGCTCGTGGTGCCTGCTTCAGACCATATAGTGCCTTCTTGAGCCTGTAGACTTGATTCCCTTGCTCAAATCCCGGAGGTTGCTCGACATAAACTTCCTCCTTGAGCTCACCATTAAGGAAGGTGCTTTTCACGTCCATCTGCATCACATCAAACTCATGGTATGCAGCATATGCCAAGAATAGACCGATAGCCTCTAGTCTTGCTACTGGGGCGAAGGTTTCATCATAATCTATTCCTTCACATTGTCTATACCCTTTGGCCACAAGACGCGCCTTGTTCCTTACTACAGCACCTGATTCATCTTTCTTGTTTTTGAACACCCACTTAATGCCTATCACACTTTGATGTTTTGGTCTGTTGACTAGTTCCCACATTGTTGCGTGTGAACTCTGCAAGCTCCTCTTGCATGGCATTCACCCAATCTGCATCTAGCAATGCTTCTTCTACTTTCTTGGGTTCTTCATTAGATATGTAACAGGCTAACATGGCATTGTCGTTCCCTTGTCTGGTTAGGATAGGGTCATTTACGCTTCCAAGAACACTGTCTAACGGATGCGCTCGTAGCCATGACGGTCTAATACGTTCTGGAATTTCAGCATCTGGTTCTCCTTCTTGATGAGTATTGGTTTGATTAGCTTCTACTGCATTCTCCTGGGGTTCAGCAGCGGGAAGAACTTGTACTCCTTCTTCATCTGCTTCTGGATCTTCATGAATAGGATAGACATGATCAGGTATGACAAAAGTTGGAGTTCCAGCAGCAGGTTCCTCCATGATTGGATTCTCAGCAACTCCTTTGCTAAGATCTTCGGTAGATTCTTCATCCTCTCGATCGTCAAGTGCACCAGCAACATCTAAATTCTCATTTAGATATATAGAGGATGGGGCCTCAGCATGATCATTAGCATCACCGGCCTGGTCAGCAGTCTGGTCACCTGCTGAGTGTGATGCCTCTGGAGTGACATCAGTCTTAGACCTAATCGGATCAATACTCATATTTTCGAAAGAATTTTATAGAGATTGATCATGGATATCATTGGTCTCGTGATTGTCATTCCTCTATTCTTTGTCAGCCCTGCGCACTAAAGTAGACTCATCACAAATAACATTACATGTTATTTCCACAAGTCGAGTCGTCTTGTTTAACACTCTATAACCTTTGTGAGAAGGGTATCCATATCCCAGGAAAATGCCTTCATCGGACTTAGACGAAAAAGTGTTAAGCTTAGACTTCCCATTGTTATGGATATAACATGTTGAACCGAAAGTATGAAAGTGTTTAATAGAAGGCTTACGACCATTATACACTTCATAAGGGGTTTTGTTGAATCTGCCATTAACCGCACTCCTGTTCTGAGTGTAGCAAGCAATCATGATAGCTTCTCCCCAGTACTTTCCATTGAGTCCTGAATCAGCAAGCATGACCGTGCTGCTTCCTTCAATGTTCTGTTTCTTCGTTCTGCTAACCCATTTTGCTGTGGGGTTCTGGCAGTGGACTTTTCATGATGAATTCCAGCTTCCGTGCAAAAGTCCATTAGAATTCCATTACAGAATTCAGTCCCATTGTCGGATCTAATCCTCTTAACTGTAACCTCTTTGCTGTTATGCTCTTTGAGGATTAGCTCAGGTAGCAGGATTTTTACTTCGTCTTTAGTCTTTAATAGTTGAACCCACGTATACCTGGAGAAATCATCAACAACCACAAGAGTATATATTTTCTTATTAACTGTGGGTGGTGTGACAGGACCAAACAGATCCATGTGTAGGAGTTAGAAAATTCTCCCTGAGGTATCCTTTTCTAGATTTGATTTGAAGGATGCCTTTGTTTGTTTGCCTTGTTGGCATGCTTTGCACACTCCTTCCTTTCGGAAAGATTCAGCAGGTAGTCCTTCGACCAGCTTGTGTTTGGCTAGATGATTGATCGTCTTGAAGTTCAAGCGATTTAATCTTTTATGCCATAGCCAACTTGTTTCCTCTTTGTTAAATGCCACGAAGCATGAATCATGTTGGCCACTTTGCCAATCAACCACATATAGGCCACCCTTGCGGATGCCTCTAAGCTTCACTTCACCTGTAACCTTATCAACAATATCACAGCCAGAGTTAATGAAATAAACATTATATCCATTCTCACATAGTTGACTGATGCTCATCAAATTGTGTTTAAGGTTCGAAACAAAGCAACATTAACAATTCGAATTCCATCTTGTTCTACACATCCTCTTCCAATGACTCTTCCTCTGCTATTATCACCAAAAATAACTGAGGATCCATAGACGCTTTGTAAATCTGAGAATAAGTCTGCTCGTCCAGTCATGTGTCCTGAGCAGCCGCTATCAAGAATCCATTCATCTGGAGATCTTGACTTCTTCACTCTTGGATTCTGCTTCTGCAAGACAATTAAGAGAATGATTTAGGTACCCGTTTAGTCTCGGGTCCTGCAGGATTAGCAAGCGTCATCGTTCCTTTTGGAACCCACATCTGAGTGACCTTCAAAATTTTCTTCTTGACATCACTCTTTATACCTTTCTCAACCTTAGGATAAGTAAATCTTGCATACTTAGAATGAGGATGAGGTGTGGTAGTGTGTTGTGCCTTCATTGTCCTTTTGAAAGAGTTTGTTTTGGACTTAGGCCTTACATAGGTGTTCTGCCTATGTGGTGTATATGCATTATATGAGGGCTTTACAACATTGTAATTAACATGCTTGCTTGTATGAAATGAAGATCTTGTTGTCCTGGCAGTAGATGCATACTGCTCGACAATCCTTCTAGGCTCTGCTGATCTTGGTTGCGAAGCATATATTCTCGTATTCTGCTTGAATTTATTATTCCTCTGTTGAGGTTTCATAGCAGACACTCGAGCATTCTGCTGAGGTATAGCGTACCTCTGTTGTGTTTCCCTAGCATATATTCTAGGATTCTGTTGGGATATATCGTACCTCTGCTGAGGTTCCCTAGCAGATGTCCTAGCATTCTGCTGAGGTTTCACAGATTCGCTAATGAATATTTCAGCAGATTCTTTTTCTTTCAGTTTTTCTCCAAGGATGAATTTTCCAGCAGAGACAAACTGAATAGTCTTCTGCTTAGAAGATTCTCCTTTATTATAGCGATCAAAACCAACGCCAGCTCTATCTTTGTAGAGCTTTTGTTGATTAATTGCGGCATTCAAAATAGCTTGACTGGTCGTGTAAGTACAAATGCAATTTTCTTTTGGTTTATTTTTCAGCAAAATGTTCTCTTTTTCAAGAATTTTGAAATTTTCAGAAAGTATTGAAAATTCAGCTTTCATTTTTGTAAGTTCCTCACTTGCAGACCTTAGCCTTTCGACTTCCTTGGTCAAATTTGAAACTTCTAGCTTTAATGAGGTGTTTTCTCCTACAATGACGTTTTTAATTTCGTACATTTTAGAGAATTCTTCACTTAGCTTCATGAGATAGTCTTCCTCAGAGTCTAAAGTGAGATTCTCGCAATCATCAAAGGTTACAAATCTAGGGATGTTTACTGAAATTACCTCGGTGTTCTCGGCTGCTAGAGCCATTTCAGCATTTTGATCAGCATCTGCATCAGCAAATTGGTCTTGCATGACGTCTTCCATCAGAACTACCATGGCTTCTTCATCTTCTTCCTCTGAGGATAGATAATATTCCTCATCATTTTCAGGAATGTCCTGAGTTTCTGTCCTGGTTAGGAGCGCTCTTTTGACTGCATTGCCTGCACGTCTTTCAAATCTTTGTTTCAGCCGCTCCCTTTCTTCTCTGCTGACTTTCGGACAGTCATGTTTCAAATGGTCGGGAGATCCACACTCAAAACAGGTCCTAGGCTTTCGCTCTGCTGAGCGGGTATGAGAAGGTGACTGTTGAGTCTCCTTTGCTTCCTTTTCGCCTTTAGCCTCCATCAGCATCTTCTGAAGTTTCTTCATCTGTTCTTCTTAAGATCAGTAGGCTGAGATCCAGAGGTTGTAGCAACCTCCTTTGATTGGGTTATAGGAACAGATCTTTCTTGATTGTGATATGGTTTCTTTTGTTTAAACTTATTAAAGTCCTTTTTGACAAAATAAGCTAAATCATCTGAGCTAGCAGCGGATTGTACTACTGCAGCTTCATTCTTCTTTGACTGTTGTATTATAAATTCATGAGATTTCAACTGAGCAAATACCTCGGATGTAGACATTTTGTTGAGGTCTTTCTCACTTAGACTAGTCATTTTAACAAACCAGTCATCTCTGGGGTATAGTTTAGAGATAATCTTCTGATTCATTTCCCCATTCTCATACTTCTTACCAAGGTTATTCAGCTCTCCAATGATGGTATTAAATCGTTCCTCCATGGCCATTATGGATTCACCTGCATTCATAGAGAAAGATTCATATT
Source organism: Plectranthus barbatus (assembly GCA_026898455.1). Taxonomy (NCBI): domain Eukaryota; kingdom Viridiplantae; phylum Streptophyta; class Magnoliopsida; order Lamiales; family Lamiaceae; genus Plectranthus; species Plectranthus barbatus. Next base: position 242,651 of record JAPKLW010000209.1, read on the forward strand.
TGTCAACAGCTACCTGCAGTTTATTGCGTTTCATCTGGTCTGTCTCCTGGGAATACTCGCAGACATACTGCCACATTTCTTTAGCTGTATCAAGCTCTAAGGCCTTTTGTGCCATCAGCTTCGGTAGAGAGTCAAGGATTAACTTCTTTGCAACATGCTCCAGCTGAGCTCTTTTCTTGTCTTCACTTGTATATTCCTCAAAAGGTTTTGCGACCATCTGGGGTCTTGGTGGCCTTGGGGGTCTAGGTTGATCTCCTTCATCAGCTCCTTCAGCGGGTTCGGGTACAGGTCCTATAAAAGTGTTAGCTTTCATAATCTTAATGGGACCTCTTTCAAGTACCTCAACCAATTCTGGGTGTATGCTCTAAAGCTGTATTAAGGCCATCTTTTTCCATGTTGAGAAGTTTTCCCTGTTGTACTTTCCAAGAGAGTGATTCAACATCTTGTCTCCTGAGCTAAACAAGTGAAACACAAATAAACAGGTAAAAGTGCAAGGAAAATGCGGATCTGGTCTTAAGCGACTCAGAAGCAGTCGATTTTTCAACCTCCTGCTCTGATACCACTTGTTGGTCCCGAAATATCAGAGTCATCGTGACGATAACTTAACGCAAAATGCAGCGGAATAGTTTTACAGTCTCTTGCACTTATTGTTCTTAGAAAATATTACTTAGCTCAAGTCGTTACTTAAGTTTGTGTTCAGATATACTCTAGCAACTCCGTTGCTAGGTTTCAAATCGATCTTTGAGCAGTAAATTAATAAAACAGTAAACGGACACAAGATTTATAGTGGTTCGATCAAATAGATCTACGTCCACTCCTTAGCCGAATCGCTAAGAATTTCACTAGAAAAGTATACAGATTACAAGGAATCGCCTTTCCAGTTAAGTAGGCAGTGAGCTTTCGGCCTGGCTACTTGACAGCTATCCTCCGTGAGTCTGCACTTCTCTGGTAAGGTTTGGCTGGGGGTCAAGGGCACACCTTCGAAACTCCTGCCTTGCCTGATTTGGAAGATTTAGTCACTTCCTGATTTCCTTCAGTGTGGCTAGACGCCCGTTCTAGTCTTAACCTTTTCAGGTGTTCGACTGTTAGATTCTTTTCTAAAGGAAAGGAATCTCAATGATTGAAATATCCTTGAATGCAATCAAGAATATCTTCAATGGAGTGTCAGTACTTCAATGAGCGACACTTCTGGTTGTTGGGAGCTTTTAGATAAACTTTTGTACAGCTCTCAACTGACTACTTTCAAAGTTCACTTTATCAAAGGAATCTCTAGCTTGAGCGTTCGTGAATGAGTAAAGTGAGTAAAGTGCAAATGTAAGTCGTGAAAGCAGTTGAAGTAGTTGTCGTCTCAGTTGTTTTTTCTCTCATCTTTGAGACTGTCTTTTATAGGTGGAGATTCAAACTTTGAATCTCCTTATCCGTTAGACTCAACGGCTCCTTGATCTGAAGATGTTTGTCTGTGGCACTCACTTTTGTTTTTGACTTGTACTTTCCTAACCACTTAGGGAAAGTCTTATCCTTTTGCGTGAACTTTCTGTCAGAGTGGCAGTCCGACTTCGAATTTCGTTCTTGTTTTGGTACGCTAGAGCCTGCTACAAGTATATTCCTTGTGATCCTTTGACTTCCGTTGTTTGCGACTCTTTATCCATTGCTGAAAGGTCCGAATGCTAATCATCTTAGCATTCCGGCTAGCGTTCTTTCAGCCATTTGCAAGTGATCCTTTGTTCACTTGCTTCTCTAGCAGTTTGTGAGTCCAATGCTGATCCCAACTGCTTTGTGTCTGCTAGGGATTCTTCTCAGCACACTAGTCTATTACAACTCGATGTACAACTTATACAAGACTTTACATGTTGTGTTAGACTTTCTAGATTTCAGCAAATGATCGACCAACTAAATAAGGTTTGATCCAACAAAACCTTTTACAAATAAGTCCTAAAGGAGATTTTAGGGATAATTCCCAACACTAGACTATCTAGATTTCAGCAATGATCGACCGACAAACTAAGGCTTTGATTCAACAAAACCTTTACAATATGATCTAAAGAGGGAATTTACAATACAAATCTAGGAATAATTCCCAACAATTTCCCCCTTTTTGGTGCGATCAAAGCTTACTATCAATTGTTGAATCTAAGAAGGAAAAATTTCTGAGTTTACAATGAAATCTAGCAGATCAATTATAGCAATCTACCTCAGAATTTAACCAACTTAGTCCTAGCAAGGATTGGTTTTAAATAAATTTCCCCTCAATAAATGCTGGGAAATGTTTTTGATTAAAACAAAAGTAAAATGCTTCTTAGCAATATGCTAGAATCTAGCATCCAATCAATTCAGCAAGCATTTACCAACCGATCATCATGCAAATAGCTCAGCATCCACATGCAATTTTGTTGAATACACGAATCGTGTATTTCAACTAAGACACACAACAAAATTCAGAAGTGGACAAAGAGTGATTGTCTAAGTCTGATTCAATTTCATATATATGATTCTGAATTTACAAGTACAATGAAATATATCCAAAAAAAAATGTTATAGAGACTTGCCAAGTAATTAAATATGGCTTCATGGGTTGGGAGTTGACTTCTTCTTCTCATATTCATCGAACTTGCCCAGAGCCATCTGCGTGAATTTTTCAATGTAAGCCTTGCTTGCTTCCCTCTCAGCAGCTTCTCTTTCGAGCTTCTTCGCAAGTCTCTCATTCTCCATCTCTAACTTTTTAAGTTTCAACTCAACTTCTTTCTTTTTATGCTCTTCTTCTGCTAATCTCTGTTCTTCTTCCTTAGCAGCTAGTTCCTCTTCTTCCTTCTTGAGCTGTGCAGCTTCTGCAAGTCTCCTTTCTTCCCCCTCTTTGATCGCAGCAAAAAAGGTTGAAGAAAAGGATTGGAAATCTGATTTGAACTGCTGCTGCGCCTCAGCTACTTCAGCTCGTGTAACCTCCACATCTTTCTGCACTTCTGAAACATGTATCCTCACTGTGGCTACTTCACTTCTAACTTTAGATACTGCTCCACGCACCTCATCCACCTCTCTTCTAACTTTAGCAACTTCCTTAGCCACTCGGTCATGGACGACCGTGGGAATTGTAGTAGAAATGGCATGGTGGATGGCAGATTGTACAGTAGCATTAATGTAAGATTGGAAGTTAGAGGATTGTACAAAATTTACAAGATGAGCATCCAAGGTAGGAGTGTCTAACACCAGCACCACCTAGCTGTTAGCAGAATCAAGCAAGTTCTCATCAGCTCCTCCTTGGGATGCTTCAGCTGCTAGATGCGCATCTTCCTCTTGCTTGTGCGCTTCTTTCATGGCTCTGGCAAGATTAGCAGCTTCTCTCATCTCAGCAGTTTGAACGTTCCTTAACACTGCAGAGATATCATATTCCAGATAATATGTCATAAATCTCTCTTCAGTGGTCTGGACTACTGTCATCTCTTTGTTGGTGTTCTGCTCTTGCTCCAATTCTCTTTGCACTCTCTCAACATCTAACCTGGCCAGCAGCCTTTCCTTCTTTTGCTTTTCATACTCTGCTTGGTGGCGTCTGTACTCAGCTGCTGCCTTGGCTTGGCGATTGGATAATTCAATTCTAGCATCAAAGTAGCCATCTGGAGCAAAGGTTGACTTTGGCAGAGAGAAGGGTGTAGAGGACTTGCGGTGAGCGCGTATAGCTTGAAGTCGGGCCATAACCTGTTTATCCGAAAACTGTTTGGTGCAAGGAGCTTGATCCATCCAATCATTTGCCCATCTCTCCTCCTTGCGCCAATAGTTCAGACCTTTCCTCCCCATCAGCAGCATTCGTTCCTCGAAACAAAGCTGATGCGTGATATAGTCATATATTTTCCAGCGCCTGAGCTCTTGTCCGAGAACCTCACCTTCTTTGGTTCCTTCTTCTAACTCCCCAGAGAATATCTCCGTGATATCTCTCTCTATTTCCGCAGTTATAAATTCTTCAATATCATATGTCATGGGGAAAAATTCAGAATTTACCTTTTCTTCAAAAAATATTGGGGCACACCATTGTTCTGACTCCTCAGGTATCTGCTCTGCTGGTCTTTGCTCTGGCTCAGCAGTGGTAGAACCTTGCTCAGCATGTGCTTCAGTCTGCTCTGGCTCAGCAGATGGGGGAACATTACTGTTGGGCTGCACCTCAGCATTAGAAACTTCAGCATCTCCCGCACTGCAAGCACCGTGCTCAACAGTTAACCTCTCAGCACTTCCGAAAATGCTAGCACTTAGCTCAGCATTCACATCGGATCCTAAGCCTTCAGCAATCAAAACCTCAGGCTGAGCACCACTGCTTCCTCCTTGCGTTGCAGTAGGCTCCCTGATAACAACATCTCTTTGTCCAAGAGGATGCTCAGGAGCATCAAATACTCTATCTTTCAGGAGAGTGTCGAGCTCGCTATCTGATAAAGCATCATTTTTGGTCAAGGGGTGGAAAATTTTGCTGTAACCTTTTTCTTCCCTTTCCTCATAGTAGTAGCCTCCTCAACTGCTCTTGCTAACAACTCAACAGCTTCCCTGGCTGCTAGCTAGTCAGCAGCTCTCTTCGCAGCACGCTCCTCAGCAGTCTGTTTTACTTGTTCAAAATTTCGGTCCCTGGCGTCAAAGTTGATCTGCGCCACCACTTTCTTATACTCCTTTTTCTCTTTCTCCTTCCTATCCATTTTCCTCTTCAAGTTTTTCTCCCTCACGACTTTCAACCTCTCTTCAAGAGATTTAGAGGAAAGGGGAGTGTCTTGCGCTTGCTTCTCAGCAGCCTCTTTCTCTACTGCTTCTTTGTCAGTAGTCTTGACCAATCTCCTCCTTGTATGCTTCTTCTTCTCAGGAGTGGCCTCGTTTGTCCTCTTCCTTTTGGGAATCGGAACAGCAAGCTGACCCAAATTTGGAGCGGGCTGCTCTGCTTGCTTCTTGGCGATGATCGCCTCTATCTTCTCCACAGGCAGATCGCTTAACTTCTCGATTTTGCTAAGATCTTGAAAACAGCATGCTGTCTACGTAGCCTTCTTCATAGCAGCAATCCGAGGAAGTGTTGGCTCCAACTGCTGAACGGTTTCCTCTGCAGGATGAACATCCTCTGGTGATGTAGGAATCTTGGGATCAACATTCGACTTCCCTTTCAGTCAATCTGGGAGGGACATGTCTTCTGGTTCTGGCTTCTTCTTTGTCTGGGGAAGGAAGCCAGTAGGAAGTAATGACTCACCTCTATTGAACACGTCCTTCTGAAAAATAGTTTCAATAAGTTTGCTGATTTTCAATCCAAAATTTACATTGGACATGAAGATCCCAGTCTCCTTGATCTTCATATTCTTCTTTGCGTGCTCCAACCAACGCTCAAAAAAGAATTGTGCCCAGTTCCCTTGGACACTATCAACTAATGCCATCATTACGGCATATTTCTTAGCAAACAACTCCGAATATGATCCCGCATCGCATTGGAACATCTTGATGACCAAGTCAGCGAGGAGTCTAAAGTCCTCCTTAAACTGATATGTCGGCGTAGCAACCTTTCAAGGATGCTTCACGTCCTCCTTCACCTCGGGCTTCTTCCATTCTTTCCACCTTGCTTTCATCTCTTCTGTATTGATAACTTTGTAGGTGGAGATGCATTCGCCAGAGTTGCGGAGGCCGAAAGCCTTGGCAAGAACATCTACGGTCACAGTGAGGAGAGTCCCAAAAACAGAGGTCGTAAATGACTTGTTATCATCTGTGATAACCGCTCTGGCATAGAATTCCGCAACCATATGAGGGTGAAACCTCTTAGGTTCAGTAGACAAATATTGAACCACTTCCTCGTTGGCTAAAGTGGTCATTACCCAATCCGTAAACTGTGTGGCGGCAAGGGATGTATACAAGATCCGATCCTTCATTATCTAGGCTACTCGCTTCTGTGCATTTGAGAGCTCTGATTGCTCCTTCTTCTGAGCAAGAGTGAAGAGGCGACCATAAGGAATTGAGTCATCAATATCTTCTTTCTTCACTATCATAGTAAACCCTGGTGCATGCCTTTCATGTAGGGTCGTGCCACAGATAGGCTTAAGATATAACTTGGGGGGGTTCTCAGACGAAGTAGAGGATTCAGGATTAGACATATTTCAGAAAGCTTGAGAGAATTTGAGAGTTTTGGAAATATTTAGAGTAGGAAAGGCTTGAAAGCTCACAAATTGCTAGGGATGCAAAGTTCAGAATTTCAGAAGGTTTTGAAAAAATGACGAAGTACGAGTTATATACCTTCTGAGGATTAAATCCGACGGTTGGGGGAAAACTGCTTTAACTTCAATCGACGGTTCAGGAGAGTTGAGACCGTTCGTATGGTAGCCCAAAATGCTCGAGTGCTTTTGACGTGTTGCCTCCTGATATGTCGCAGCCAATTGCACGCATTAAATGCACTGTGTCAGATACACTCAGTGGATTTGAAATTCAAAAAGTTTGCGCTTTGACTTTCTGAGTGCGTCGTAGATTGCTGAGATCTAGGACTCAGCAATCAACTAGCATAGAAAACCTCAGCAAGCATACGAACTGCTGAGAGTTCGAACTCAGCATTCAAATGCTAGCAACCACATAGTGACTGCTGAGAGCTCGAACTCAGCAATCAGAATCTAGCAATTGTTTGTACCACTTAATGAGGCTTATCAAATTTGTGAAATGCTAAGAGCTTCGACTCAGCAATCAACTCCATTTTTCTTAGCAACCATATCTCAGCAATAAGATTTTGCATCTTGAAAACGTAAGCTGGGATACGTTTATCTCCAAATTCCCAAAAATCCAAGAAAACCAGAAAGAATGAGAGTTTGAACTCATTCATCCACTCCTTCTTCTAACTCCATGAGGCCTAACTTTAGACAAAGTTCTTTAAATCGGGCCTCAGCAAGCGGCTTAGTGAAGATGTTTGCTAGCTGGTCTTCAGTGCATATATATTGGACATCAATATCCTTCTTCTCTTTGTGACCCCTGATGAAGTGATGACGGATATCAATGTGCTTAGTCCTGGAATGATGAACATGATTCTTAGTAATGCACATAGCACTATTGTTGTCGCAAAACATTGGCACACATTCGGAAGGAATGTCATAATCTAGCAATTGCTGCCGAATCCATAGAACTTGCGCACAACAACTCGCGACTGCTACATATTCTGCTTCGGTTGTAGATGTAGCTACTGAGTGCTGCTTCTTGCTAAACCAGCTTATTAGCTTGTGACCAAGGAATTGGCAGGTGCCACTCGTGCTCTTCTGATCAATCTTACATCCTTCGAAGTCTGAATTGGAATAACCACTGAGTGCTAGCCCATCAGACCTTGGATACCAAATTCCTAGTCCTTTGGTGCATTTGAGGTATCGAATTATCCTCTTAGCAATATCCAAATGCGACTTCTTGGGTTGGCTTGATATCTCGCACAGACTCCTACGACATAGGAAATATCGTGTCTGCTAGCAGTGAGATAGAGTAAGGATCCGAGAATACCTCGATAGAGTGTAGGACTCACAGGTTCTCCTCCTTCATTAAGAGAAATCTGACAGCTCGTGCTTATGGGAATCCTTAGGCTCATTGTCTTCTCTGGACAATACTTAGCAATAAGATCTCTCGTATACTTCCTCTGGTGGATAAAGATCCCTTCACTCGATTGCTGAACTTGAAGTCCGAGAAAATATGACATCTTCCCCATCATGCTCATCTGGAAATTACTTTGCATTAGCTCTGAAAACTTCTCACACAGGACTGGATTCTTAGAGCCAAAGATAATGTCATCGACATATAGCTCCATGAGTAATATGCTTCCTTCATCTTTAATGCGGAAGAGGGTCTGATCAAACTTCCCCTTCTTGAAGCCGTTATCCAGAAGAAACTTGGACAAAGTTCCATACCACGCCCTCGGTGCCTGCTTCAAACCATACAAGGCTTTCCTTAGCCTATAAACTTGGTTTACTTGCTCGAAGCCTTGTGGTTGCTCAACATACACTTCTTCTTTGAGCTCACCATTAAGAAAGGCACTCTTCACGTCCATCTGTAGGACTGAGAAGTCATTGTGGGCAGCATATGCAGAAACAATCTTATTGCTTCCAGTCGGGCTACTGGAGCAAATGTTTCATCATAATCAATCCCTTCGCATTGCCTATATCCTTTGCCAACTAAACGCGCTTTGTTTTGGACCACCGTTCATGATTCATCCTTCTTGTTTTTGAAGACCCACTTCATTCCAATAACACTTTGATTCTCGGGTCTGTCCACAAGATCCCATACATGATTGCGCGTGAACTCAGCAAGCTCCTCCTGCATAGCGCTCACCCAATCCGCAGATTGTAGAGCATCTTCTATCTTCGTACGCTCTTCATGCGATATGTAGCACGCTAGCATCACATTTCCTTGTTGCGACCTTATTGGATCATTGATATCATCAATGATAGCATCTAGGGGATGATTGTGTAGCCACTTTGGTCTTGGATTAATTGTTGTTGGGGTTGCATTGCTAGCATCGGTCGCTGGAATGTTGTCTGCTAGATCTTCTTCAGCATTCTCCTGAGGTTCAGCATTTTGTACCTCAGCATCCAGAAAGCAACAGGATTCTTAGCATCTGGAGCCTCAGCATCCTAATTCTCATCAACGTCCTTGACAATCTCCTCAACAACGCCCAATCTTCCTTCAGAAATCTGTCCTGGTTTTGGGATATCTTCGTCTTCATCATCGATCGATCCCAAAATCTCCAAAGTATTATTAAGATAAATTTTGTTGGGGGCCTCAACATGATCATTAGCATCATCGGCCTTATCAGCAGTCTGGTCACCTGCTGAGTGCGGCTGTGCTGGATTACAATCATTCATCGACTTAGTCGGATCAATCTGCATATTTTTTAAAGAATTCAAGATAGATTGATCATGGACATCATTAGTCTCATGATTGTAATCCTTTTTCCCTCTTAGAATCCTGCACACTAAGATAGACTATTAAAATATAACATTGCATATTATCTCCACAACTTGAGTCCTCTTATTTAACACTCTATAGCCTTTGTGAGAAGGATGTCCATATCCAAGGAACACACCTTCATCAGACTTAGGCTAAAAAGTGTTGAGCTTTGACTTCCCATTGTTATGGATATAACATGTTGAACCGAAAGCAAGAAGATGAGTAAGAGAAGGTTTACGACCGTTATACACTTTATAAGGATTTTGTTAAACTGCCCATTGATTGCGCTCTTATTTTGAGTATAGCGCGCAGTCATGACTACTTCGCCCCAATACTTTCCACTCATCTGAGAGTCAGCTAGCATCGACCACACTGCTTCTTTCAATGTCCGATTCCTTCTCTCTGCTAGGCCATTCTGCTGAGGAGTCCTAGCAGTTGATTTCTCATGCCCAATTCTAGCGTCGGCACAAAAATCCATCAAAACACCATTGCAAAATTCAGTCTCGCTATGGGATCAAATCCTTTTCACGGTGACTTTTTTGCTATTCTACTCCTTGAGGATCGACTCTGGAAGGATGGGTTTTACTTCATCCTTGGTCCTTATCAGTCTGACCCACGTGTACCTGGAGAAGTCATCAACAACCACAAGAGTGTAAACCTTTTTACTTACAGTGGCTGAAGTGACGGGGCCGAAAGGATTCTTTCTGAAGTGGTCTTCTCCGGGTTTGTCTTGAAGGATGCCTTCGTCTGCTTCCCTTGCTGGCAAGCTTTGCATACACCTTCCTTTCTGAAGGTTGTCTCGGGCAATCCTACAACCAGTTGATGCTTGGCAAGGTAGTTAACGGTTTTGAAATTCAGTTGAGTTAACCTCTTATGCCATAGCCAATTGGTCTCTTCCTTGTTGAATGCTACGAAGCATGAGTGCTGTTGGCCAATTTGCCAATCAACGGTGTATAAGCCACCCTTGCGGATGCCTCTTAGCTTCACTTCACCTGTAGCACTATCAACAATCTCACAACCGGTGTTAATGAAATATACATTGTACCCATTTTTGCAGAGTTAGCTGATGCTCAGCAGGTTGTGCTTGAGGTTGGAGACGAGAGCAACGTTGATGATTCTCATTCCATCTTGCTCAATGCATCCTCGCCCAATCACACGACCTTTGCTATTGTCACCAAACATGATTGTGGGGCCATACACTCTTTTTAGCTCTGAGAATAATTCTTCTCGCCCCGTCATGTGGCCTGAGCAGCCACTATCTAGGATCCCTTCATTTGACATTCCGGATGTCCTAGCTCTTGGATCCTGTTCCTGCAAAAACCAACAATTTTGTTTAGGTACCCGCTTAGCATCGGGTCCTGCAGGGTTAGCATGGATCATGGTTCCTTTTGGAACCCACATCTTGGTGATCTTCAAGACTTTCTTCTTGATATCACCCTTAGCACCCTTCTCGACCTTAGTTAGATAAGCAAACTTTGCATAATTAGATCGAGGGAGAGTAGTGTGCTTAGCCTTCATAGTCCTTTGAGAAAGAAAATGATTGGAATCAGGCCTCACATAGGTGTTCCTCCTATGTGGTGTGTACTTAGGGTACTGTGGTCTTACAGCATGGTATGCAACCTGCTTGCCCTTATTGAAGGTAGGATGTGCTTTCCTAGCATTGGATGCACAGTGCTCATCACTTATCCTTGACGCTGCTAAGTATGGCCTAGCAGGCACTCTTTGGGTACGCTGCTGAGATCCAGCAGATGTATGCCTAGCAAGCATTCTCTGGATACTCTGCTGAGATCCAGGAGATGTACTCTGATTACGCCAATCATTCTGCTTAGCAGTTGACGACTCAGCAATCGTCTTTCCTTCACCCTTTTTAGCAGTGACTTTTCCAGCAGAGACAAATGAAATCTTTCTCTGCTTAGAAAATTCAGCATTCTTACTGAAACCTTCCTTAGAGGATTTGCTCACGGCTCCAACACAACCAAGACCCAATTCTGATTTATCAGAATGTCGTCTTTGTTGGCTAACAACGGCACTTAGAACGGCCTTGCTGGATGTGTAAGCACAGATACAATGCTCCTTAGGTTTATTTTTCAAAGCGAGATGCTCATTTTCAAGATTTTGAAAAATTTTCAGAAATTTTGGAGTGCTCAGTTTTGAGTTTCAAAAGCTCCTCACTATCGGACCTTAGTCTTACGACTTTCTCGGTCAAAGATGTAACTTTTAGTTTGAGTGAGGTATTCTCTCCCACAATAGCATTTTTTATCTCATACATTTTTGAAAACTCTACAAAAAGCTTAGTGAGATAATCATCCTCGGAATCTAAAAAGGATTCCTCCGATTCATGCGTGACTGCTGAATTAGAAATTCTAATAGAATTTACCTCCTCAGCATCAACTTTTAGTGCTAATTCAGCAATCTGCTCAGGTTCAGCATCCAACTCATCATTAATATCCGCTATAAGGACCAGCATGGCCTCCTCTTCATCCTCTTCTGAAGAATAATACTCCTCTTCATTATCAGGGATGTCGGGCACCTCTGTCCTTGTCAGCAGTGCTCGGGTGACTGCTTGGACGGCTCTCCTCTCAAATCTTTGCTTAAGGAGCTCTATTTCCTCTGGGCTCACCCTTGGACATTCATGCTTGAGGTGATATGGCGCATTACATTCAAAGCATGTCCTGGGCTTTCTTTCTGCTGATTGAGAGGTTGAAGTAAGCTTGGCTTCCGTAGATGCCTTCTCAGCTTTGGCTTCCAGCATGAGCTTTTGAAGTTTGCGCATCAGCTCTTCAAGATCGCTTATCTTCAGATCTTCCTGCTGAGAGTTTGAGTTTGAGGCAACCTCCTTTGTTGGTGTAGCACGAGCAGATCTCTCTTTACTGAGGAAAGGCTTCCTTGTCTTCCATTTTCCAGCATCTTTCTTAACAAAGAATGCTAGATCTTCTGTGTTCACAACATTGGATGACGAAGTTTGCGCGACGACTGCTTCGTTCTTGTTTGATTGCTGTAATATAAATTCAAGAGCTTTTAGTTGAGCAAATACCTCAGAGGTAGAAATTTTGTTGAGGTCCTTTTCGCTCAAGCTCGTCATCTTCACGAACCAATCGCTTCTAGGTTAGAGCTTTGAGATAATCTTGTTGTTCATCTCCCCATTATCGTATGTCTTCCCCAGGTTCCGGAGCTCGGCTACGATTGTGTTGAATCTTTCCTCCATTGTTTGAATGTTTTCTCCTGCATGCATTGAGAAAGATTCGTATTTATGAACAGCTACCTGTAGCTTGTCGCGTTTCATCTGCTCGGTCTCTTGTGAGGATGTACACACACATTCCCACATTTCTTTGGCAGTATCAAAGTCGAGCACTTTGTCTGCCATCAGCGGGGGTAAACAATCCAGAATCAGCTTCTTGGCCAGGTACTCCAGCTGAGCTCTCTTCTTGTCCTCGACTGTCCATTCCTCGAACGTCTTCTCGACAATCGGAGATGGTCTTGGTTGCCCCTCAGCAACTGGACCAACTAATAGATTCGGCTTTATTATTGTAATAGGCCCTTTGGAGAGAACGTCCACCATCTCTTGATGTATACTTTGGAGCTAGATGGTGGCCATCTTCTGCCATGACTTGAACTTCTCCTTGTTGTACTTGGGAAGCGTGTGGTTTATCTTGGCAAGATTAGAGTACCTGAGCTAAGCAAACAAAAGCAGTGCAAGGAAAATGTAGATCTCGTCGAAGCGACTCAGAAGCAGCAAGTCTTACGACCTACCGCCCTGATACCACTTGTAGGTCCCAAATCAGAGTCGTTGCTAAAGAACACTTAGCAAAATGCAGCGGAATAATAAAGTTTATCTTGCACACTTAGTTTCTTCTTCAAATGTTTAAGCTCAAGGTATGTGTTAGATTGTTTCAAAGATATACTCTAGCAGCTTGAGGTTGCTAGGTTTTAAATCAATGAACAGAAAGCAATAAAACAGTAAGCAATAACACAAAGGTTTATAGTGGTTCGATCCTTTAAGATCTACATCCACTCCTCAGTCGAACACTGAGAATTCACTAAAAAGATATTATCATGTACAAGGCGTCGCCTATCTCCTGTAGCAGGTGGGAGCTTTCGACCCAGCCACTACAAGGCTATCCTCCGTTACTTGGATCTTTCTGTCGGCAACTGCGGCTAAGTCAAGGGCGGGACCTTCGTAAAACTTGCCTTGCTGCAATGGAAGCCTTTAGAGTTCGTTCCTGAACTTTTGGGGTTTTTTGGCAGTTGCCCGTCGGAGTCAATCTCTTTTCAGAGATGTGACTGCTGGATGCTTCCTCGTATGGAAGTTATCCCAATGATTGAAGATTCTTGAGCAAAGTCAAGGAATCTATTAAATGCAGTGTCGGGTATTCAATATAGTGATACTTGCTGTTGAGAGCTTTTAAGATTCTTCTTAAATGTGGGCTCTCAACTGACTACTCTCATTTTGCTTTGTTCGCTTTGTCAAAGGAATCTCTTGATTTGAGAGTTGAGTATTTTTTTTTCTCTCTGTTTGGACTTGTCTTTTATATCTGGAGATTCAAAACTTGAATCTCCATACCCGTTCTTTTTCGTCCAAAAGAGTGTCTGCTTTTTCCGCTCTTTCCGATGAGGTATAGTACTTTTCCACCTACTTTGGAAAGCCTATCGTCCTTGGTTGTACCTTTATCAGAACGGGAGTATTAGCAGATGTTTGCTGAATGTATTCTTTGCTTAGCGTTCTCTCGGAGAATGCTGAAACGATCTGCTAAGTACATTGATCTTTTTTACTGCTGAATTCTTCTAGCAGTCTGCTGGTCTTGATTCTTGATTGCTATATCACTTAGCAATCTCCTGAGTGTTAGCGAATGCTGACTCCTTCAGCATTCTGCTATCTTCATTCTGTTGACTGCTGGATAAATACTCCTAACAACCATTTCTTCTCAGCACTATGTCTGCTATCTCCTTAGAAGTTCCTTTTGTTTGCTGACTTCTCTAGCAATCGGCTTGACTGTTGAGAATGTTTCTAGCATCCAGAATTCTTTGAAGTCTTCGTTTCGATTGCTGAATCCTTCAGCAATCTTCCGCAAGTACTTCCTAATCTATTACAACTCGATATGTTTCCTCAACAGGACATTACACAAGAGTTGCTAGGCTGTCTAGATTTCAGCAATGATCGATCAACTAACTAAGGGTTTGATTCAACAAAACCTTTACAATATGATCTAAAGAGGGAATTTACAATATAAATCTAGGAATAATTCCCAACAAGAAGAGATCATAATAACTCACGCGAACTCATCTGAGCTTGTACCTGATTGAAGCTTTTTCATAAGCTTTTATATTTGAAGCTCGAGACCTCTGAAGTATTACTTCTAAGGTTAACTTTGAGATTCTCTCTATCCTAGAAAGAATCTAGCAGTCACCTTGCTCAGCAAGCGTGATTGTTATGGGCAACTACCAAACAAGGAAAGGTTCAGGGAAAAACTATAAAACTCCCAGCGTCAACGTCCAAGGAGAAGGAAGGTTTGTCCTCACTCTAAGGAGCGACAAAGTGAAGATTGAAGACCGATGTGCTTGAAGGTGCGCTGACCAGACCGAGAAGCTGCTCAATGTTTGAGATCAAACCTTACCTTGTAATCAATCTATAGTGAATTTTTAGTCAGTAGGATTGAAGAGTCGACGTAGAATATTTGTTCGAACCACTATAAACCTTGTGTTCTTTTACTGCTTTTATTTCATTACGTATTGATTATATTTAAAACCCAACACATCAAGTGTTGAGGTATAATCTGCAACAAACTTAACGAATACTCGAGCTTAAACATGTTTGAAAACATCTGCTAAGTCGTGACCTTAGCAAGATAAGTGTAATATATTATTAAAAACTGCCGCTGCAAATATTGAAACTCTGATCAGGGACCAACAATAGTTGATATTTATTTTTGCAATATTTAATAATTTAATTATATTAAAATATTTTGATTTTAAAAAAAAAATGAAGTGGCCCATCGGGCCAACTCTTGGCCCGGTAGGTCCAGCCCGTTTAACCCGCAACCCATTTAGCCTGGACCATTTAGCCCGATTTCTTATCGTTTAACAAATTTTCAACCCTAACTCGGTGTTTAACTTGAATTATTTGGGCTAATCCATCGATCCCCGACTAAATTAATATCCTACGTACGGTTTTAGAAAAACTTTTGCAAAAGAAATAATTCTAAAATCCAAATCACAAACATTTTTATTTAGAATACGTTGAACATAGCGCCGCCTTTCGTGGTGATTGCGGACAAGCATTGGTGGTGGTAGATTCTAAATTAAATATCATTTAAGTTGATGGATCGACATATTTCTCAGAAGGTTCCTCCGATATTGGAGTGTCCAAATCTTTTAAAGTTTTTGCTTTTTAATTATTTTCTACGAAACAGAAATGTAAACTTTATACTTATCCAATAATTTATTCTTAATTATTCATTAATTGTGTTTATAATAAGTGTATTTAAGAGTGGGCGAGAAGATTCTACGTACACTCTAGATTCATCTTAAATATTATTATTCTTGGAACTCAATATGTAGGTGATTTTATTTTCTCTTTCTAAATTAGTGTGTAAATATTTTATACAAATAATGAGAAATATTATGAATGATTATGATGTCCAACTTCTTTTTCAAAATCAAGTTGAATTCTTCAACTATTTAGATTGATGTGAAAAAATTAATGTATTATATTCTAATTATTATAAGTTATCTAGTCAAATCTAGAGGTGTGTAAAACCCGACCCGCACCCAAAAAACCGACCCGAACTGATCGGGTCAGGTCGGGTTTTGCAGCCGTCGGGTCGGTTCGCGGGTGAGAAATCTTCACCCGATAGCTTTTCGGGTCCGGTGGTGGGTGAAGAATTTTGGGTTCGGGTGCCACCCGATCCGACCGAACATTCCTATGTTAATGTATATATATATATAATAATATAAATATACAAGTTATACATCAAATATTATTAATATTTAGTAAAAAATTTGAAAATATACATAACAATTTTATTACTAATCCTAAAACCTAACACTCACCCAATTCCAAATCCCCCAGACGGCGCACGCCGCGCACCCAAACCCAGCCACCCCTTCGCTTGCGCCTTTCCGTCCATCGGCCACCGGCCCACCGTCGCACAAGTCATCCCCGACCTGCCTCTTCGGCTCTGCCTATCTGCCATCCTCGCCTCCTTGGCATCATCGTCCGCGACTGCCATCCGCCGATGTGAATACGTGATGCACAACTTTCAGTTTTGACCCGCCACCTTCACCCACCGGCCACCCTTCCCAAGAACGATTCATTTGAGTGGTTTGAGGTTGAAGATCCTCACTTTAGAATACAACTAAGTGTTGATAGTGGAGTGTCAAGGCATGATGATTGGAATATTGCTAGGAAGATTAGTGATGGTTTGCAAGTTTTTCTATGACATCGCGTTGAGAGTTTCTGCTTCATTGCATGCCACATCCCATTTGCTTTTTCATGAAATAGATACCATTGGGAACTTGTTAAGGAAGTGGACTGAATTGAATGTTGATGACAATCATCCTTATTTGAAAGAAATGGGAGATAAAATGCAATTGAAGTTTGTGAAGTATTGGGGGAATCTTAGAATAATGAACAAACTTATATATTTGATGATCATTCTTGATCCACTTTATAAGCTTTAGTTCATTGAGTTCTATTTGGTAGATGAGTATGGGGTTGATGTCAGTATGACGTTGAAGTTTCATTTGAGGAGTGTCTTAGATGATTTGTATGAGCATTATCTTGAATCCTCATTTGGCATCGACCACAACCATGACCTCAAG
Source organism: Plectranthus barbatus (assembly GCA_026898455.1). NCBI lineage: Eukaryota > Viridiplantae > Streptophyta > Magnoliopsida > Lamiales > Lamiaceae > Plectranthus > Plectranthus barbatus. Next base: position 259,373 of record JAPKLW010000209.1, read on the forward strand.
TGGCTCTCAAAGTTTTGTATCTACAACGGTTGATTCTCAAGGACCTCCTTTGAAGAAACTTAGATATGATAGTGATAGTTTTATGAAATTTCAATCACAAAGTGGTGAGAGTTTAATCAAGAATGATTTGGAAGTTTATCTTTGTGAAGAGACAATGGGTGGTGAGAAAGAAGAGGATTTTGAGCCTTTAAAGTGGTGGGATGTGCACAAATGTAGGTTTCCAATCCTCTCACCACTTGCTCGAGATCTTTTGGCTATGTCTATCTCTACGGTTTCTTCAGAATCTGCCTTTAGCACTAGAGGTAGAATACTTCACCCTTTTCGGAGTTCTTTAACTCCAAGAATTGTGGAAGATCTTGTTTGTGTCCAAAATTGGTTGAGAAGATCAAAAGAACCATCCATTGAAGAAGACTTGGCTAGTCTTGAAAGACATGAAGAAGGTGTGCTTTTAACTTTAATTTTACATCTTTATACTTTAATTTAGTATATGTAATAATTTATTCATTGTTTAAATTTAGGAATCTCCAATATTGGCATGAAAGAAAATGAGGGAAGAGATAGCCACTCGGAATGTTGATTATTTGAGTGTGAAAGATTATATGAATTTTTATTTTTACTTTTTATATCTTATACTAATTAATCAATTATTTTTTTTGTACTTTGTAGGTACTTGTCTTTTCGAGGATGAAGATTGAAGACGTGTAATAGATGATGAAGCTTTTGTTGTTGACTTGTTGTTATGGATTGTGTTGTTTTATTTTGAATTATTTTGGTATTGTGTTCTTATGGATGATAGACAATTAGACATAGATTGTGAATTTGTGATGAATTTTATTTTGGATTGTGAATTTTGTTGTTGACCTCCTTTATTTAATTTCTGATGGATTATATTTGTGTCTTGTGATGAATTTTTGTTTTAGTTGTTTAGTGTATATTTTGAATAAAAATAGGTGCTAAATTTTGCCACAAAAAAGTGTATAATATAAGTGCTGAATTTTTCACCCGATAAACCCGACCCAAAATTCGGGTGATCGGGTTGGGTCAGGTGGTGCAAATGTTTGGTCGAGTTTCGGGTATTTCCGATTTGGTTTTTTCGCATCGGATTTCACCCGACCCGACCCGAATGCACAGTCCTAGTCATATCCCGCCTAATTTTATGCGATTTTTTGTTCTTAAATTCTTTTTTCACTAAATCTTCATCTTAATATGAAATAACATAAAATAAATATTTCACAATACTTAGTTGTAATCTCTCTCCCAATAGAAAATCCAAGCTACTTGAGACTACAGCAAATCAGCAATGTAATCATCCAGGCCCAACTCCGATCAAAACTAGGCCTGTTCCACGGCCATCTCCAATTTTTTTTTTTAATTAATCATTTTGTTTTTTTATTAGATTAATTACTGAATAAGTAATTTTAAGTATTAATTAAGTCTTTCTTATTTGAATTAAGTCTGTTTAAAAAAATTAAAAATACTCTTTAAGAAAAGCATTATGAAAATAAATAAAAAGTAAAAACTAAAACCCACTTCAAATTCATACAACATTCACATCAATTACTAACTTAGGATTTAGTTACGACATAGGAATAGGCTTTTCGTTGGATTTTTCACAGCTAGGCAGTCTCCAATTGTTTTGCCGACATTTGGGGATGCCTCTAGTTATCATTTCAATAACAAGGAAATTTAATTGATTTTCTTACTAACTGATGGATCAGTTTTGGCTGAAAGTTGACAAACCGAGCAGCTCTAATCAGTCTTCCTTTATGCTGAGGTTTAGCTTTATCAGGAGATGTCAATATATGGTTTTTAATGTAAAGGACAATTTGATCACTCAAAACGTCTCTTGAACTAGTAGATAATTTTTTTTAGCTCAAGATTTTCTTTTTCAAAATGTTGGGCTCAACTATTAGTTCATCAAAATTTCAACTTTGACTTTTCAAAATTCCTAACAAGAGATTGAGCTCTATTCATCTCTTCGATCAGTTTCCTGATATAGTCTGTGAATGATGCATTTTGTTGAGAAATGAGTTATTGTAAAGCCTATATGTATGCAAAATTATTTGAAAGAACTTCTAGGGATAAATTTTCGTACTTTGAGGGACACATCTCACTGTTATCTAATTCATGCTCTAAAGTATACATAAGAGAATAAGTCACGTCTTCCATTATCGAGGTAGCACCGGAATGTTGCTTTGAAATCTCAATCTAAGTGTCTTCAATAGAGGCTATCTTGACTTCTCCCTTGAAACTGAGTTCTATAGTTCTAGACATGAGGACACGAGTTTACAATAGACAATGTGAATTGTCTTTTATTATTTTTTTGTCCTTTGGATCGTTCTTAGGATATCAAAATAAATACCAGATTGAATAAAGTAGGCGAACATATGCATGAAGAGGATGGATTGATGGAATACCTGAACTCCAGCTTTTGAGTTCTTAAATCCGAACGGCGGTGGTGATGAAATCACAGGTGGGGATCGGTCAATGCTGATTTGTCATAGCAGATCTGATCTGTTGATCAATTTCCCTTGTTCCAAAGAAATCTGGTGAGGATATGCTACCGATTTCCACCAAGCCTCAAGAGAGTTGATTAGCATTCTTGAATGGTATAGCTGCCGCCCATTCTTTCTTTATCTTGTACATTGTACTGAATACTGTGTTGTGTGTTGTGATCTGCAGAGGGATGGGGTATTTATAGTGTTAGGGTCTACAAACCTAAGCACTAATGGGCTCAAGCAGTTTGTGGGCCAAACGAGGGACCAAATACAAATAATAAAGTGGAATATTATTTCTTATTAATTAATTCTTCTTTGTCCAGCCCAGAACATAATTAATTAATGAAATATCGATTTCACTACTAGAAAAATAGTGAACAACAACGGTTAGAAAGTGTTGTTAAAGGGTTTTCAGAAGTGTTGTTGTAGGTGGTGTTGTTAAAAGTATACGCTAAAAGACAACAGTTTTATACCCGTTGCCTTTTCTACAAATGATAACGGTTCAAAACTATTGTCTTTTTTATTAAAAAATATTGTCTTTTCTACGTATAGACAATGGTTTTAAACTGTTGTCTTCTCTATAAAAATTGTTGTCTATTATAGTAAAGAGAATGGTTTTCTCCCATAAGACCCAAGGAACTGCTATTGATCCTCAAGCTTGTCTTTACTACAAGAAAACTAGTCATTCATTAAGGATTGTCCTGTTCTGAAACTAAAGAGACAGTACAACCAAAGAATGAATGCTTTGAAGGAAACAAATGAAATGAATGACGAAGCTCTGAATATAGTGGATAGTCAAACTGAGGAGAAGTGGATTTTTGACTCTGGGTGCACCTTTCATATGTGCTCTAATGACTGTGGTTTTCAGAAATCGATGATTGTGGCATAGTGATGGTTAAAAATGACCAAACCTGCAAGATTGAGGGAATTGGATCCATTAGGATCAAAAATCATCTAAACTAGGTGAAGCTGCTAAAGGATGTGAGGTATATTCCCTCCATCAAAAGAAATTTGGTATCCTTAGGGACCTTGGAAGCCAAGGGGTATCAATTTATGGGCAATAAAGGGATGATTCAGGTATGCAAATGAGGAGTTGAGATACTGCGGGGCAGATGAATTAATAATATCTATTATCTCCATGCAACCACTGTAGAAAGACAGCTCAACCCTAAATTGGGAGTGAGCAGTAGTGTGTGGCATGCCAAACTTGACCACCCAAGTGAGAAAAGCCTGATGGAACTGGACAAACGAGGCATGATTGAGATCAACAGGTTGGAGGATCTCAGTAAGTGTGATGATTGTATGCTGTCAAAGAGTACAAAGCTGTAATTTAAACTGATCCAATGGAGAAGTACAACTCCCTTAGAATATGTTTATGCTGATCTATGGGGGCCATCGAGGACTGAAACAATAGGAGAAGGCATATATTATTTGTCAATCATGGATGACTATTCTAGGAAGCTATGGGTCATGGTGCTGAAGAGTAAGCATCAGACAACTCAAAAGCTAAAAGATTGGTGCCTCAATGTTGAAAATGGAAAGGGGATCCCGTTGAGATGCTTGAGAATAGAAAATGGGCTCGAATTTGTCACTGAAGATCTTGAATCTTTCTGTAGAGTCTAATGAATTAGGAGACATAAAACAGTCCCCTATAACCCTCAATAGAATGGGGTTATAGAACGGATGAACCGAACCTTATTGGAGAGAATAAGGTGCTTACTACACAACTCATGCTTACCAAAGAAGTTTTGGGGTGAGGCATACTCTATTGTATGCTACTTGATAAATAAATGCCCGTCTGTTGTGATAAACTTTAGAACCCTGGATGAGTTATGGATTGGGAGAGTTCCTCACTATTCATATTTGAGAACATTTGGCTGGTTAGCCTATGTTCTTGTCAAGCAAGATCTTGTGAGGGGTTTTGAACATCTTGATGTGCTGTGGTAGTTTGCTGCTCATGTTCATCATCTGAGTTCTCCAGTTCCTCATATTAAACTTTATGAGTTTCTTAGCTGTCTATGTTGAAATCTATCACTTTCAGGTTTCTTATTTTCTACCAAGGGAGACAGCGTTGCACGCCACGGTGGCACAAACGCGGCGGTGATTCAAGCATGGCGGTGGCGCAGGCGATGGTGGTGCAAGGGAGGGTTTGGGGAGGAGTGGGGAGGGTTACAAGAAGGGGATTTTAGAATAATGATCACTTAATTAATTATATGTGTAGGAAATCAATTAACAACTCATTAAATAAAATAACAACACATAAATAAGAACATATAAATGTAAATGTTGTCTTTTTAATAATTAAACAACATGTATATAACAATGCTACACTAAAAGTGTTGTCTTTTAGCGTATTTTTTTTATAAAAGATAACATTTTATTTATAACAACAGTTTTTAGGTCTACGACAACACTTTTTAATGAAAAGTGTTACCTTTTCACTATTGTTGTTCACTATTTTTCTTATAGTGTTAGCTTTCACCACGGAAATAAATACTGACTCACCCCTTTATTACCACGTTATATGGAACAGTTTGCATTAGATTTGAATGATCCACATATTTAAGATTCCAGACATTCATTAATTTAATTTGTCTTATGACAATTAGCTATAACTAATTAATCTCTTATTTCCTGAGTAGTACCACCCACTCCTTCTCACCTATGCTTGAATTAATAATTCAACCTGCAGGGTTTAGAATAAAGAACCTTGTGGGCTCTTCAAACAATGTCCCCATCCTGAAACAGATATGATTACCTACATGGCCAGCCTAAGCAGGCCACACACAAACCGCTAACACATAAGGTGTAGATATATAAGTACATGTAAGAGTCGCCACCATAGCAAGTCAAAGTGTGGTCAACTTGTGTATGCCCCTTAATCTTCCATTATATTTAAGATCATAACAAGTATATTGAGATCTGACTCATTCATATGTCAATGAGAATGGCACATCTCACCGTTGATCCCATCAATACGTAAAGATTTACCGATACATCAAGTAGCTAGGATAAGTTCACCTATGAACTAATATGTCACAACCAGTCCAGAAATTGTCTCAACCGTGATACTATTATATCTCGCTAGGTCAAACAATTTATATTATCCTATATGATCTCCTACACACAATATGGTCATCCCTATAAGCCAGATAATAGGATATAGTTGTTCGTATCGTATGTTTGTTATGTCCAAATCTTCGTCTTTTCTTTGTGCTTCCACAATTCTTGTCCTTAGGCCAGGATTTGTCAATAAGGCTGCTATTCTCATATTCACCATTTCTGGTGGCGAAATCACCTCAAGATTCAACCTTTCCAAATCTTTGATCAGTTCATCCTCTTGCGTTATCACGGCACAAAGTTGGGCTGGAGCCTTTCTGTTCAACGCATGAGCTACTGAATTAGCTTTACCAGGATGGTAATTTATGATCAAATCATAATCCTTCTCTAGTTCCAACCATCTTCTTTGCCTCATATTCAGATCTTTCTGTTCATTGAAGTACTTGAGGCTTGTGGTCTGTGAAGATTGCACATCTAGCTCCATAGAGATGATGTCTCCAAATCTTCAACGCATGGACTATGACTGCTAGTTCTAGGTCATGGGTTGGATAATTTAATTCATGCATCCTCAGTTGACGTGATGCATACGCAATCACCTTGCCTTCTTGCATCAATACACAACCTAGACAATTCTTGGAGGTGTCAGTATACAGCTCATGGTCATTGTCTGCCTCTAGTACTGTGATCGCTAAAATTATTTAACTAGCGATTTAGCTAAGCTAATAATATAGTGATGAAATACAATTATCAAATCCCAGAGGTGTGAAGTAACGAAAAAACCCTAAGTACTAAATCAACGTTTTTAGAATATTGGTTAGGAAAATAGAAAACAGCCTAAAATTAAAATAAAGCAGTAAATCGTTAAAGGTTTTGAAATTCGAATATGGGAAACATAGATCCTAGGGCTTTCTACCTATTATGCCATATATGTAATTATGAATCAATTAATTACCAATTTTAATTCTTCTTCGTAGTGGAACATCGGAAAGCTATAATGAATTTCTGTTGTGGACAATTTACAAAGTTGATTTATTAATTTACTCTACATTTTTAGTCTCAAGAAAATATAATTAACTCCAATTAGACCTATAGATTTATTCCTACAATCGATTCTCTCTTTTCAGACAAGAAAAACTATTTGTATTAACCATGTTCCGTTGAAATCCATTACTTTTTTGAGTCTCTAAATTCCAACAAAATTAATCCTAATTTATGGCCAGTAAATCAAGATCGTAATAAGTCCTAGTTTTCATAAACTACGAATCAGAAAGGCAATTAATTCAATTCAATCATACATAGGCATAATATTCGAAACCCTATAATCTATAGAGAATTTAGCTATGCAAAGACATAATCAAAATTAACATAAAAAGAAAAACTTGAAATAATCTTGCATAAAGAAAAACTTGAACCTGGAACAAAATTGAGTTGTTACCACAATCTCTGAATGCAATCAAAATGCAAAAAAAAAATACTAAATTGCTGCTATAATTTTTTTCTCCAATGAAATCTCAAATCTAACACACTAATTTTTGACCTAGAGAGGGCTATTTATAGTTGTCTTGGATGTACCCTGTCAGGCCTAGGAATTAAGATACAAATCTATCTTAAAACCAAGAAAAATTTGCCAGATTTAGGTCGACGTCGACCGACGTGGCCTCACGTCGGTCGAGGTGGAGGTTCGGTTCGACCCGTACTTCGAGCATTGAAATTCTGTTAACTTCGATTGACGCTCACTGGCATCGATCGATCTAGGTGAATCCAATCGCACCGATCGCTCCTTGCTTTTGACTTCGATCGACGCGGGTCTGCGTCGATCGAAGTCGAGACTCTTCCTCAGGCTTCATTCCTTTCTTAGTCGTTTTTCATCCAAAAACCTGCAAAACACACCATCACGAGCATCTAATGTGCAATAACCCTATCATTCATGCAAAGGTGAATAAAATGCTCTTAAAATACTATAATACTGAAGAAACACATTGATAAGTTAGTGAAAATACGAACTTATCAACTCCCCGAAACTTGAACTATTGATTGTCCTCGATCAATCCAAAGATATGAATTCAAATCAAATGCAGATACGAGCGTGCAATGCCTCACAAGTCTCCTACTCTCCAAATTTCACTCATTAACATAAATCACAAAGTCAAGACATTATTCAAATTATCAGATTGTTTGAAGAGAAACCTTACCATAAAGTGTTTGCACTCATCACTCAATTGTTTAATTGGGTTCGATTTCTTTCTTTCTCTCATCTCAAGGTTATAGCTCAACTTACCATAAGTTTGACAACTTTATCCTCTCTCCACCGTTGTATAGCGTAGCTTTTCAAGGAATCAAACAGGTCTTTGTTTGGTTGTAATGTGGCTGACCTAAAAGGAAGGGTATATTTGGCTAAGTGACTTAAAATTTTCAACAATCCTTAACCCAACCAACCATACTACTTCCACATTCAACTTCTTTCCTTTCTTCTCTCTTTATATATATATTTTTTTTTCTTGGGTCCCCTTCTTTTTTTTTCCATATTTTTATGAACTCACACAGCCGTTTCTTTGTTCAACTCACTGTTCATATACATATTTTTCTTTTCTCTACCCATGGGACCCCTTATTCATTCTAGCACATGGAACTCAACACTTCTTTTCTCAGTTCCCAACAACACATTCAATCATTCACATGCTCACATCACTTCCTAACTATCCAAAATTCCAACCAAAATTCCTTCTATTCATTACCCATTCTAAACTAGAAAAACAAAATTCAAGGTTCAAAATACTCTACAAGTGGATATTGAGGGTTAGTGTATGGATAATGGGCTATGAAAGAACGCGCCTATGATCACTTTCCCCTATTACTACACTTAATGCAATCTCGAGAGAGAAACTCGTCAAATTCTTGAAGTTTATTGCTAAAACCATGCCCGACATCAAACGAAAAAGCAGGCTCAAAATTCTCACTCAAGATTCAAATTTGTTCGTCTTCACAATCATCCAATTAAACTTAGTCTATCAAGCACAATTTATGCTTCAAAGATCAATTTCTCAAGTAATTAACTCCTATCATAGACTGCTCTATCACACAGATAATCAATCAAAATCCATGAAAGATCAATCATGAAACAATCATTCTCATTAAGGGATAGACAAGTCAATTTTGAAACCAACATAATCAATTCGTTCCGACTGTCCTATGTTCAAAGCTTCCTAAAACAATTCTCTAGACTCCACAGATCAGAACTAGTACCACAAATCAAGAATTCAAAATACTAGTTTGAGTGAAAACCGTTGCAGAGAGCAATTGTTCACATTGAAGCAAAAGAACAAGGATGATCCCAAAATCTATATGCAACAGTTACTAAAACCTAATATGCATAAAAACAAAAATAACAAAAATAAACAAAGCGAATAAAACATTTTCCTTTTTCTGGTCCTCATCCCCCTAAACTTATTTCACTCGGAGGAGTGAAAAAGTTTGCAAGTCAGACATGAAAAAGAAAAACGATACCTCAAGACTGGTTGGAGGGACCAATATCATCCTCGTCTCTCTGTCACCTCTGCCAGCGGTAGGCTACCATAGGCTCAATGTAGAGCTGCATATCATCCATCCGCTCGATCATGTGCTGCAGCTGGGCATTCACGGACACACGATGGGCAGCACTGACTTCCCGTTCCTCCTCAAAGGACATGCATATCTCCTTGAAGGATGTGCGTTGCTAATCCATGAATAGTAGTTGCTGCTCTTGAAAAGCCCGCTGCTGCATGAATGATGCAAACTGAGTCCAATCGGGCTGTGATGAACTAGATCCCTCTCCAGAAAAAATCCCCAATCCCTGATCCTCGGGGATGTCCTCTGCTGCGCCCTCAGCCTGTCGACAGAGCAGTCGCTGCTCCTCCTCGCGCTCCTGCTCGGGAGTCAAGATGTGCTAATCGGCCCTCAATTGGCGACTCCAATGCGTGTGGCGATAGGTGGGCTCACCCCGCCCCCTCGTGCCCTTCGTGTGTGCCATTTGGGCATCTGTTGACATGAACCAGTTGTCACAGAAATCATAGTCCGTGACATGTGTTAGTGCAGGCTACGACAGATGGATGTAGTCCCCGTTCCAAAATTTCTAGAACCATCCGCCAAGTGGCCGGCGAGCAAGAGACTTCATCTGGATGAGCTGCTGGACATCTAGGCCCGTGGGTGGTGGACATGCCTCCAAGTCCACCATCGGAATCCCAAGAGCGTCGGCGATAGGGGTGATCAATCCCCCACTCCACGCGGTATTGGGTTTGGCATTCGTCTGCCTCTCCTAGTTGTCCATCACTAGCCCGACCATGCTCACTTTGGTCCATGTGAGCATCCCCTAGAGCACAAGTAGCTCCTAAAGACGCACCTTGCCACTCTCATTTCGGCCGACAAGAGAGATCCCAAGGCACCAGAGAATGTAGCGAAATGCGGGGTTATAGACTGAAGAGGCTTTGAGAGCCCCGAAATCAAGATCCCCTTCGTCCTCCGCCTTGGAGGCAATCTGCCTCCAGAACATCGCCGGGCAGAACGCCTCAGGAAAGCGAAAATAGCCGCTTACTGTGCATCCAAAGATCTCGTCAAGCTGGTTCCGCATCAATGTGTGTCTATGACCACCCAACTGAAATTGAATGGAGATTGGCTCCACGTGCTAGGATGTCTTTGTCACCTTGAGGGTGGCAAAGAACTATCGGACAAGGACTGGGTGTGTGGGCCACTGGGCTGTCATCCATCTCCTCCATCGAATCCTTCGGATGAGAGCCTCCACATCTATACCAATGTCGAGTTGTGCCATGGTGTCGGGGCAATGGTATCTGGACCGTCAAATGTTGGCCTGGAGAATTTTGTTGTAGGCTGCTAACTATGTATTTGTCCGGAAAGTCGGTCTCCCAGCCATCTCAATGCTACACAAATGAGGCAAGAATTAGGGCAATGCAAACAGAAACAATCCTCAAATTCACAAAGGCAAAAACATCACAAATTCCCATTCAAAATCCAAAATTCCCCCATCAAGCAAGTACCCATTCGAAATTGACATAACAAATGAGCGATTCATCCCTAATATGAGCAAGATTCAATCATGAATCCCCCCAATTCAAAGGTTTCTCAATTTGGCCGAAAATCAATCCCACAAAGAAAATAGGAAAATCACCAAAATCCAAAATCCTACTCAATTAAGTTCAAAATCGAGACAAAGTAAGGATATATATCGAATAAACTACTAACCCATATCGAATCTAAGTATGGAAATTGAACTTAGGTCCTAGTATCAACCAAGCAAAAATTCACAATTCCAACGGTTCAAAATCCTCCAAATCAAGAGCAAAAGTCAGAAACCTTGTTAAATTTGAAAGAGGAAGAGATTAGAAGTCATACCTTGTGTAGAATCGATTCTTAAAGGTGAAGGGATGGAGGGTTTTTGTGTTTGGGAGGTTTGAGTGTCGTGTGTGAAGTGAGGGGGGGAAAGGGATTTGAAGTTTAAAAACTTACCTGCCCGTCCGCGCATCTGAAACCTCGACTTTGACTGACGCAGGTCTGCATTGATCGAAGTCGAGCAAAATTCTCCTGGTCCTGAGTCATCGACTTCGATTGACGCAGGTCTGCGTTGGTCAAAGTCGACACCGATTCGCTTCCCGATAGTTTAAATTGTACGAAAAAAACTAACGCAACACTCAATAACTCCTAGTTTGTCTAAAAGTTAAAATTCAAAAACTCAAACAAAAATAAGGATAATACTAAAAGCAAATAAATCGTTGGGTTACCTCCCAACAAGTTCTTGGTTTTACGTCGCTAACTCGACGATACCTTAATTCATGGGCGATCCCAATAGTACTCCTCTACGACACTAAATTAAAGCGGGGTGTAATACGGTTTCAGCCTCTGTCCGTTGACCTTGAAAGTTATGTCGTCTTGACCGGCTAGTTCTACTATGCCATTTGGAAATTGGCAGACACTAGTACTCCTCTACGACACTAGGGAATTCCTTCATCGTGAAATCTCTTATCACGCTTCTTGTAGATGACATTGTTCTCGTATGTCTCATCCCTAAAATCCTCGAGCTCATTCACCGCCATGACTCGATCAGCAACAGCCGACTTCCAATCCAAGTTAAGATCTTTTATCGCTCTCCAAACCCTATGCTCCATCTCAACGGGAAGGTGACAGGACTTTCCAAACACCAGCTAATAGGGGGATGTCCCAATAGTCGTCTTGTAGGCAGTGCGATATGCCCACAGTGAATCATCAAGCTTCACAGCCCAATCCTTCCTTTGTTTCACCGTCTTCTCTAAATTCTGCTTTATCTCTCGATTGGATAACTCAGTCGAACCATCCCCTTGAGGGTGATACGGTGTAGTGACTCGGTGCTTGACACCATATCTTGTGAGTAGGGAAGCTAATAACTTGTTGCAGAAGTGAGAGCCCCCATCACTCACCAGAGCTCTAGGCATCCCAAGCCTTGTTACAAGCTTTTGCAGGAAGTTGATGACGACCTTGGAATCATTTGTTGTCGTCGAATGGCTTCCACCCACCACGATACATAATCCACCACTAGCAGAATGTAGGAGAAACCATGGGATGGCAGAAAGGGTCCCATGAAGTCTATCCCCCAAACGTCGAATATCTTAACACCTATCACCGGGGTCTGTGGCATCTCATCCCTCTGGGAGATGTTGCCGGTTTGCTGACAATGATCACGGTCTATAATCCACCCATGATAGATCCCGTGGATAGAAGGCTAATAGAATAAACTTGCCAAAATCTTGAAGACAGTTCGGTTGGCTGAGTGGTGACCGCCGCTAGGAGAAGAGTGACATGCCTCGTAGATCTGCCGCCACTCTGATTGGGGAACGCATCTACAAATATTGCCATCCGCACATTGCAGCCATAGGTAGGGATCCTCCCAATAATAGAACCTGATGTCATGCAAGAATTTCTTCATGGCATATGGGGAGGAGTCTGGTGGAAGAACGTCAGTCACCAGGAGATTAGCTTAATCTGCATACCATGGTGTCTTCGTTTCATAAGTCTCTCACAGATCTTGAATGGCATAAATATGCTCATTGGGAAAGGTCTCTAGGATCTGCACCTATCGATCGTCACCCTCAGTTGGTTGTTCTAACCACGATAAGTGATCGGCGATCACATTCTTGCTTCCCTTCCTGTCTTTGATCTCCAAGTCAAATTCCTACAGCAGCAGTGTCCATCTGATGAGGCGGGGCTTGGCATCCTACTTTACGAACAGATATATGATGGCGGCATGGTCCGTGTAGATGACTATTTTTGAACCTATAAGATAGGATCAAAACTTGTCGAATGCATAGACTACCGCGAGCATTTCTTTCTCAGTGGTGGTGTAGTTGCACTATGTCGGGTTCATGTTTTTGCTGGCATAGTGGATAACATGGAAGAGTCTCCCCTTCAGCTGTCCCAGAACTGCTCCCACTACGAAGTCGCTGGCGTCACACATCAAGATGAATGGCTCTCCCCAATCTGGTGATTTAAGAACCGGTGCAGTCACCAAGGCCTTCTTTAGTCTCTCGAAGGCCTGTAAGCACTCCTCATCAAACACGAAGGACACGTCCTTCTCCAACAGGTTGCACAGGGGTCTAGAAATATTTGAGAAATCCTTAATGAACCTCCTGTAGATCCATCGTGACCAAGAAAGCTTATGATTCCCTTGACATTTGATGGAGGTGGCATCTTCTCAATGGTAGCCACCTTTTCTCTATCCACCTCCAATCCCTCGACGGATATCCTGGGTCTCAGCACAATGCCTTCTCGTATCATGAAGTGGCACTTCTCCCAATTTAGACATAGATTGGTCTCGACGCATCTCTCCAGTACAGTAGCTAGATTCTACAAACAAACATCATAAGAGCTACCTAATATTGAAAAAATCGTGGAAGATGGCCATCATACACCATTGGAAGGTCGCCGGCGCATTGCATAGCCCAAATGGCATCCGTCGGTAGGCAAATACTCTGTAGGGATAGGTGAACGCCGTCTTGTGCTGGTCCTCCGGTGCTACTACAATCTGATTATATCCAGAATAATCGTCAAGAAAACAATAATAAGGCCTGTCAAGCATCTGGTCAATGAACGGAAGCAGGAAGTGGTCCTTGCAAGTGGCGGCATTGAGAGCCCGGTAGTCGATGCAGAACCACCATCCGGTGACAGGTCATGTCGCTACCTCTTCTCTGTCATCCCCCTTTACAATTTGCATTCCCCCTTTCTTTGCTACCACGTGAGTGGGGCTGACCCATTTGCTATCAGATATGGGGTAGATCATGTCGTGGTCTAGGAGCTTTAGAACCTCTTCTTCACGGCCTCCTGCATGATAGGATTAAATCTTCGCTGTGCATGTCGCTTTGGTTTTGCATCTTCTACCAGTATGATCTTGTGCATACACAATGAAGGACT
>JAPKLW010000209.1:273367-316992 GCA_026898455.1 Plectranthus barbatus
CAGTATGATCTTGTGCATACACAATGAAGGACTGATCCCCTTGATATCTCCTAAAGTCCAACATATCGCGGATTTGTACTTCCTCAGAACTCTCAGTAGCTTCTCTAATTCAACCTGCGTCGGAAAAAAAGACACGGTAACTGGATAAGTATCATCAGAACCCAAATATGCATACCTGAGGTGTTCGGGAAGAGGCTTGAGGTCCAGGACAAGCGGATCGAAGTTATAACTCGCCGGGTTTCCACATCTTGCTGCCCCTTTTTGCTCGTCCAAGCCGTCAACTTTGATTGATGTTGACTCTGCATCGATCAAAGCGGATGTTTTCCATGCCTTGACCGATGCACATCGAGTGTCGATCGAAGTCGAGGCCTTTCCTCGACTTCCTTTGGCAATTTTACGGTATTTTGGTGGTAACTTCTCTTTTTTTTTCTTCTAATGCTCTTGGGACCTCTTCTCGCACGTCCAGCTCCATGATTACATCAACAAGTTCATCCTCAGCTGCATCCAAATCTGAAAAAGAAAACAACGAATGCCGTAAACAATTCTCTAAATAATCTTGGTTAAATTTAAGAGAAGAAAAGGGAGAGGAGATCAATGGATCAAAGCAGTTGATCATGTGGCATTCCTCCTCGTAGCTCCCATCGTTGTGTTTCTGCATCAACTTGTAGATAGAGAAAGTGACAGATTCGTTATTGACGCGAAACATTAGTTTCCCATCTCAGATATCAATCAGAGCTCCCCCAGTCTTTAGAAAGGGTCTTCCTAGAATCAGTGGGATGTTGTGGTCCTCTTTCATGTCTAGAACCACAAAATCAGCTGGTATGATAAAATCTTTGAATTTCACGAGCACATCCTCTACCCCTTGGGTAGGAGACAAAATGATCCGCTATCTGCAGTGAGATGGTGGTCGGCTTGATGCTTCCGGTGGCTAGCCTCTTGAAGATTGACAATGGCATCAAGTTGATGGATGCCCCTGAGTCGCATAGAACCTTCCCGAAGGTCTCTCCTCTAATGATGCAGGAGATAGTGAAGGATCTCGGGTCTTCTCTCTTCAGTGGCATCTTTCTCTAAATTATAGTGCTGCATTTCTCGAAGAGGTTTACCATCTCGTGCTCCATGAATGGACAATTCTTAGAGATCATGTCTTTCAGAAATTTGATGTAGCCGGGCATCTCCTGTAGTGCTTCAACCAAGGGAATGTGGATGTGCACCTTCTTCATTTTCTCGAGGAAACATGCATATCGCTCGTGTATTTTGGTCTTTGCGAATTGCTGAGGGAATGACATCGGCGGCTTTTTCAGAGGCGAAGTTGGTGTTGACTTCGATCGAGATGGCCCCGTGTAGTTCGACGCTGGGTCTTGAGTGTCTGCCGTGGCCAAGCCTCGACTTCGATCGATGTGCTCGGTGTCGATCGGAGTCGAGGGCAATTCTGCATCCTCTCCTTCCTTTTTGCCTTCTTTGGTCTCGAGTGGGTCTGCATCTGGATTTTTGGCCCGTCATAGGATTTACCCCCTCTCAGTGTGATTGCATTTACTTGATTTCTCTGATTCTGATTTTTGGGGTTTACTTGTGTGTTGCTTGGAAGCTGTCCGGGCTTGTGCTGGGTTCCGAGGGCATTGGCAATCTGACTGACCTGCGTCTCTATGATTTGCATATGCTTCTCCACACGGTCTACTTTAGTGTTTACCCCTGAGATATCCTGTTCCAGCTTGCTCACTTTATCAGTGGACCCCTGCATAAACTTAGCCAAAATCTCCTCGAGATTCAGCTTCTTCTTCTCCACCACTGCTCCATCTTGCACTGCAAATCCAGGTGGTGGCTGCTTCACAGCTTGAGGGTTGGCGTAGGAAAACCCAGGGTGGTTCCTAGCGTGATTGTAGTTGTAGAGCTGATTGTGCTGCTGGTTGTGTTGCTGATATCCTACGCTGTAGTTGTTTTGGTAACCACCCCTTTGGACGAAATTCACATCAGCACAGTCCCCCTCAACCGGAGCCTGCACTGGCTCTACAGCTGTAACAATCTGCTCCGCTTTCAGTGTAGTGAAGTCTTCTCGCAGTTTCTTTACCTTGGCTGCCGAATCATGTTCTTCGGCAATCTTCTCCACTACTTTCTCAACAACCTTCACAGGTCAATGTCAACTCGAGAACCAAAGTTGATTATTGTTGGCCATCTTGTGGAAGAATTCCATGGCCTTCTTTCCGCTTTTTGTCATGATGGTGTCGCCCAGTGTGATATCCACTAACTCAACGGTCCTTTCATTGAGCCCTTCGTAGAATGCTTCTGCCTGCTCTCCTAGGGGTAGACCATGGCCTGGACAAGATCTTAGTAACTCCTTATAACGTTCCCATGCTTCGTAGAAGCTCTCGTCAGGTCTTTGAGAAAATCAAATGATCTCCTTCCTTCTCTGTCTGATAATGTTCAGAGGGAAAAAGTTCCCTAGGAATTCATTTCGTAGCTCTATCCATGTAGTGATGCTCACCTTGTCCAGTGCAGTAAACCAGGATTGTGCCTTATCCCGTAGAGAGAATGCGAACAGACTTATTCGGATGGCAATCTTGCTGACCCCTCCGATCTTGACAGTGTTGCAGAGCATAAGGAATTTATCTAGATGTGCGTATGGGTCCTTAGTTGCTCTCCCGCTGAATTGGTTTTGCTGCACCATTCGCACCAATCCGGTCTTCAGCTCGAAGTTATTGGCGTTAATGCCAATTCTGAAATTTGTCTCCTTGAACTGAGGTCGGTACCGCTTCTGCATGGGATCCTCTTCCTCCTCATCATCTAATCCCTCTGGCTGATCCTGATCTTCTTCCTCATCATCATCAGGAATATCCTCAAATAGTGGGTTGCGGCGATGATGTCGGTTATACAGATTGTTCCTCTTGAGGCTCCTCTCAAGATTCAGCTGCTAAAGTTGTGCCCTCATGGCTTGAAGTTCTTGAACAAGCGCGGCTTGCTCCTCCGGAGTTAGTACCGGTGGAGGTGGTGGATCCCCTGGTTGTATGATTTCAGCCATTGGTTGATTACTTGAGCTTTCTTGTTCCTGCTTCTTTCGTCAGTTCTTTCGGCAAATAGCTTCAATTTCTGGATCGTACTCTAGCAGGTCCTTCCCTTTAGCTCTTGTACTCATGCACTACCTATATACAACAAAGGAGGTAGTGAGGTTGATTGAAAAGAAAATGAGAAATATGAAACTAAAAAATGAAAGTCGAACATTGCAAAAAATGGTCGACTTCAATCAACGTTTTCCAAAATTGACCAACGCAAATTAATTATTCGCGTCAACCGAGGTCGATTTACATTGGTCGAAGTCAAGGAAGCAAACTCAAAAATACGACAAAAATTAAATCATGCGAAATTTTACAGCCTAAATCAAAATTCCAATCACGGAATTAATAGTGAGGCATAATCTATTAACTCCCCGGCAACGACGCCAAAATTTGATCGCTAAAATTATTTAACTAGCGTTTTGGCTAAGCTAATAATATAGTGGTGAAATAAAATTATCGAATCCCAGAGGAGTGAAGTAATAAAAAAACCCTAAGTACTCAATCAACGTTTTCAGAATATTGGTTAGGAAAATAGAAATAGAATTTTGTGGTTGAATCCCAAAATTGAAATAAAGCAGTAAATCGTGAAAGGTTTTGAAATTCAAATATCAGAAACATAGATCTAGGGCTTTCTACCTATTATGCCATATATGTAATTATGAATCAATTAATTACCAATTTTAATTCTTCTTCGTAGTGGAACATCAGAAAAGTATTATGAATTTTTATTGAGGATAATTCACAAAGTTGATTAATTAATTTACTCTACCTTTTCAATCTTGAGAAAATATAATTAACTCCAATTAGACCTACAGATTTATTCCTACAATCAATTCTCTCTTTTCAGACAAGAAAAATAATTTGTATTATGAAAACCATGTTCCATTGAAATCCATTACCTTTTGAGTCTCTAAATTCCAACTAAATTAATCCTAACTTATGGCTAGTAAATCAAGATCGTAATAGGTCTTAGTTTTCATAAACTACGAATCAGAAAGGCATTTAATTCAATTCAATCATACATAGGCATAATATTTGAAATCCTAGAATCTATAGAGAATTTAGCTATGCAAAGGCATAATCAGAATTAACATAAAAAGATAAAACATGAAATAATCTTGCATACAGAAAAACTTGAATCCGGAACAATATTGAGTTGTTGCCACAATCTCCGAATGCAATCAAAATGCGAAAAATACTAAATTGCTGCTATAATCTTTTTCTCTATTGAAATCTCAAATCTAACACACTAATTTTTGACCTAGAGAGGGCTATTTATAGTTGTCTTGGATGTATCCTGTCAGGCCTAGGAATTAAGATACAAATCTATCTTAAAACCCAGAAGAATTCGCCAAATATAGGTCGACGTAGACCGACATGGCCTCACATCGGTCGAGGTAGAGGTTTGGTTCGACCCGTACTTCGAGTGTTGAAATTCCGTTGACTTTGATCGATGCTCGCTGGCATCAATCGAGGTGAAGCCAAACACGCCGATCGCTCCTCACTCTTGACTTTGATCGACGCGGGTCTGCGTCGATTGAAGCCAAGACTCTTCCTCGGTTTCATTCCTTCCTTAGTCATTTTTCATCCAAAAACATGCAAAACACACCATCACGAGCATCTAACGTGCAATAACCCTATCATGCATGCAAAAGTGAATAAAATGCTCTTAAAATACTAAAATAATAAAGAAACACATTAATAAGTTAGTGAAAATACGAACTTATCATACTGCCAAAACTGGGGCAGTGGTTAAGAGTTCCTTCAAGCGTTGGAAACTCGTTTTGCACTCTTCAGTCCACGTATACTTAATTCATTTCCTCAAAAGTTGCTTCATTGGTTTGACGATCATGGAGAATCCTTCAATGAATCTACGATAATATCCTGCCAGTCCAAGTAAACTTCAAACTTCATTCTGTGTTTTTGGGAGATTCCCACTCCTTTACAGCTTGTATCTTAGCTGGGTCCACTTTAATTTCTTCTGCGGATACTATGTGCCTTAGGAACATCACTTCCTTGAGCCAAAATTCTCACTTACTGAATTTGGCATACAGTCTCTCCTTTTGTAGGGTTCTCTAGACTATTCTCAAATGTTCTTGATGTTCTTCTTCGCTATCGAGTAGAAAAGAATTTCATCTATGAAGACTAGGACAAAATTATCAAGATATGGATGAAACACGCGATTCATAAGATCCATGAATGTTGCTGGCACGTTTGTCAATCCGAAAGATATCACTACAAACTCATAGTGGCCATATCTTGTTTGAAAGCTTGTCATGGGAATATCCTTAGCACAGATCTTAAGCTGGTGGTATCCCGATCTAAGGTCAATCTTCGAGAAGACCTTTACTCTCTTAAGTTGATCAAATAGATCGTCGATTCTTGGGAGTGGATACTTGTTCTTCAAGGTGAGTTTATTCAACTCTCAGTAATCAATGCACATTCGCATAGATCCATTTTTTTTTTACAAATAGAACAGGCGCTCCCCAAGGCGGTGCACTGGGTCGTATGAATCCAAAATCTAGCAATTCTTGTACTTGCTTTTTTAGCTCTTGTAGTTCCTTAGGGACTATCCTATATGTAGCTTTAGAGATAGGAGCTGCACCTGGTTCAAGATCGATAATAATTTCCAATTGTCTGTCTGGCGGCAATCCAGGTAGCTCATCGGGAAAAACATCTTTGAATTCCCTTACGACTTCAATGTCGTTGATCACTAAGTCATTCTTATCATCCTCATTGAGGTACACAAGGAAAGCTCAACTATGTTTTACGCTGGCCAATCGATATGCTTGCATGGCAGAAATTAGGGGAATCCTTGTTCCTTTCCGAACTCTGTGCAAGTACACGGGTTCTCTTCCAGACCATTCAAAAGACACAATCCTATCTTTACATTGGATGATAGCATGGTTCTCTTCCAACCAGTCCATTCCTAATATTACGTCCACATCTTTTCATTTGTAGGATGTTCAAATTGTTGGCCTTTAAAATGTATGCTCCAAAAAAGATTTCTAGGGTCGGGCAAACACGGTTTGAGAGAGCTGATCCACGGGTTGGGGTGATTATGCACAAATCGTTCTTAGTTCTCTCGGAGCTAAGTCCTAGGTTCTGAATGCAATCTTCGGATACAAACAATTGCAATGCACCAGTATCGAAAAGCACAATAACCGATGATTGGTTTACTAATCCCATACCTGTCAGGTTTCCCTGATCTTCCTTCTCATTTGGTTGTTCGAGAGCATAGGCTCTTCTTTGACGTGCTTGCTGTTGAGCTGGCTGAATTTTGTTTTGCTACTGCTGCGGTTGCGGCTGCTGGGGCACCTGCTAAATCGACTTTGCTTGAATGGCACAATTGCGGTTGTTTCTGGGTTGCCATTGGCCTTGAAGTGCACGCAGTTGAGTGTTGTTTTGGTTACCTTGGCGCTGGTTTTGGAAATCTTGGTGATTGTTGCCCTCGTGACACTGTGATGAATAGTGTCCCATCTCCCCACAATTGTAGCAGTTGGCGCGAAGTGCTGCGCATTCTCATGGATGGTCTCTTCCATAGCGGTTGCATCGTCTGATGGAAAAGTTTCCTTGGTGATTATTCCCTTGGTTTCCAGCTTGGTTGTTACGAAAATTATGGTTGCCTTGCCAGTTTCTCCTTTGTCCAGTTGCCGAAGTATGTGGAACATCTTCCTGCTTTGTTTTTATCCCTGTTCCAGCGGTTGGCTCCGGTTTGTTGGCTAAGAGAGCAGCTTGTAGTCCATTCTTCAGTTCTGCTTCAATGTTCAAGGCTCACTGCAGTGCGTCCTTGTTGTCTATTCTAATTTGGCAAGAAATAGAAGCTTGAATGTTTGTTCTTAGTCCAGACATGAACTGAAGTGCTTTCTTCTATTCCGTGTTCACCGCGTCCGGAGCATACCTCGATAGACTGTTGAACATCTGGTTGTATTCTCTCACGTACATTTCTCCTTGCACTAGGTAGTGAAATTCTTCTTACTTCTGAACTCGATACGTCAGGAGAATATGCTTGGTATAGAATTCCTCCTTGAAATAGTCCCAATTTAGGGCATCTTCTTGCTCAGGGGTGAGCATTTTCAAATGGATGTCCCACCAGTGTTCAGCTTCATCAGTTAGCTGGAAGAAATGCACTGGACTTTCTCCCGGTCAGTGCAGTCAAGAATTCTGAAAATCCTTTCCATGAATTTGATCCATTTTTCAGCCTTCGGTGGATCGTCGGTTCCATCCAGTAGTGGTGGATTTTTTTGGGTGAAAATCTTTCCGATCCTTCTTGGTTCAATGGGAGGTACTTGTGCCTCCTCTTCATAAAATTCCTAGTTTTGTTTGGGATGGTGTCCATTGCCTTGTTCTTGGTGTGGTTCATTTGTGTTTCCTTGCGGTTGGCCTCTTCCACGGCCTCTTCCTTGGCCACTTCCACGGCCTCTAGCAGGGGCTTCTCTAGGTGGCATTCCGCAAAATAAATAATCATTAAATGGGGTGTTCAACCCAAGGAATGCAAAATGCGTAAAGTAATCCTTTTCAGGATCGCAATAAAGACAACAATACTAAATACATATACACTTAATAAGGTAGGTTGTCCCACAATTTAGGGTTAACAGTCTTTTAAGGAACAATATTCCCTACATTACTTGGCGTTGGCCAAGTTTACACAATATTCCACAAAGATAAGAAAATTTGATTCAAGACAGAAAGCGTTAATCATAACAATAAGAGATACAACCGAAACCCAGAAAGTGGGTAGTAGCATTTTCACTTTGAAGATTTTGGGGTTGCCGTGTTTGAAAATTGGCTTCCTGGCTACCAAATGTAGGGTTTTCACGTGAACCGAATCACCAAAACCAAACTGAACCGGATCGGATCTATGGATATTGCTCATAATACAAATTCACAAAACCCTAGCATGCTCCTATGAATTTAATACAAGATTGTGGATTTAGGGTTTTACCGTAACTCCGTAGTCTCTGAACCGATCTTTCGCGTTTGAATTCCAAACTCGATTCAACCACGCGATTCGAATTTGTCTGCGGAAACAGAAATTAGAAACCCTAATTTCAAGAACAAAATTTGAAAATAAACAGAGGGAGGAAAGAAAATATGTTCTCCAGATTAGATCTTCAGATCTGTATCCCGGCGCTGATCAGATCTACTACTGGTGAGAACTCCATAGATCTGTGGCTTGAGCAGGACCAGAATTCGAAAATTCTCCTCCTTCTTCTTCCAGTCGGCGCCCCCTTCTCTCTCTGCCCTAGGTTTTTGACTGATTTGAATAATCACAAAAGGTTGCTAGGGTTTCCAGAGAGAGTGGTCTATTTATAGACCCAGGGTTTTATCCCTAATGGGCTACTGGGCTCAATTCAACACACTTATTTGGGCCAGACCTGGGACCTAATGCAAATAATAAAGTGGGCCTCCAATTAATTAATTCCCATGTCCACAACCCAGGACACAATTAATTAATTAATATTAATTCTTTTTCACCACAGAATTAATATTGACTTACCCCTTTATTACCACGTTGTGAGAACGGGCTGCATTTATTGAGAATCCCCATATTTAAGGTTACCGGACATTCATTAATTAATCGGAGCCTCTGACAAAGCTCTACCTACAATTAATTAATATCTTATAATTCCTGAGTAGTACCACTCAAACCTTATCATTCGTGCCTGAACTTAATCAGCCTGCAGGACTTTGACACGATGAATGTTATTAAGCTCCTCAGGGAATGTCCCCATCCTATTACTCGGATATGGTTACCTAAGTTCAGTCTCAGGCGGTACTACACGAATCGTTGTTACCCAAGATGCGGATATACAAGCGCGCTGTGTTGGCTCTCCACCATGGCAAGTCAAAGCAACAGTCAACCCGTGCAAACCCCTGAACCTTCGTTAGGGTTTGGACTCAATCAATATAACGAGATCTTTTATTCGCTGATGTTAGACAGACGAATATATCTCACTGCGGTCCATCAATACGCCACCTCTGCGTACCAGCATGTCAAGTAACCAAGACAGACTACTTATTCCGACAATGCCGCAGCCATCCGAACAGACATATCCTCATACGCTGTCTCGGCTGTGATCATGGTTTATGTCTCACTAGGTCAAGTGATCATACTGTCTTCTGCGATCTACTACACGCCGTATGATCGTCCCTATCGGTGAGACAAGAGGATACCATTGTTCATACATGTACGATTGTTAACAGATAGGAGAAATAAACCGTTGTATACACATTGTAATAAATGCTTTCATTATACAAAACCCATCACCAAATAGTACAATGATTGTTCCTCTCCCGTAGGAGGCATCCTAATTACGATTACATCAATTACATCCAAATGATAAGAATTGGTCCGACAAGGCGCCCTACAATCACATTCCTACATAGTACATCTGGACAATTACATATATGCATCTAGTCCAGACAAGGCTGGTGGTCAATAGTCATCCTCCGATGAGTCAAACATCCCGATGTCGGAGCAGTCAATGACCTCTGGAGAGGTAACATTTTCCTCAGGGTCCTCTTTGATGTCCTCATTTGCGACATTACAGGGCTCATCTCCCCACTCCTTCTGTCATGGCTGCGGCCAATTTTCGGCTATCCAATCATCGTTGGGCTGGGCAGCACCATTTGGTGGGGGCACATCCTGCTCGGGTATGAGCTGCTCGTCTTCGTCCTTGTCTTCTTCTTCCTCTTCTTCACCATCCACACTTCTTTCATCCTCTTCAGCCTCATCATCAGTCCCTTCTTCTTCCTCAGAGTCAACGTACTGGCTTCCGAATCTATCCCGCATTTCCCTCATCCATGCTGCTAGTATAGGATGGTCCAGGTCTGGATTTTGAGAATCCTCGGAGTCGTTGTCATCGTTGTCGGAGTAGGCGGGGTTGTGGCTGGCATCCATGTCCTCGTCAGAAGGCCCATAAGAGGAGTCCTCATCTGGGTCCTCTTCCGACTCGCTATCGGATATATAACTCATGGCATGAGAGGATCCTGCTTCAACATCGTGGGCTTGAGGTGGGTTTTGAAAACTAGCACGCTGACGGAAAATGAGGGAAATGAATCCCTCCAGATCAGACTCGTTGGCAGGGGAGTCGTCCAGGAAGTTGATATAGTTTGTCTGCACCCAAGGTTGCCATTGAGGAGGCATCATCTCTTCTAGGTGGCGGACTCCCTCGGATCGGGTCACTCCATGAGGATGAGCTTCAGTCCAGAACTTGTGGAAGTCAGTGAGGAAGCGGTTCAATGAGTTCCCACGACAGTTTTGGTAACTGCGGAAGTAGCTAACTCGTCTTTCCCCTAAGGGGTTACGGGGTAGCGGCTTGTGGCGGGTGAAGAAGCATTTGGCCATCTGCGAATAGGTAAAGTCAAAAGAGTCAATAGGTTAGGCATAAATAATACTACGTTGCACAATTTAAATACTAGAGTAGCGAATATAATGCGATTACAAAGGTAATAATTCTAGGGTCAACTACGACGCATAAGAGTCCTATCTTAATACATGCTTATTCTAGGTCGCTGCGAAGGTAGACTAAAACATGCTCCCTAAAAGTATCTAAGTTCTCTAATAAGGCCTTTACATAATCAAAGATTTCATAAAGTTTATCATGAAATGCAACAGTTCATGCGTTAAAATTTTGGGATGCAACTATATATGCATTGAAATTTTAATTTGAATGCAACTATGTATGCATTGGAATTTTAATAATTGGAATGCAACTATTTATGCATTTAATAATATTTCAAAATATTATCAAAAGATAAAGAGTTTCTGTAGCGGAAAGTTATCAATGAATTATGTATATGAAGATACATACTTCAACCTCTAACTATTACAAAAAGAGTCTTCAGCTTCACCTTGACTGCTACCTCGTACCTTGCTCCAAAAGCTTCTTTTAACCTCGACATTTTAGAAATAATGCAAGGGGCTAAGTACAAATTGTACTTAGTGAACACGTGCCCAAAAAAATACATATATAATTTTGTCATGCCTTTTTAATCGGGTCACACATGGGGTTTTTAGTTTGAAAGCCTCCCATTGCACCAAAACATTTTATGAATGAGCATGCTCCTTTTTACTTAGTTAAACTATCTGCAAATAATAATGTGACTGGGAGGTGGCCACCTACTACAGTCACGATACTAGTCCGAGTAGGGCATGACCCCTAACATGTCAGCATCATAGTGCACTAACCCATGGTGTCTTTTTCACTACCTGGGTACAATCGATAAGACTCACAATACGTGGAGTCAACATCTACGTTGGATACGTTTGATGTTCTTCTCTAAGTGGGGTTCCCCCACAGAGAGGACAGATAGCAAACACAAAACAGTAGGCAATGACAAAACAGTTTAAAACAAAACATTTCATTACATGTTTGACATGCTTTGAAAAGAAAACATTGTTTTGATTTTAGTTTGGCCCACGATATAGGGGTAAAAGAAAGCCCGCCTTAGTTGGTGTGGTAACAGATGAGTGCTCTAGCTGTCAATCTTTTCCTTGCCCTTTCCTATGACATAAGGAATTCGAGTAAATCCTTAAGGGATAATAGATTATCTACACTCTAACACAAAGAATGATTCTAGACTCTCAATCAATCGTGGACTTCTCAAGTTGAGCCATTGGATAAGAATATGAAA
This sequence comes from Plectranthus barbatus, assembly GCA_026898455.1. Classification (NCBI taxonomy): domain Eukaryota; kingdom Viridiplantae; phylum Streptophyta; class Magnoliopsida; order Lamiales; family Lamiaceae; genus Plectranthus; species Plectranthus barbatus. The sequence goes on from JAPKLW010000209.1 coordinate 285,055, forward strand.
GAATGATTTGACAATCTAGTTTGATGGACAAGGTAGTCAAACGTTAATTTAATAGCTCGTGATTCAATATCGAGTGTGACTTTACAAATGGAATTCATGGTTCAACTTAATTGAACAATTTCGAGGCTTCATCAAATGATAGAACATTACTTCAAAGAGTATGATTGAAAGAATTTCATAATCCATTATGAATAATCGTACATCACTTGAGAGTATGAGAACTCATCAAGTTGTTTCAAGAGAAGATTAATTTATGATCAATTGGATCGAACAATTGAAGTTGGTTTGAATCAAAAAGGTTTTGAATAGAGCAAGAAAGAAAATAATAGCCCTCTATGTCGATCGGTAAAAGTGATGTCGAATGATATCAAAGATAAGTCGAATTGATCGAAGAAAGAAGAATTGAAATTTTGAAACTTGCGTGTGTGTCAATCGACTCGAGGGGTGTCGATCGACATAGACATGTTGATTGAATGTGTGTCAACTGATGCACATGTCGATGGATATGCATTTGTGTTGATCGACATAAAAAAGCATCGACCAAAAACTTGTGTGTCGATTGACACCAAGCGTGTCAACCGACGTGGAAGTCATGTCGAAAGAATTTGGTTTGTGTTGATCGACATTTGGGATGTCGATTGATATAGAGCTCGTGTCGATCAATACAAGTGATCGACACCAATTTTATGAACTGAACAACTGTGTCGATTGACATGGGTGTGTCAATTGACATACTCTTTGTCGATCGACACCACGTATGTCGACCGATACAGAGGCTATTTACCTTCGGCAGAAATTTTAGTTTTTGGCTCAAACGGTTATCCAAGCTCGTCCAATCGATTTCCAACAACACCAAATGGTTTTCTAAAAAATATAACGAGTCTATATATTATTTTAAACATCACAACATGTTGGAATTGAATTAAAACCTTAATATTTCCAAATAGGGCAAATATATCAAACATGCTCAAAAATCACCACAACTCGATTCCTAGGTTGATTTATAGTTTCTAAGCTCATAATATAACATGCTAAAAATGCATACGTACTTATAAACTCAACACAAGCCTAGATCATGCCATTTATCAACTAGGGCAAAATTTACAAACATGCTCAAACTTAAGAAATAACTAGAGAGAGGTTCGATTTATACCTCCTCGATGTTTATAGGTCCTCGTAGACTCGATAAATGCTTGACCTCTTGATTTCCCACTTCAAAACACAAGGGAAGGGAAATCCAAGGTTAGAAATGGAAAGGAAACGAAGAGAGGATTCTAAAAAGGTATAGGTTTACCTTGAAATCTCTTCACCGCAACCTCGTCGGAGATTCGCTGGTGCTCGCCGGAATGTTCGCCAGAAATCTCTTGGTGAAATTTGAGAGAGAGTGAAAAGTGAAAGAGTGTGAAAGAAGTCTTCTATATATAGAAAGAGGTGGGGGGTAATTCCGGAATTACCGAAAGTGAAAAAGTTAAAGTGATTGTCATTCGCTTGTCACATCGATCACTTTAACATCACCTCACGTCAATTTCACATCTCTTCGCGTCATTGCACGGGAGGCCGTGATATTTGATTGATCCACAAAATTTATCAATCGATAATATCCCAATTCGGAAATGTCTGGTCGATAATTAATTAATTGGTATTAATTAAATTAAATATATTAATAAAATTTTATTCAATAAAATAGAAGTGGCAAATGATAAATGACTAAATAATAATTTCCCAATTGAAATCGATCGCGTAACATCGACTAAATTCGATAACAAAATACATAATTTGGAAATTCGACAATTATATTTAAAATTTACGAAAGGTGTTACATCGGAGTCTTATGTTAAATAAATGTTATCTAGTTATAATACAAGACTGGATATTAATTATAAGTCAAAAGTGCATATAAATCTTTTACAACTGTCAATTGTGATCGTGCAATCGTGTGTTGAAACCCGTGAAAAGTGAGTGAAATTATAAGTTTATCGTATAATGCAAGTTTTTTTGTTTTATAATGCAAACAATTGAGTTATATAATGCAAGCCCAAGTCTTATGTATACTGAATTTTATCCAGTTATAATGCAAGACCAAATTTTAATTATAAGTGAAAGGATGAAAGTGTCCTGTAATATATTTACAGCTGATAATTGTGATTGTGCAATCGTATGTTGAACGAAAAGTGAGTGAAATTACAAATTGTTGTATAATGCAAGTTTTAGAGTTCTATAATTCAAACAATTGAGTTATATAATGCAGGTCTGAGTCTTATGTCTAATGAATGTTATCTAGTAAAAAAGACGAAAGTGCCCTATAATGCTTATTTTTGGTGAAAAAATGAGCGTATTTTTTTAGATGATCTGGACCGTGTATTGTGTGAGATCAATGACTGTATTTTATTTTTATTTCTCATGGTAAGTCATGTTCTCATTGGATCATGGCCATATATATATAGAGAGAGAGAGAGGAGTGATCTTATCTCAAGTCCCCCTTAGATGAGAGAAGAGAATAAATCATGGCCTTTCATTTAATGAAATAAGTGATCCAGATTTAATATCTCTATTTATTTTTTTAATTAATTTATGATTTAATTTTTTGTAGTAAGGGCATTTTAGTATTCTTTGCAAACTAATTTCCCCACACAACTTGGAAAGGGTGATCATCGAATCTTCTCATCTTTGTTCGAATATCTACATGATCATCGAATCATAACTCAAATTCACGGAATTCTATTTCTTCATGTATTAACATGATCAGTGAATCTTCTCCAAATTCACGCAATTCACACTCGACAAAATTTTTATTCAATTCAGTTCGTTTTTTACTTGATCGGCGTTCTTATCATTAATCTCCAATCAATTCTTGTTTCTATTGTTGTTAGTTCGTTCATCTTCACGATAAACTTTCTACATTATGGTTTTGTTTCTGGTTTTAGTTCATTCGCATTAATTTGTGATTGGAGAGTAAATTTGTGTACGTTAATGTTGTATTTTTATTGTAGGATATCTTCTGTTAACGACGAATTCTGTAGATGAAGGTAATCATTTTTATTTATTTTAGTTTAATGTTATACCAATTTGCTTTTATATCGCCTGTATATTTGCAGTGATTTGTTATTAAATTGGCTTTCACAATGATATGTTTGTTATTGAATTCGAATGATTTGAATTTGCAGCATATATATATAGATTTTTTTTTAATTTAAGCTTATTTAATGTACGTTTTTTGTTTTTTATTTTAACTTGAGATTATTTTTCAAACATAAAAGTTAATAATGCAATTATTTGCTGCAGTTATTTTTACCCCTGTGTGAGGACTCATTTAAACCTTTCAAAGGACAAGCTTTTGTAACATTGGATGAAGGTTTTGAATTCTACAAGCAATATGCTAGAAATGTTGGATTTGATACCCGTTTGGCTCATTCAACAAAATCTGATAACATGGACACATGGAGATATGTTGTCTGCAACAGGGAGGGTGACAAGTTCATTAAGCCGAAGAGTATGAATAGAGGGACTTTTGATGAAAATCTAAAGATTTGAAGACGTATTTCTGCACGTTGTGGTTGTAAGACAAGGATCACTTTCAAGTTTGTTTCACATATGGGTTATGTCGTTCATGATTTGTAGAAGAACATAATCATGAACTTGTTGAGGTTGAGCACAGACAATTCATGAGGATTAATCGTAAGCTTGACCTTGTTCACCGACAGTTTATATTGGATTGTTGTAGATCAAATATTGGTCCTACTGCAGCACATCATTTGCTAGCCGAATTGATGGGTGGTGAAGATAATATTGGATTTTCAATTATGAAGGTTCGTAATTTCTCTCGAGACATGAAGGCTTTATTGGATGGTTGCGATGCGCAAATATTGCTGAATGAACTGCGAAAAAGGAAAGAGTTAAGTGAATCATTTACCTTTGAATATGAGATTGATGCGGAGGATAAGCTCACAAGATTGTTTTGGTGTGATCCGATTTCTCGAATGAATTATCAACTTTTCGGTGATGTTGTGGCTTTCGATACGACATATTCGACAAACAAGTAATTTTATTTATCTCGTTATCTTTTATCTTTTTTTAATTTTTCACCTACATGAAAATAAATATTATAAATAAATTTATGCATTACGTAACATAATAAAGTTGCATATTCTATGTCAATAAATGTGCATTAACAATTGCGTTATATTATTTATTGCTAGGTATTGCATGATTTTCGCACCTTTTACTGGTAAGGACAATCACGGCAAACCAGTTACGTTTGCTACTGGTTTGTTATCCAAGGAAGATGCATCATCTTTTTGTTTGGTTACTTGAGAAGTTCATTGCTTGTGTGGGTTCTGCTCATAAAATGATCATCACGGACCAAGAATCGGGTATGAAAGTTGCCATGGAAAGAGTTTTGAATCGTACTCGTCGTCGGTGGTGCATGTGGCACATTATGCTGAAGTTGGCAGATAAGGTGTCTAAACAACTTCGTGCTGATGAGAATTTCAAAAGGGATCTTAATTCATGTGTTTGGTCAGAGTTGATAGAGCCTGATGTATTTGAATCATCTTGGCAGGGGATTATGACTACCTTTGGTCTTGCAGCTCATCAGTGGTTTATTGCTATGTTTGATAGCAGGCGATTTTGGGTGCCTGCATATTTTTGTAACTTCCCGATGAGTGGGTTGCTTCGGACCACCTCGATATCTGAATGTGAAAATAGCTTTTACAAGCGGTACACACGTTCCAGGTCTAATCTTTTAGAATTTTGGATGCATTTTAATAATACACTGGATGCCCAAAGGTATCAAAGTTCCAGGTTGAATTACTTAGATAAGTCTTTTGTTCAAAGTTTTAACACAAAAACTGGCTTTGAGAAACATGCTGCATCTTTGTACATTGGAAAATTTTTCAAGCATGTAGAAGAAGAAATAATGTCAACATGTTTCAGTTGCCACATGTTGGATTTTGCTAATGTGGATGGAAGACAGATGTACAAGATTGTTGATGAGTTCAAGGAGATATGTGTTGTTTATTATGATGTAGTTGGACTAGATTGCACATATAGTTGTAAGATGTTTTCCAGAATGGGCTTGGTGTGCTGTCATATGTTTTATGTTTTAAAGAACAATGAATTGTTGCTAATCCCTGAAAAGTTTATTGTTGGTCGTTGGAAGAAAACACATTTGTTTCAGCAGTCTTGCAGTTTGGGTACTGATAATTTTCAAACATATGCAAGGATTGATTAGTGTAAAAGGCTGGAGAATAATATACTACAGTCTGTTTATGGATGGACTCGAATGTTTGATGGTGATTCTGAAAAGTTGTCTACATTGTTGGCTGTGATAGATGATGGTGGGAAATCCATTTCATGCCAAGATTAACCTCCACATGCAGTTGATAAAAGACAGATTTTAGGGAACTTTTATGGTCAAGATTTGCCTGAGGAAATCAGCATTCATCCACCAGATGTTGTCAAGACTAAGGTTAGTGGTAGCCGTATTATATCACGGAAGGAAAAGACTGCTAGAATGAAGGAAAAACCACAGTGTCGTTGCCGTAAATGCAAAGAAATGGACAACCACGATTCTAGAAATTGTGGCAAAGATAGGAATGATTGAGATTCACCTTATTTTTTAGTTTGAACAATTTAATTTGTGTCACAGCTTTTTTTACGTATAAGTTTTTCTTCCATTTACATGATAATTGTTTAAGATTACGTACATTATAGTTTTATAGTTACATGAATTTGCATAATTCTTTTTATGCATGTGTTTTGTTGGAATAATTGCAATTGTTTTTAATATTTTTTAATTCTTATCAGAGCACATGTTTAACGTTGGATAATACAATTATTTCATATTGTGTAATGTATGTATTTTCATTAACTGATTACTAAATAATTTTTAAACATTATTTATTAATAATACAGAATAATTGTATCTAGGATTCGGAATTTCAATATTGAAATATAAATGCATCTTCAGAACAGTCTTTATAAATTTAATTTTTTTTGTAAAAAAAATATATGTTAAATTATATTTTCAGGAGTCAATGCAATTTTTTTTTTAAAAAATGCAACTTATTAATATTTATTAATGTACTATTTATTAGTGTGTTACATATGTTATCTATTAATAATTTTTTTATTTAGAAAAAATCTAATGTAGTTCCCATACAAAATGCAATAGTAATGATACATGTTAACAATATTTCAACTAAGTATGCAAAATAAGAATTTAGAAGATTCATTTCAGAAGAATTGTATTCGTCACTTAATGTACAAAATATAATTCAAATCCAGAATACTTGCATAACCATAAAGACAATTGTTTACTTCAAAAACCACCAAAAGTCAATATCTGCAAAACCACTACCCCATTACACTACTTGTAACTAGTTATGAACTTGTTAAAATCAAACTTGCCGCTGTCAACTTCATTCTCATAAAATTTGGTAGCTATGCCAGAATACTTTGGAGATTTATCATTCAGATTTGATGAAATTAGCTCACCATAGAACTTCACCCGAAACTGCTTCATGGTTGTCTTCAAATTCTTATTTGTAATTCCGCAACTCCAATCTCTTGCCTTCTCACCCATGTATGTATCAAGATGTCTCATACAATAAACTCCACAATCAGTCTTGTTTGTAGAGTTCCTTCAGTCCATGGTCAACCTCTCTATTTCCAAATTCTCAATAATTCTTTTCTTGTTCTGCAGACCAAGCCTCTCAAACAATATGCAAAACATAGTGACCTTGAAAAAAAAGTAGTATGTACTACTATTAATAAATCAATAGCAAATTTAAAAAATATTGTCAAGTAGTTTTTATTACTTACCAACTTTACAAGACCATCTCCATACTTCATTTCAAGTAGTCTGTTATCAAGCTGATTCGAATTGTCGATCAACACAATTGACTTATTTTTGAAGTTGAAACATACAATGTAGTAATGATGATATTGGCAAATTGGGAAGAAAACCTGAATTTTGAAATTATCATAAGCATGGTTTGATATGCTAACAATAATCAAAATAATTCACGATTTCTTTATATCTGATAATGTAAGTTTACAGTATTAGTAAATGCAACAAAACAATACTAGTCAATGCAACAAAACAGGGTATTATTGGTTGAATTATTTTAACAGATCCTTTAATTATTCAGCCCAAAAATAATATTAGTTGATGCAAGTATCTTAGATTAAAATTAGTATTAATGAATAAAAGAAATCATACCAAATTAACAGCAGCAAAAATGATGTCATCAGCTCTTTCAAAGAAAGCATCGACCGCTTTCTTGCCAGTCCATCTATTTTTGTTGATGAATGTGAAACTCTGTTCATTTGACATTGAAAGTATGATTATTTAACTAATTATCAACTATTAAATATTGATATTAAAAATTGTATTTAAAATTTCCTTACACATGGATATATAGAGAAGAAAAATCTTCTTGGTGATTCCTTTGACCGGTACATTTATTTAAAATTTAGGTGCGAGCACCATGCATCAACAACACCGGATCTAAGATACTCAGATGGTGCAAATGACCTAAACTCACTCAATGTTGTATAGGTTTTGACATCATGATATACCATCTCTCCACTGCAATAAAATTACATTAATTATTGCAATATAAAGTATCTAATTCCTTTAATTAAATTCTTACCCATTTGTTTCTTTATCCTTCACAATCTAGTAGTATATTGCCTTCTCATCGTTGGCAAATGGAACGGTGGGATCAACTATCCTTATCATGTATGGTGAAATTAAAACAATTGCTACCTTTCTCTGTGCTTGCTTCCTTGTGTTCATTTTGTTACCCCTTTTCTTCTATTGCAAACAAAAGAAAAAAAATCATTGTTATTTAATATTAAAATTTTATAAATAAAATAATATAAAAACCCAAGTTTATTTACTTTCCTTGATTCTGCTTTATGTGGTACTACATTAGCAACCTAAAAGACAACAAAGATTATGTTTATCAACCATAAATAAAATAAAAAAAATTATGTAATTTTGCTTACAGCATGTGCCAATGTAATGGCTACTATCAATTCTTCATCATCCTAGAAATCACCATCATCCGTATTTGCCTAAACACAAATAAATTAAATGAAAAAAAAAAGTTACTGCAATTTTATAATACTAATTGATGCACTTTTTATAAACACGATAATGCAATGATTTGTATTACTAAAATCATATTAACTTCATTCCGATCGCCATTCACTTGCATTGTATCAGTTTTTTCAAAGACTTCGTTCACAAAGTGCTCTTTATTCAGGTCCTGCAATGAAATGGAACATTATAATATGTTTTTAATAATATATTACAACATTTTTAAATAATTTTAAAAGTCTACCTTCAGCACACTTTCAATTCTTTCATTTGGTGTTGCAAAACCAGCTTTCGCTTGTTCCTGATCATCATTCTGTTTTTCTGTTGTTTCAACTAGACATCTTTTTTCTTGTGATGGGAACTACAATGACAATTATTAATTATCATAAAGATGCAGAATGCTAACAATTCGCAGTAATATATTGTATATATAATTTTGATGTACTTGTTGTGTTAATCCTAAACTAAATGAAGGTCCATCGTCCATTTCTAACAATTTGTTTAAATTTCTTTCCGCAAACTGCACCAAATAATTCAGATTATGTTAATTCATTTTTTAAATAACTCCAGCATAATTATGAATCAAATAATTTGTATAAGTTTACCTGCTTTGTAGGAACAACACTAGCATCATCCACTGTGTCCGTTGGAGGCTCATGCGCATCATCAATTTTTTTTCCTTCATCAAACTGAACAATATGCAAAAAAAAAATATCATGTATATTTTTGTATTTTGAAAAAATTATAAAATAAAGAATCATTACCTTCTATGAAAATTTAGAGTCGAAAGAAGACATTTCTTGCATAATTTCCCATGAATCCATCATGTTGTTCAAACACTCATTCCATTCTGGATTGTCATCAAATGGAACTTGTGTAGCTAAGCTTGGCGGCAGCTCTACATTCTCTGCGGCTGAAACATCTAGTATCAAGAATTTAGACACTACCACGGCAGCTTGAAACCTTGGATTTTGAACTACATCTGATGGAGCTTTTTGCAATTTTTCCATGGCAACACCATGTGTTGTTGCAGCTGCACTTAATGAAGTAATTACTTCAGTTGTATATTCATCACTGTCAAGGTTTTTTTGCCTCCTCTACTTTTTCAGATCCATCCCTTACCACTTCATCCTCCATTTTAGCATCTACATCTTCTTCCAAGTCAAATTTAGTCACACTATCCTCATTCACAACTATCCTATCCTCTATGCAACCTCTACAAAATCCCCCTTTCTCGATCTCATGTTTTTGCCTTTTTCTGAGAATATTTGCAGTCTAGCCATGGATTGTGGGGAATTGACGTTTAACATCCCTTGTGTAGTGACAAACCCTGTCAACATACATCATCTGCAAAGCAAGAAAAAAAAATGAGATTAATATTTAAAAATTTGGAAAATCAATGCATGAACACTAAGATAATATTGCAATTGTTATAAGTGTAATGATGCAGTTTATTTTAAATAAGTGATTGAAAATAATAATTTGAAAACTTACGATGATAAATAAGACTGATCCAGTGAACTTTGATTGTGGCTTTGTTTCCCATAGTTCAAAGGCTCTTATCATGCTTTGCAAGACATACTTACACCACATTCTCTTCTTGATGCTGTCTACTTCTACTAAATTCTCCGGTATCTTAGGCTTGATGTATCCGTCTGCATGTGTTTCTATAAAAACATTTTCAATCAAAACCATAAAGTTTGTTTTAAACCAAACTCCTCCTTCATTGTTTGATAACATCTCTTTGATGACATCTCTAACTTTTATATTCCATTTGTCCTTGCCCATTTTCCCCACCCAATCATCTAAAGCTTTGCTTCATGCATTAAACTTTTTCCTATCCACCTCAATTGTTCCTTTTGGAAATCCAAATGTGAGCCAAACATCATGCTCTGTGATGTGAGCCAAACATCATGCTCTGTGATATGCAACCTTTCTCCAGAATTAAGAACTATGCTGCAGGTAACTGGTTCAAAATTATTCACACACCAAAACCCCATTCTCATTGGTATCTCCTTCACATTCATCTCTAAAAATGTTCCAAATTCAATTTTTTAATTGCTCTCTTTTGTAAGGGGTTTAACAGTTTAAGACACCCCACAAACTCTCTAGGGCTAGATCGATATCCTAGTGCAGGGTATTTTTTCTTATCTGAAGGATCCAATTCAACCTCTTCTTCAATGGGTTCCTTAGTATCATCTTGTTTTTCTTCTACATTTTTTTGTTTTTTGGCTTCTAAAAAATCACAAACAATTAAAAAAATAACAATTAATGCATATTGTCGTAAGTTCTAAATGCAACATAATTTAACTTTATATTGCATTTATAATTAAACATCCTAATGTCTGTTAACAAGAATTACAAATAATGCAATATTTCGTAGTAAACTAATGCATTATTTAAATATTACTTAATGCATATTTTGAACATTGTTCTATACAAGAAGACTGTTTAGCAGAAACGAGAAGCAAAATATATACCTAATGCTACTTTCAATTTATAGTAAATGCAAAAAACATAAGACACAGGGTTTTATGTAGAGCTTTAATGGTAGTGTAGAGTAAACACCGTCAAAAAATCTGATTATACATTAAATTTTTGAAAAAATATATTCATAATGTCTATTTAGCATTGAATGTCATGCAGCTTTTTAACAACATATCATTCAACTAAATATAATTCTGAAAACTATATATATATTAAACAAACCACTAACAAGGTACAGAATGCAAAGTTGATACACTAATTAATTCAATTATCACACGCAATAATGCATATTTTTCATTAATCGAATGAAAAAATTAACAACGCAAATTATCACAAAAATAAACAACCATACTGCAAATATTCAATAATAATCGTTGCAATAATAATATACTACATAATGCATATTTTAGAATGCGTACTGTTAATTAATAAACATGAACAAAAAATAGAACAACTATAGCTACATAATGCTACTTTAAATTAAACATCAATGCCACAAACATAATGACAGAATACAAAAGCTCCAACAATGGTTCTATCATCTTCGACGAAAAAGATATTTGTGACCTGTATTATGTTGATCAGATTTCTCAACATCAAAACTCTTAAATATAACATTCAACAAGACAATTGCATAAATAAACTCTCAAATATAATCAAGCGATTGTCGACATATTGAAGAAAAAATACCTGGTTTCTGCAGCATCTTTGTTGCAATTTTTTTCCTACCCATCACTGAAACAGTAGAAGAACTTCGCTGCAACAAAAAAAAAAAAGATACCACCCAAGTCGATTTTAGGATTCGCGAATCTAGGGAAGTTGCGAAAAAAAACTAGGGTGTTCATCTGTTTTAATGGAGTACAAACAATAATAAAAAACTGTAGATTTGTAGAATTGCTTACCGATCGGTGCTCGAATGCAGATTTTCTTCGTTCTCAAAAAGACTATCAGTAGAATCATAGACTTCCCGTTGAGAAGTGCTCGAATGCAGTTTCAGAATGATTTTTTTCCAATTTCTGTGCTAATGTATTCTCGAAGATTTTGGAAGCAAATTGGAGGAATGGGGATTCAGAGTGAGGTTTTTAGGAATATTGTGGTAATGTAGTTTCTACATGATAATTCCGGAAGCAAAATATCACGATTGAAAAGGTGCGCAAAAATCAAGGATTCGAATTTAATTCAGGGTAGTTGGATTTTTTTCCATTAATACCCTTACTCTGCAACAATTATAAACACGCTGATGCAACTTTAGATTTTTGCCCCAAGATTGATCCTGACCGTCCGAAAACCTAATTTGATGGACTAGATTCATTCTCTTCTCCCATCTAAGTGACCACTTGTGAAATTAACACACTCCTATATATATATATATATATATAGGGGTGCATTCTAGGTTGAACTCATCTTCCTGAATGAACTATGAACTTTCATTGTTGTGTGTGTAATTGATCATTATTTTATGTATAATATCTCATTACAGTATTATATACACTACAATGATCAATTACACACACAACAATGAAGTATCATAATTAATTACTATAATGAACTATCATATAAACTACAATGAGTAATTAAACACACAACAATTAAAAGTTCATAGTTCATTCACAACATTTAGTTCAGATTTGAACACAACTCTATATATATATATATATATGTATGTATATATATATATATATATATATATATATATATAGGGAGAGAGAGAGAGAGAGCGAGAGAGAGAGAGGGAGGGATGTTAGATCATATGAGAATTATTTACAATGTGAGAAATGAGAATAAATCTCTATCATTCAATTAGGCAAATTAACGCTCAAGATCAAAAAAATTCGTTTTCATTTTTTGTTATGTATACTGCATTTTAAGATAACTAAGGGTAGTGTTATAATTTTACAAATTTTAGTAGATCAAATATCTTTCAATCTCTAATTAGATTTATGTTTCCTTCTCTGCGATTAGATTCTTATTGCTTATTTGAGATCCGATCTCTTATTCCTTATCTGAAATCATATTCCTATTTGTGTTCTTGAATTTATTTTCGTACATATTCTTTGATTTTGATGATTGATTCTTGATTTTGGAGCTATAATATTTACGAAAACTACGAATTTTGATTTGAAAGGTAAAACTTAAAATCTCATTCAATCTGCGATCTTATAGCTATTCATATTCGTCAATTTGTCTTCGTACATATTCTCTGATTTTGAGAATCGATTTGTGATTTGGAGCTTATGAAAGTTATGGATTTTTGTTTGAAATTTTTGTGTATCAATTATTTGTTACAGTTATATTGTCTTTCATTTTTATGTGAATCCGCTTCATCTGTTCTCAAATATAGTTCATTGAAGTAAAATTTTGATGTTTGTTATAATTATAATGTCTTTCATTTTTATGTGAATTCGCAACATTTTATTCGAATATGGTGCATTGATGTATGTTTCTATTATGATTCTCATTCATTTTTATGTGAATTTGTTTCATCTTATATCAAATATTGTGCATTAAAGTAAAGTTTTGTGAATCAGTTCAGTTTACAAACTAATTTTAACTAGTGTTCATTTTATATAGCAAGTTGTTTATTTCTCACATGAAATACATCATCATATATTTTTTCAGGTATTGTATTATAATTGTATTGAGAAGTTGGATGATGGTATCATTAAATGTAACTACTCATTATTAAAGATGTTTGAAGAAATTTGTGGTGCACTGGTTCTTCAAACCGTCCAAATTGTTCTTGAAACTAGAGGGAGTGTTGCAATTTTGAACTCTTTCGACCATAATTCCATTGCAATTTTATTTTGTCATTTATGTGTAAATTGCACATAAGATAATAAAAATGCCTTCAATGAAGGTAAATGAACAAAAAATGCAGAGATTTTGTCATTTAATAAAGTAAGATGTAGATAAAATGTAGGTTACATATTTTCGTTCATTGTACAAAATGACAAAGTACAATTACATCAAATTGATTTTTATAAGGAACAACAATTGAGATAAAATTAAGAATAACTAATATAAATATATAATGAAGAATAGCTAAGATAAAATGCATGTTACGTATAACATCAAAATTCACATCAAATTTATTTTATAATAAATAACAACTAAGATAAAATGAAGTATACCTAAGATAAAATGAAGAAAAAATAAAATTATAAAATGAATGTTATAAAATAAAATTAAAATTATGAATTCGCCCATTAAGAACAAAAATTGAGATAAAATGCTGCATTTTTTCAATCAATCTGGATCATTGATTGTGTTAAATCAATGGTTGTGATTTATTCTCATTTCTCAGGTTAAGGTTCATTCTCACCAGATCAGCCCCCTATATATATATATATATATATATATATATATATATATATATATATAGGGGTGTATTCAAGGCTGAACATATGTTCATAAATGAACAGAGACCAAAATCCAGTCCTTGATTTCAAAAATAGACGTCCCTCATTGCCTGTTTCCATTTATCATTGTCGATAGCTTCTTCTATCATTAAAAGGGCAAATTAGTCCTAAATGGAAAAAAAAAATTTGAAATGAAATTAAATCTGCATGCTGATTTTTCAGATTCATTTACCAAAACAAATCCCCATGATTTTCTATTATTATCGTATAAATTAGAAAGAAAAATAAGATCGTGTTGCATATTTTTGGGGTGCGGTTACCAAAAAAATACATCACGATTTATTCCATAATTTTACTTAATCGTTATCATTGTTTATGGCTTTGTGTATCATTGTAAGGTGATTCTGTCAAAGTGTGATAAACTGCAAGGTGAAATAAGATTTTCTGACAGATTTGTCGGGTGCGGTTTCAACTTCCACTAATCTATTATCATTAAATGCATAAATAAGTTTAATTATTCGTACAATGATATTGAATAAAGATAATAATGATTTTAGAGGTGCATTAAAAATCAATTAAGATTAAACCGACAAATTTTGATAAAATGATATTGAATACAAGTAACAATGTTAATGTCAACAGCGTACAATGATATTTAATAAAGATAACAATGATCTTAAAGGTTTATTAAAAATCAATTAAGATTAAAATGATAATTTTGATAAAATGATATTGACTACATGTAAAAATGATAATGTCAACAGCGTACGATGCTACACATCAACTGAGTTCACACAATGTCGAAAATAAATAAACAATTAACAATCCATTAACAAAAATTTCGCCAAGCCCTACAGTTCACAAAAATAATGACACACATTTAACATAACAATGATAATCTCATATAACTCAAAAATAATGAAAAAATTATAGAGATTAAATAACTATATACTGAGTAGCCTTGTGAATATTTCAACACATTCTCCACTAATGGTTGTCCTTTTGTTTTCTGCATATATTTACAAATTACATAGATTAAATAACTATATACATATACTAATATTCAGAAAAAATTGCAACAAAAAAAAAGTTATTAATCAGCATGAACTCACATTGCAGAAGTCAAGAAATGGAGAGCTAGCAGTGTCGTCAAGCAAATCAAAGTGATCTTGAATCTCGTTTCGACATTGATTCTCTCTCTTCTTTTTCTTCCTGACGAGAGCGTTTCTACACGACACCTCATCATTATTCCCGTGGTGATAGAAACCTTCTTCTTCATGCAAATGCGGAGGCCCGGATGAAGCATCCGACACCATCGACAAATCTTCATCTTCTTCTTCCTCCTCTTCTTCATTGTCGTCGTTGTTGGATCTTTTTGCATTCCTGAAAACCTGATTCCTCCGACCATGGGGGAATCCTTTTCTCGACCATAGCAAGCATCTAGAGAAATTGAGGAGTGATCCATCTGCACGTGGTGGGGATGATGGAGGGGAACGTGAGGATTGAGATAAGCGATCGGAAGAACGCCCCGATGCCGCTGCAATTTTTGCTGAGGTGGTGGAAGGCGGCGGTGGTGGCCGGAGAGCTATCTAGCGTGATGGATTGGTTGTTCTTTGAGGTCGTGTGGCAGATTTTCTAATAAAATTGATTTGCAACAATAATAATATAAATATATGCTAACAAATAAAATCCCATGAAATTAGGAACTACCATAATTATCAAATCTAATAAAATTGAAACTACCTAAAACACCCTTTCAATTAAATTAAAAAAAAATTATCTGTCACATGTCATTATTGTAGCCATCGGATAAAAAATATGAACGTCTGAATCATAGGTCATAGTTCATTCAGGACATATAAATGAACGCAACTCTCTCTCTCTCTCTCTCTATATATATATATATATATATATATATTTATATATATAAATATATATATATATATATATATATAGAGAGAGAGAGAGATAAAGTTGTGATCATATGTTACCCATCTCCCACATGTTATATGATACCAAATCTCAACCCTTAATTTTTTAAATCATGTGGCCCACATTTAAACTAGAATTATTCATTATTAATTTTTTATTTTCTTATTAATCATTATTAAGGATTATTTAGTAATCACCACAAGACATGTCTCTTTTCATCTATCTGCTCTCATTCATCTTCTCTCTATCTCTCGTCTCATCCATCTCTCTCTCTCTCTCTCACCCTCTCTCTCTCTCTCTCTCTCTCTGCATGTGAGGAATTTATATTCTTAGAATAACATGCTTTCTAGGTATGCGAATCTGGGGATGAGGAAGGCTGCGAAGAATCTGTTCGATTGAATGCCTGAAAGAGATTGCGTGAGTTGGAATACGATGATGATGCGTATGCGCAGAAACTTTCTCGATCTTGCGATGGTTCTCCTTCAATAGTCCAACTTTGGCTATTTTTCTCTTCATCGGCATCTATTTTGGCTGGTCTTAGTTAGTATTTTTGCAGCCAACAGTTAGTGGCAGTTTTGAGTATTTGTTATGCACGGTTGTGCAATTTCTTGGCAACTGTCAGCCGGCCAATTTTTACTGTGTAGGTGTTACATTATTTATATGATAGTTGATACATTATTTATTCTGTATATATTACATTATATTTTATAGCGTATTTTTATTTTATTTTTAAATTTGATGCTAGGTTTTATTATACTATTGAAATTGTAAACAAATAATGCAGCATATTTGTCATAAATAATGTAACATTCATAGGACATTATATATCAAATCAAAGATAATTAATTACCTTTCAAACGAAATTCTTATTGCATATTTTATGAATAAGTTAACCTTGGTAAAACTAAATAATGTAATACAAAGGATAATATAATATTGTAATAGCTTTGAGATGATCTTATTATTCATCTCTCCATTATCATATGTTTTGCCCAGATTCCGGAGCTCTCCGACAATGGTGTTGAATCTTTCTTCCATAGCTTGGATAGTTTCTCCTGCATGCATAGAGAAAGATTCATACTTATCAACAGCTACCTGGAGCTTGTTGCGTTTCATCTGGTTGGTCTCCTGGGAAGTTTCACAGACATAATCCCACATTTCTTTGGCCGTATCAAAGTCTAATGCTTTGTCTGCCATTAACGGCGGCAAAGAGTCAAGGATCAGCTTCTTTGCTAAGTGCTCCAACTGAGCTCTCTTTTTGTCCTCCATTGTAGATTAATCAAATGGCTTGTCAACCATCTGAGGTGGTCTCGGTTGTCCATCAGCAACTTGTCCTACAAAAGTGTTAGCTTTCATAATTTTAATAGGACCTTTAGCAAGAACATCCGCCATCTCCAGATGTATGCTTTGAAGCTGGATGGTGGCACGCTTTTGACATGACTTGAACTTCTCCTTGGTATACTTTGGCAAAGTATGATTCATCTTGAGAAGCTTAAAGTTCCTGATCTAGAGCAACAAAAAATACCAGTGCAAGGAAAAAATACAGATCTGGTCTTAAAGCGACTCAGAAGCAGTCGGTCGTTCAACCTACCGCTCTCATACCCCTTGTTGGTCCCAAATCAGAGTCGTCGTGGTGAATAGAAAATAACTAAAACACGAATGCAGCGGAAGATTAATGATTATCTTGCACTTAAGTTCTTATCAAGACTGTTTAGATCGAGGTAGTAGTTAAGGTTTCTTACAAGTAGATACTCTAGCAACTTTTGATGCTTGGTTTCAAATCACAACATTTAAACAGTACGCAATAAAACAGTAATGAACACACAAGATTTATAGTGGTTCGATCTTAAAGATCTACGTCCACTCCTTAGTCATATCACTGAGAATTTCACTAAAAAGATATTTGAAGTACAAGGAATCGCAGAACACTTGTAGCAGGTAGTGAGCTTTTTCGACCTAGCCACTACAAAGCTATTCTCCAATGCTTCAATCTTTCAGTCAGCAGCTACGGCCAAGTCAAGGGCGCACCTTCGTAAAACTTGTTCTTCACTGTAATCGAGGTTTTATAATTCTCTACTAAACTTTGTCTGATTTTGCGGCTGTTGCCCGTGATAGTCAATCTCTTTTCAGAGATGTGACTGTTGGATGCTTCCTATGATTAGAAGTTATCCCAATGATTGAAGATTCTTGAGCAAAGTCAAGGAATCTCTTCAATGTAGTGTCAGATCTTCAAGAGGGGGACAATAAGGTTGTTGAGAGCTTTGAATATTTCAATTCTCGTGCTCTCAATTGACTACTTTCTCACTTTTTGTTTGTCAAAGGAATCTCACAGTAAACGCCTTTTCAAATGTGGTTGAGGTTCCTTAGTTCGTGAGTAATGGAAGCAGTGACGTCTCTCTGTTTGGACTTGTCTTTTATACCTGGAGATTCAAACTTTGAATCTCCATACCCGTTAGACACAACGGCTTCCTCGTCTAAAAGGAGTTCGACTTTATCCATTCTTTCCGGCGTCATACAGTGCTTTCCGACCTACTTCGGGAAAGCTTTATTCATTTGCTAGTACTTTTGTCAAAACGGTAGTATTAGCAGTCATTGCTAGATATTTTCCTTGCTTAGCATTCTCGGAGAATGCTGGGAACGATCTGCTAAGTACTTGACTTGGGACTGCTGAGATCTTCTTAGCAGTCTCTTTTTCGTAACCAATCTGTTGACTCCTTCAGCAGATGTGTACTCAACACTTGACTTCATATTGCTATCACTTCTAGCAATTTCTCGAGTGCTTAGCGAATGTTGACTCCTTCAGCATTCCGCTATCTCCTTAGCGAATGCTGACTCCTTCAGCATTTTGCTATAACTTCTTCTGACTGTTGACCACTTGTTCCTAGCAGTCTCTTCCTCGGCATATGACTTGCTAATGCCTTAGCAATCATTCTTCTTAGCACTTGGCTGCTACTATTTCTTGCAGTCATTCTCGTCTGCTAACTTCTCAAGCAGCTACCATCTGCTGAGAACACTTCTAGCATTCTAATATATTACAACTCAATCTTTTTCCTAAACAGGATATTACAAGAGTTGCTAGACTATACTAGAATTCCTAGAATTCAGCAATGATCCACCAACTAGCTAAGGCTTTGATTCAACAAAACCTTTTACAATTTTATCCTAAGAGAGGAATTCAAGAATAATTCCCAACAATTTCCCCCTTTTTGGTGTGATCAAAGCTTACTATCACTTGCTGAATCTAAGAGGAAATATTTCTGAGTTTTCAAGATTTCTAAGTATCAGATCTATTCTAGCAATCTAACTCAGAATTTATCCAACTTAGTTCTAGCAGGATTGATTTTAATAGAATTCCCCCTCACAAAGTGCTGGGAAATATTTCTCGATTAAACACAAATAAAAATGCTACTTGGGAATATGCTAGAATCTAGCACCCAAATAATTCAGCAAGCATTTTACCAACCAATCAAAATATATAAGACTCAGCATCCACATGCAATTTTCGTTGAATACACAAAAAGTGTATATCAACTAAGACACAAGAAAAAATTCAGAAGTGGACAATGAGAGATTGTCTAAATCTGATCCAATTTCATATATATGATTGATCATTACAAGTACACTCAAACCAGAAAAGACAAAAACAATGAATGAGAAACTTGTTAAGCATAATCCATGATATCTTCAAGAATCAGGAGCAGGCTTCTTCCCCTTGTCATATTCGTCAAATTTTCCAATGGCCATCTGCACAAATTTTTCTAAATATGCCTTGCTAGCTTCTTGTTCAGCTGCTTCCCTATCCAACTTCTTTGCAAGTTTCTCGTTGTCCATTTCGAGCTTCTTCATTTTCAGATCTAGCTCTTTCTTCTTGAGATCCTCCTCTTTCTTCTTGAGATCCTCCATAGCAAGTCTACGCTCTTCCTCAGCAGCAGCAAGTTCCTCTTCTTCTTTCTTCCTTTGCTCTAATTCAGCAAGTCTCCACTCTTCCCCCCTCTTTGACAGCAGCCAAAAAAGTGGTAGCAAAGGAGTTCACAGTCTGCACAATCTGCTGCTTGGACTCAGCGACTTCATCTTTCATCACATCCATATTGGTCTTCACTTCAAAAACATCTGCTTTGACCTTAGCAACTTCGGTTCGGACCTCTGAGACTTCGCTCCTGACCTCCTCAACCTCCCTCCTTATTTCGGCCGCTTCCAGCGCCATTCGCTCATTGATAGAGGATAGGGCATTTTGCACAGCAAATTGAACAATAAAGTTCAAGTAAGATGGAAATTCGTGAGAATTTATAGGAGTAGCATCAAAAGAAGATGTTGTGGCTATCACAAGTTCTTGGTTTCCAGCAGAGTCAGCTCCTTCCATCTCAACATCCACGTCGCCATAGGCAGCTAAATAGAGAGTTTCCTCTTCGACTAAGCGATGTGCTGCCTCCATGGCTTTGGCAATCTCTCCTTGAGCATCTGAGTAGCGAGTTTCCTTGGCAAAAAAGAACATGGCTGCGCTCTTAGCTTGAGCTATTTTAGCTTGGGCATCCAAGTAGCAAGCCTCCTCATCTATTATTCGCTTAGCCGCCTCCATGATTTGAGCAGTCTCAGCAGCTTTAGCCTCCTCTGCTTGAGCCTCTTGTACTATGTCAAGGATGTCAAGTTCTAAAAATA
Organism: Plectranthus barbatus; assembly: GCA_026898455.1. Taxonomy (NCBI): domain Eukaryota; kingdom Viridiplantae; phylum Streptophyta; class Magnoliopsida; order Lamiales; family Lamiaceae; genus Plectranthus; species Plectranthus barbatus. Next base: position 305,596 of record JAPKLW010000209.1, read on the forward strand.
GGACAAGCCTTTTATCTTGAGTGCTCAGCTCTGCGACCTCACGCTCAGCAGCTATAGCAGCCATCCTGGCCAGTAGTCTTTCCTTCTTTATAGCTTCGTGTTGGGATTTTATACTGAAAGCATATATGATTAAGTGTTTTGTACACTGGTCTTCATATATGTTGCTACAACAATGCTCGCTGTCTGATGAAACAAACATACAACGAACCATAATATCCTATTTTATCGCCTATAGGGTGACCATATGATGTGTAGGAGATCACAGAGGATCATATGATTCGTTTGACCTAGCGAGATATAAACAGTATCACAACTAAGACAGTCCCTGAATAGGCTGTCGGTCTAAGTTGCGGCACATCGGTTCATAAGTGGGCTTATTGATGGGATCAACAGTGGGATGTGTCATTCACATTGACATACAAATGAGCCAGATCCCTAACATACTTCCTATGATCTTAAACCTAACTGAAGGATAAGGGGCACACACAAGTATTTTGGTTGTTGGCAATTTGTGTGTGGCCTGCTTAGGCTGGACGTTTAGGTAAGCATATCTGTTTCAGGATGGTGACATTCCCTAAGGAGCTCACAAGTTTCATTATGCTAAACCCTGCAGGTTGAATTATTTAATTCAGGCATAAGTGAAAAGGAGTGAGTGGTGTTACTCAGGAAATAAGAGATTAATTAATTATGGCTGATTGTCATAAGCCAAATTAATTAATGAATGTCTAAAACCTTAAATATGTGGATCATGTTAGTTTAGTGCAACCCGTTCCTAATAACATGGTAATAAAGGGGCGAGTCAGCATTGTTACCGTGATGAAGGTTAAAACAATGTTTTATTAATTAATTATGTTCTGGGTTGAACAAGGAAGGATTAATTAATAAAGAGGGCCCACTTCATTATTTGCATCTGGTCCCTGGTCTAGCCCATGAACTGCTCAAGCCCAATAGGGTTAAGGTTTCTCAAAACCCTAACACTATATATATGCCTTCTCTCTATCAGATCAAGTAAGTTTTTTCAGTATATTGAAAGAAAAGAGAGAGAACGGCGGCGGATGATCTAAGGGAGGAACTGATCGATTTCTCCAGATCTCGGATCCAACTTGGTAGATAATCCTCACCAGATTTCCAAGGAGCAAGGGAACAGATCAGAAGATCAGATTTGTAGGAACAACTGTCCATCGCAGGTGTTCAATCTCAAATCCAAATTTACTTCATCGTTTTATTCTCCTATCTAGATTTGCAGATTAAACGGTGAAGATCAGGTATTCCTAAATTCCATCCTCTACAATTAATTTTGTAGGAGCAAGCATAGGATCGCACGGTTTATTTAATTGAAATTTATTCCTGGTATCCTAAGAACGATCCTTGGCAAGAATTTAATTAATGCCAACTCATGTTGTCCATCGTAGACTCAAACCCTACAATTGGTATCAGAGCGAGGTTCATGTTCTTAGGCTCTATCTTGGATAAATTGAAATTAAATAAATTTGTATGTTCATGGATGGATTTAATTCTCATGGATGTTTTTTTGTTCTCGTGGCCTTCTCGTTTTTGGATCTATTTTTCACCACGAGAAAATCCATGGTTAGATTTTATAGGAAAATCATGTAATAGATCTAGATCTATTTTTATATTTTCTTTTTATTTCAAATCTGTAAAAATTGGAGAAATTGAGATCCGGATGAAGAACAAGAAACGAAGAACAGAGAAGGTGACATGAACTAGGGCTGAGTCACCCACCAGATCTTGCCGGCGGCTACACTGCCGGCGGCGGCGACCACGGTGGCGGGCGACGGGGCCAGGCGGCAGCACGACGGTGGGTAGCGGCGGCAGGGGCTCTTCCCTGCGGCTGGGCCGCGCCCTAGGCCTCGCTATTGCTGCTGTTGTTGCTCGTATTTCCGGCAAGCAATAGGTGCGCAGAGGTCCAGCAAGGAAGGCAGCAGGGTGGCAGCGGCGAGGGGCAGTGTTGGGCTGACGGCGTCGAGCAGTTTTTCTCCTATTTCGTGCACGCGTACATAGCCCTGTGCGCGTCTCCTCTGGCCGGCTCCGAGCTTTGCTGCTACTGGCGTTGTCCGCATGCGTCTGCTTTGATGAAGGCTGTTGCAGCGACGGCCGGTGGTTGTGGCATTGGATAGCAAAGTCGCGCACAACTGAGGCGCGCGGTGTGAAGCAGCTGCAGCAAGCGTGAGCTCGCATTTCAAGCGCCGCGGCGGCGGCGACTCCATGGCGTGGCGAGCGGGCTGGCGACGAAGGCTGAGCAGGGGCGATGGCTGGCTGCGAGGTCCGGCCGCAGGCGGCGGCAGGAAAGGCGGCGGCGGTGGCTACTGTGTGGCTGTGGCGGCTAGGATTTGCAAAACCCTAGGGTTTGGCTGCCCAGGCTGTAGCTCGGGCCCGTCGGCCTAGAGACGGCCTGTTGTCCTGGAAATTATGGTTTGGCACTCCCCTTTGGGCCAGAAACCCTAATTCAAAGCCCAATTACTATTAAAGCAGTTCAAATCAGATTTCAAGTCCAATGGAGGCCCAGTTTGAAGATCTGTACTGGAAAATAAATCTTGTAATAGTTAGATTTAATTATTTTTCAGTTGTAATCGCATCTGAGGGGCCACGAGAATTTTTATTTGTTTATTTAATTGTTTCTCGTACTGATGTTATTTATGATGTGCGCACTAGTAAATAATAGGAAAGCATGTTTACTTGCTTTAATTATTTAGTGTTTAAGCATGTTGTAATTTTTAAATTATAAAGCATGCTTTATGTAATTTATTTTATGTTTTAAATTGTGTCTATAAATTCCAAGATTCATATAAATATATGATGGAATTTTAGATATGACATAATTTATGGCAACATAAAATAATGTGTGCGCATGAAACCTTTAGAATTAAAAATACTAAGCTGGATTTTGATTCTTTTCTAACCAAGATCATTAGACCTCCACAAATACGACCTCTCACTGGAAGTGAGGCATCTGAAGCGTAAACGTCTACTCAAGTAGCTTGCGTTAGAGGTCCCTCACCAGGTCTGGTGCGATGAGATTTCTAAATAAAACATTTAGTTTAAGATGAGAAGTGGGAGCCTCTGAGCAAACTTCTACTCAAGTAGCTTGCATTGAGACAACTTTCACTAATCTCTAAGATTAAACTAAATGTGATAACAAAGGATGTGAGGGGCATGCGGCATGGGTCTAGTACGTATGCTAAATCGCTCTAAACGTCCGGAGTTAGGCTTGTGGTTAATTTTAGCTTAGATGTTGCCTGGAGTATAACTCATGAATGATGTCCCTGCTCCGGATAGGTGAACATGGTCTTAAGATCTCCAATATTAATTTCTTTTGCTAAAGATACCTGGCATGTTAAGAAATTAAAGGACCTATTTTGGTCTGGTTGAGCATTTGCCGTAAACGTTTACTCAAGTAGCTTGCGGTAAATTAGCTTGGGCAATTGGAGGAAGCAAATTGCATTGTTTTATCTAAAGGTTCTATGCATATTTGTTTCAATTGTTCGTAGTATGTGCTTACTTTAATTCGCTTATTTGTTTTCTGATATGTCTATTATTGCATCGCTCATCAATTCAATCGTACACAATTCCTTGACTGGTCCGAATTTTCCTGGATGGAAAAGTGACATTGTCAAGCTCTTGGATTCATTTGGATATTTGTTTGTTCTGCAAACTCCATGTCCGAGTTCGCTTACTGATACATCTTCCGATGAGGAGCGTGCACAGTATCACATGTGGATGTGGTCGAATGGCATGGCCAGACAATATATCTTGGCTGGTATGTCAGATGCACTGCGTACTCGTTATAGTGATGTATGGCTTGCGTGTGACATTATGCGACGTCTTGACGTAGCATATGGCGGACTCGATGAACATGCTAGATCCAGTCTTATCAAGCGTATTGTAAGATAAAAAATGGGTCAGAACTATTCGGTACGTGAACATGTGGAATCACTCATCCAACTCATAGATGAGTACACATTAATGGGTGGTCAAATTGACAATGATGTCAAAATTGACTTGATACTCAACACGTTACCGAAGTCATTTGATGACTTCAGAATTTCTGTTGAGAAAAACAAGAGTGAGTATATTGTTCACAGTCTGCTCAAGGATCTTGTATCAACAGAAGCTTCTTCAGTCTTTTCTGTGAGTCTCTTTGATTTGCTTCCGAGTCGAAAGAGTGATGTCAAAGAAAAGAGGAATGAAGGAAGCAGTGGGAGCAGTCTTGCCTTATCAGTTCATTCCAGATCTCTTGCTAAAAGTTCTTCTAAATCGCGTCATAATGACATGAAGAAGAACAATGGTATAGGAGAGAACAAAGGAAAGAAAGATAACAAGAAGGACAAATGTTTCAAGTGTGGCAAGAAGGGTCACTGGAAAGTAAATTGTCCAAGTTTGATACCTAAGGGACAAGGTACGTCATCTTTTGCATTGCTTGTTGAAACATGTTTAGTATCGATTTTCTACTCCTTAGTGGGTAGTGGTAACTGAGGTCGCTAATCGTGTTTGCTACACTTTGCAGGGAATCAAGCTTAAGGCTTGAAGATGGCGGGATTACCATCTCCAAGATTAATGTTGGAAGTTGCTACTTCAGCTGATGGAGATTTTACTTTGAGTTTATGTTAAAAACTTTGTTTTAATTCAAGTTTCTGAAGAGATGTTGTTTTTGTTTTGATAAAACATATTTTTTCATCTATTGGATTATCAATTATTCGATAGATTTTTTCTATCATAATGAATAACAGTGTTTTCTATTATGGATGATTGTCTCTTCATTACTTGATTACATAAACTATCAGTGTTCTAAGGTATAATTTAAAGAATCTCTATAGAGATAGGTTACATCGGTCTAAGTAGTTTTAAGTAATTCATGGAATTATGGATCCAATCCAGGTATTCTTAAGAATGGTACTTATGACAACTACTTAGAGGTATAAGATGGTAACCAGGCCTTTTGATAGGCGAATTGTATCTCTATAAGTTATTTCTTGTTTGCTCTGGTTTGCTGGTTTGAGTCTACTTCCGCAAATGCCTTAACAGACATTGATACTGTAATCATTTAAGATTTGGATATGTTTATCTAGTTCACTACAAGTCTTAGTATCTTGCTTTAATCAAGAGCATTCAAGACTAAGGTAGAGAATAAGTTAAACAAGACCGTAAAAACATTATAGTTCATTCATAATGGTGTATCTTAAGTGATGGGTTTTTTCAGTATCTAGCAGAGCAAAGGGGTTGCATCCCAGTTAACTACACCTATTGGGATAGTGTAGGTAAAACGAAATAAGATTCTTTAAAAGTTTATAAGTTATGCCAGCTTTGCCAAATTTTTGTTTTTGGGAACAACGCCAAAAGCAGTTGTGTGTTTGCTTAATCTATTGTCTTCTAAATCAGTTTCAAATACCCTAGCAAACCTTGACTCTGTCAAAAAGGCAATGATGGGTAATTCGGCTGTTAAGCTGATATAGGAAACTGATTGTTTGGAAGAAAGGTTTAGTACTGCTTTATGGGCTATTTCAGGTAGACGAAAAAGATGGTTGCTTTTTGAATCCTAGATACAAGCAAGTTGTATAGGATGAAACCATGAATCCAAATGTGAGATTGTTCTCTAACGTTTTAAAGAAGACAATTCAAATCCATCAGGAAATACCTTGTGGCATATTGAGCATACCTTGGAAGGTATGGTACCAATTGCACGGTCACCTGTGTAAGGTGGTAAACCACAAATTAATGCACCATTAACTGACAACGTAAAAGGAGCATCGTTGCAGTGGGAGGTTGCCTTAATAGGCTTAATGGTACTAGTTCGTGGAAACAATCTCTGGACTTGTTCCCAGCTTAACGAACAACATCGTACTTGTCCCTTAAAGCGCAACGAAGCTGTTAAGACAAATGATCCGACTTAATAACGTCAAGTCATAGATTCAGAAATGAATCAGTAAAGCTTATGGTTGTATATCAGGATCAGTGATTGTCAAATAGCTTACTAGCTATAAGTAATTGATTGATATACAAGGAAAGAAATGCTCGAACGGTATCCTAGTATGTTTTCGAAGGTCTAGGTTAGTGAGCAAGGTATGTTTCACAACAAGACCTTCTCACTGGTTGCAACTATTAAACCCATTCGAATTCTTTTAACCATAACAACACATATGAATCTAAATATCTGGAAGATAGATGATGTCACCCGTATTTTATAAACGGGTACCTTGATAAAAGGTGACAACATCTGTATGCAACAACCAGATAAGTTATGTGCAGTAAAGTGAAAAGCATCATGTTTGGAAGCCAAGGTAGTTCAAGTATGAACTTAAAGGTGCTTCAAGGTCGTGTAACAGACATTTTGATATTGTCTATCGAGAATGATAGTTTCATGTACCAGTTATGTGTCAGCAGAAGCGTGGTTTTTCCTTGCACATTATGTAGATGGTATTTTCACTTTCGGAAATGGAGTAGAGATATTGTCAGGCATAAAGAGATGGTTATCCGAACAGTTTCAGAAGTAGGACTTATGAGATTTTGGAACATCTTTTGAATTAAGGTATTATGTTGTCACAAGAAAAGGATGTTCAGGTATCTCAAGTCGCTTAAATTGATTCTATAGTGAGTCGTTCATAGCAAGAAATATTGTTGTCTTTCTATATTGTAAATGAACGAAGTTAGATATATGTACTGCTATAAGCATGTTAAACAGATATCATTTCAATTCTGGATAGGCACATTGGTTAATGAATGAGCCTTGTGAGTTGAGTGGCATCGGATATCCAGGAGAATCATAAGGAAAGGAAATCGACCTCTAACTATGCGTTGGCCTTGGAGGAGGAATTATAGGAATCTAACACAAAAGTGTGTTGCGAATTCCGGTATGAAAGGCTGAGTTTTTGACAGCTTCATTAGCTTCGCAGGAAGCAGTATAACTCTGGTGTTATCCTCTAGAGGTGTGTGTTCTGAGTTTGCCTAATAAAATCACATGGAATTGTGATCATGTTGGTGCAATGACAAACTCAAGGGAGCCCAAGACTCACAAGGTGGTGAAACACATAGGATGTGTGGTATCACATCATACGAGAAATCTTAACAAGAGGTAACGTGAATGTAGTGGGAGTGATTGACAGTATAGACACACTTAATACTTTGATAAAGCAATGGTATTATGCTTTAAGTATAAGTGGGAGATTTTTGGGATTGTATACTGAAAGCATATATGATTAAGTGTTTTGTACACTGGTCTTCATATATATTGCTACAACAATGCTCGCTGTCTGATGAAACAAACATACAACGAACCATAATATCCTATTTTCTCGCCTATAGGGATGACCATATGGTGTGTAGGAGATCACAAAGGATCATATGATTCGTTTGACCTAGCGAGATATAAACAGTATCACAACTAAGACAGTCCCTAAATAGGCTGTCGGTCTAAGCTGCGGCACATCGGTTCATAAGTGGGCTTATCCTAGCTACTTGATGTGTCGGTACATAGTTATGTATTGATGGGATCAACAGTGGGATGTGTCATTCACATTGACATACGAATGAGCCAGATCCCTAACATACTTCCTATGATCTTAAACCTAACTGAAGGATAAGGGGCACACACAGATTGACCACACTTTGATTTACCTAGGTGGTGAGTCTTACATGTACTCTTATACCCGTATTTTGGTTGTTGGCAATTTGTGTGTGGCCTGCTTAGGCTGGACGTTTAGGTAAGCATATCCGTTTTAGGATGGTGACATTCCCTGAGGAGCTCACAAGTTTCATTATGCTAAACCCTGCAGGTTGAATTATTTAATTCAGGCATAATTGAAAAAAAGTGAGTGGTATTACTCAGGAAATAAGAGATTAATTAATTATGGCTGATTGTCATAAGCAAAATTAATTAATTAATGTCTAAAACCTTAAATATGTGGATCATGTTAGTTTGGTGCAACCCGTTCATAATAACGTGGTAATAAAGGGGCGAGTCAGCATTGTTACCGTGGTGAAGGTTAAAACAATGTTTTATTAATTAATTATGTTCTGGGTTGAACAAGGAAGGATTAATTAATAAAGAGGGCCCACTTTATTATTTGCATTTGGTCCCTGGTTTGGGCCATGAACTGCTCAAGCCCATTAGGGTTAGGGTTTCTCAAAACCCTAACACTATATATATGCCTTCTCTCTATCAGATCAAGTAAGTTTTTTCAGTATATTGAAAGAAAAGAGAGAGAACGGCGGCGGCTGATCTGAGGGAGGAACTGATTGATTTCTCCAGATCTCGAATCCAACTTGGTAGATAATCCTCACCAGATTTCCAAGGAGCAAGAGAATAGATTAGTAGATCAGATCTGTAGGAACAACTGTCCATCGCAGGTGTTCAATCTCATATCCAAATTTACTTCATCGTTTTATTCTCTGATCTAGATTTGTAGATTAAACGGTGAAGATCAGGTATTCCTAAATTCCATCCTCTGCAATTAATTTTGTAGGAGCATGCATAGGATCACATAGTTCATTTAATTGAAATTTATTCCTGGTATCCTAAGAACGATCCATGACAAGAATTTAATTAATGGCAACTCATGTTGTCCATCGTAAACTCAAACCCTACACTTCATACTCTGCTTGGCGTCTATGATATTCAGCAGCTGCACGTGCTTGACGCTTTGATAACTCAATCCTGGCATCAGAGTAGCCATCTAGAGCAAATGAAGATTTCGGTAAGGATTTTGGAGTGGAGAACAGCCTATGGGCACGAATGGCTTGAAGACTTGCAAGCACTTGCTTATCAGAAAATTGCTTCGTTTCAGCCACTTGATCCATCCAGTCATTGGCCCATTTCTCCTCCTTCCTCCAGAAATTCAGACCCTTAGTTGTGATCACCAGCTTTCGCTCCTCGAAACATAGCTGGTGCATCATATAGTCAAACTTCTTCCATCTCCTGAACTCTTCACACAATAACCTCCCTTCTGGAGTGGTCTCATCAAGCTCAGCATAAAACATGTTGGCAATGTCTCTTTCAACCTCGGCCAATACAAATTCTTCTATCTCTGAGAGCAGAGGAAATAGATCAGAATTTACCTCCTCCTCGAGTTAGACCGGTGCACACCATTGAGCGACCCTCCGTAACTTGAATCGGTGCCCTGGCAGTCCATTAAACCCGCTTAGCATCGGGTCCTGCAGGATTAGCATGAATCATGGTTCCTTTTGGAACCCACATCTTGGTGATCTTTAAGACTTTGTTCTTGATATCACTCTTCACAACCTTCTCAACCTTTGGATAAGCATGCTTTGGATAATTAGATCTAGGTGGAGTTGTGTGCTCAGCCTTCCTAGTCCTTTGAAATGGAAATCGATTGGACTCATGCCTCACATAGGTGTACCTCCCATGTGGTGTGTACGTTGGATACTGTGGTCTTACAGCATGGTATTGAACCTGCTTGCCCTTATGGAATGAAGGATTTGCTTTCCTAGCATTGGGAACATAATACTCAGCATTTCTTCTAGATTCTGTTGAGTATGGCTTATCAGCCATTCTTTGGATCCTCTGCTGAGGTCCAGCAGATGAATGCTTAGCAGACACTCTCTGGGTACTCTGCTGAGATCCAGGAGATTTACTCTGCTTATGCCAGTCTGTCTGCTTAGTAGTTCATGACTCAGCAAAAGCATTTTCCTTACCTTTTTCAACATTCACTTTTCCAGCAGAAACGAATGTAATCTTTTTCTACTTAGAAAATTTAGCTTTTTCAACACATCCAAGCCTTATTCCAGATCTATCAGTATGATGTCTCTATTGGCTAACAATGGCATTTAGAACTGCCTTGCTTGATGTGTAAGCACAAATGCACTCCTTACTAGGTTTACTCTTCAAAGCTTGATTCTCCTTTTCAAGATTTTGAGAATTTTCAGAAAGTTTGGAGAAATCAGCCTTGAGGTTCAAAAGATCCTCACTTTCCGATCTTAGTCTTTCAACTTCCTCGGTCAAAGATGTAACTGTAACTTTAAGTTTCAGTGAGGTGTTCTCTCCCACAATAGCATTTTTGATTGCGTACATTTTTTAAAACTCAACCGAAAGCTTAGTGAGATAATCATCCTCAGAATCTAAAGAAGATTCCTCCAATTCATGCATGACTGCTGAAATTGAAATGCTAGTAGAATGTACCTCGTGAGCATCGACTGCTAGAGTCGATTCATCATTCTGCCCAGCATCAGCAAACTGATCGTCAACAATATCGGCCATCAGAACCAACATGGCTTCCTCATTATCTTCCTCTGAGGAATAATATTCCTCTTCATTATCAGGAATGTATAGCACTTCGGTCCTAGTCAGCAATGCTCTGGTGACCGCTCGAGCAGCTCTTCTCTCAAACCTTTGTTTGAGGCGCTCTCTTTCTTTCTGACTTACCCTTGGACATTCATGCTTAAGATGATCTGGAGAATTACATTCAAAGCATGTCCTTGGCTTTCTCTCTGTGGAACGAGAGGATGATGAAGTAAGCTTGGCTTTCTTTGCTTCTTTCTCAGCTTTGGCTTCCAGCATCAGCTTCTGAAGCTTTCACATTTGCTCTTCTAGCTCACTGATCTTCAGATCTTCAGGCTGCGAGCTGGAGGGTGGAACTACCTCATTAGCTGGAGAAGCTGGAGCAGATCTCTCATGAGTACGGAAGGGCTTCTTTGTCTTCCATTTCCCAGCATCTTTCTGAGCAAAATATGCTAAGTCCTCAGAGTTTACAGCGGGTGCTGATGAAGCTTGAGCCACCAGCTTCGTTCTTCTTCGATTGTTGTATAATAAACTTGTGAATTTTGAGTTGAGCAAATACCTCAGATATAGACATTTTTCTAAGGTCTTTCTCGCTTAGAATCGTCATCTTCACGAACCAGTCCTCACGTGGAAAGAGCTTTGAGATGATTTGTTATTCATCTCTCCATTATCAAATGTTTTGCCCAGATTCCGGAGCTCTCCGACAATGGTGTTGAATCTTTCTTCCATAGCTTGGATAGTTTCTCCTGCATGCATAGAGAAAGATTCATACTTATCAACAGCTACCTTGAGCTTGTTGCGTTTCATCTGGTCGGTCTCCTGGGAAGATTTGCAGACATAATCCCACATTTCTTTGGCCGTATCAAAGTCTAATGCTTTGTCTGCCACTAACGGCGAAAAAGAGTCAAGGATCAGCTTCTTTGCTAAGTGCTCCAACTGAGCTCTCTTTTTGTCCTCCGTTGTAGATTCATCAAATGGCTTGTTGGTCCCGGTTTATCAGAGTGTATAACGTTACGCAGCGGAAATATTGAACTTATAAGTCTAACTTGCACTCTGTCCTGCTGGTTGCTTAGCTGGCTGGCTGACTGGCTGGTCAGCTGATAGCTCAACACTTAGAATATTTTAAGCCTAGTTTGCACAGTTATCAG
>JAPKLW010000209.1:317002-355166 GCA_026898455.1 Plectranthus barbatus
AACACATATTCTGCTGGTAGGATTTGTCAGCCTCCTGCTGGTGAAATTCTTCCAACTGGTGAACAGTAGCCAGTCATTAGCTCTTGACTCCATGTTGATGAACAGTGTCAGCATGGGTCTGTCAGTCGTCGGCTGGTGAAATCCTTCACCAGGTAAGAGATTCTCATGCTGATGAACAGTGTCAGCATGAGTCTTGATCAGCTACGACTTACAACTCAAAAGACCTAAACAGGACTTTACATTTGAGACTAGAGCTATTCTAGAGACAAACTGACGCTGGTAGGACTTAGGATTTGATGCACCAAAACTATGATCTAGACAACAAAATCACATCATTTCTATGGGTGCTACTGAGGGAAAGGAAACTTAGCCAGATTTCCCAACATGGCTTATCGACCATCTGAGGTGGTCTAGGTTGTCCATCAGCAACTTGTCCTACAAAAGTGTTAGCTTTCATAATTTTAATAGGACCTTTAGCAAGAACATCTGCCATCTCCGGATGTATGCTTTGAAGCTGGATGGTGACAAGCTTCTGCCATGACCTGAACTTCTCCTTGGTATACTTTGGCAAAGTATGATTCATCTCGACAAGCTTAGAGTTCCTGATCTAGAACAACAAAAGAACAAAATACCAGTGCAAGGAAAAAATACAGATCTGGTCTTAAAGCGACTCAGAAGCAGTCGGTCATTCAACCTACCGCTCTGATACCACTTGTTGGTCCGAAATCAGAGTCGTCGTGGTGAATAGCAAATAACTAACACACGAATGCAGCGGAAGATTATTGATTATCTTGCACTTAAGTTCTTATCAAGACTGTTTAGCTCGAGGTAGTAGTTAGGGTTTCTTACAGGTAGATACTCTAGCAACTTTTGATGCTAGGTTTCAAATAAAAACAGGTAAACAGTAAGCAATAAAACAGTAATGAACACACAAGATTTATAGTGGTCCAATCTTAAACATCTACGTCCACTCCTCAGTCGTATCACTGAGAATTTTACTAAAAAGTTATTTGAAGTACAAGGAATCGCCGAACACTTGTAGCAGGTAGTGAGCTTTTGACCTATCCACTACAAAGCTATCCTCCGATGCTTCAATCTTTCAGTCACCAGCTACGGCCAAATCAAGGTCGCACCTTCGTAAAACTTGTCATTTGCTGTAATGGAGCTTTTATAGTTCTCTCCTGAACTTTGTCTGGTTTTGCGGCTGTTGCCCGTGATAGTCAATCTCTTTTCAGAGATGTGACTGCTGGATGCTTCTTATGATTGGAAGTTATCCCAATGATTGAAGATTCTTGAGCAAAGTCAAGGAATCTCTTCCATGTAGCGTCAGATCTTCAAGAGGGGGACACTACAGTTGTTGAGAGCTTTGAATATTTCAAGTCTCGTGCTCTAAACTGACTACTTTCTCACTTTTTGTTTGTCAAAGGAATCTCACAGTAAATGCCTTTTCGAATGTGGTTGAGGTTCCTTAGTTCGTGAGTAATGGAAGCAGTAGTCGTCTCTCTGTTTGGACTTGTCTTTTATACCTGGAGATTCAAACTTTGAATCTCCATACCCGTAAGACACAACGGCGTCCTTGTCCAAAAGGAGTTCGACTTTATTTGTTCTTTCCGGCGTCGTACAGTACTTTCCGACCGACTTTGGGAAAGCTTTTGTCCTTTGCTTGTACTTTTGTCAGAACGGTAGTATTAGCAGTCGTTGCTAGATATTTTCCTTGCTTAGCATTCTCGAAGAATGCTGGGAACGATCTGCTAAGTACTTGACTTCGGACTGCTGAGATCTTCTTAGCAGTCTCTTCTTCGTAACCAATCTGTTGACTCCTTCAGCAGATGCGTACTCAGCACTTGACTTCATATTGCTATCGCTTCTAGCAATTTCTCGAGTGCTTAGCGAATGTTAACTCCTTCAGCATTCCGCTATCTCCTTAGCGAATGCTGACTCCTTCAGCATTTTGCTATAACTTCTTCCGACTGTTGACCACTTGTTCCTAGCAGTCTCTTCCTCAGCATATTTCTTGCTAATGCCTTAGCAATCATTCTTCTTAGCACTTGACTGCTACCATTTCTAGCAGTCATTCTCGTCTGCTAACTTCTCTAGCAGCTACCATCTGCTGAGAACACTTCTAGCATTCTAATCTATTACAACTCAATCTTTTTCCTAAACAGGACATTACAAGAGTTGCTAGACTATACTAGAATTCAGCAATGATCCACCAACTAGCTAAGTCTTTGATTCAACAAAACCTTTTACAGTTTGATCCTAAGGGAGGAATTGAAGAATAATTCCCAACAGAGAGAGATGGGATCATATGATAATACATAAGTATATTAAAAGTAAGAATGAATATCATCCATTAGAACTAATTAAATGACTAATATTTAATCAAGCAACAATTAAAATGCAATCAATCAACAACTGACATACAATCAAACAATATTATAATCAAGCAACAACTAAAACACAATCAAGCAACATTATAAACATAATGAAGCGACTTTATCATTTTATCATGAGGGGAATTTTTATCACTAGACCCAATCCCTATATATATATATATATATATATTGAAGAATCGATCTCGAAAATTTACTTTATTCAACACTACTCACGTAAATTATATTGGGGTATATATATACATGGTATGTAACTAGGGTTTGCATGAGATCCCTACAAACTAGGAAGCAAAATTTACAAAATATATGAATAAAGATACATGAATATCTTCTATATAATCAGCGAATATCTTGATATGATTGTGATATATACAAATCTTAGCACCCCCCCTCAAGTCGGCGAGTGTCGATTTCGAACTCCCAACTTGACAGACAAGTACTGCAGCTGATCTGCTCCAAGAGGTTTCGTCAATATATCCGCAATTTGCTCCGAGGTAGCTATTTCACGTGGTTCGACCACCTTTGATTCTACCCTTTCACGTACAAAATAACAATCCATCTCGACATGTTTAGTTCTCACATGATAGACTGGATTCTTGGCAATATGTCTTGTTGCTTGGTTGTCACAAAATAGGCCAGTTGGAGTTCGTTGCACAGCCTCGAGTTCCATCACAAGCCACCGAAGCTAGATTACTTCACTCACAGTCACTGCCATCACCCTATACTTGGCTTCAGCTGAAGAACGTGATACGGCGTTTTGTTTCTTTGTGCGCCATGAGATGGGCGCACCTCCAAGTGTGATAACATATCCACTTTGCGAATGTCTGGAAGGTGGCACCCCTGCAGTCCGAGTCACAGTAAGCTGCTAACTCCAGGTTTCCTTTCGTCGATAAGAATACTCCTTGTCCTGCTGTGCCTTTGACGTATCTAAGCACACGAAGAGCAGCATCGTTGTGTGTCTGCCTTGGGTTTGATAGAAATTGACTTAGAATGCTCACTGCATATTGTATGTCCAGTCGAGTGACGGTGAGATAGAGCAGGCGTCCCATCAGTCGACGATATTGTTGTTCATCTACCATAGGTTTGACATCTTTAACATCCAGGCAAGCATTTTGTTCAATGGGAATTCTACTAGGCTTGCAACCTTCCATTCCAGCATCTTTCAATATGTCGATTGCGTATTTTCTTTGAGAGATCACCATGCCATTGGTGCACCCAAATCCTTTATACTAAACCGTGTGTCCAACATCTCTTTAACACTTTGGATCACGTTACCATCATTGCTAGCAAGTAATACATCGTTACATAAATCAAGGCCGCAACAAAAATTCTTTCTGCTTTGTAAATGAACAAGGAGTGGTCTGTGTGATACTGCTTGAATCCGACGTCGAACAAGGTGGTCGTGAACTTGTGATACCAGTTTTGCAAAGCCTGTCGCAACCCATATAGAGACTTTTGTAGTTTACACACACATACCTTTCCATCTTTCGCATATCCCTGCGGCACCTGAATGTATACATCCTCATCTAAGTCGTCGTGTAAGAACGCATTGTTAACGTCGAGTTGATGTATGATCTAATTTTTCTTTACTCCAATTGCGAGAATACAGCGCAACATGACAAGCATAACTATGGGTGAAAAGGTCTCATGAAAGTCCACACCCAGAACTTGAGTGAAACCTTTCGTGACTAAACGTGCTTTGTATCTTTCAACTTCCCTCGTTGGTTTGTACTTTATCTTATAAACCCAATTCGAGTCTATTGTATTCTTTCTATTCAAAAGTGGGACTAAATACCATGTTCTATTTAACTCCAAGGCTTCTATCTTTTTTTGCATCGCCTCCCTCCACTCACGAAATTTGGCCGCTTGAGCAAATGACTTCGGCTCAACATGATGGTCAATTGCAGCAAGATAACATTTATGGGACAAAGAAAACTTGTCATAAGCAACATAATGAGTAAGAGGTTGTACCGTAGAAGAGCCTGTATCGGATGCAGGACGTGAATGGTCTATGGAGCTCGGTAATTCCACCTCGTATTCACGCAAGTGAACTGGCTGTTGTCTGACCCTGCTGCTTTGCCGTGGGTTAGTTGTATTATCAGGAATATGTGTATAACTCTCAGCTAGATCATGTGTGTTACTTGTCTCCTCTGCATGTAAATTTGTCTCTTCACAGACAAGGTCATCTATCTTGTTCTCATCGTCTGATTTCAAGCGACTACCATCCTTGGGCTGCTCGGAATAGGGAAAACAATCCTCCACAAAATGCACGTCCCTTGCGGTGTATATCGTCCGACTTTCTAGATCAAATACCTTGTATCCCTTCTGCCCATATGGGTATCTGAAAAAAACACACCTTCTTTCTTTCACGGCAAATTTGTCACCTACTTTGCTCTTATCCTTGGCATACGCTAAACACCAAAATACCTTCAAAGCTTCATAGTTTGGTAGTTTACCAAGCAGTACCTCATGTGGTGTTCGTCTCTGCAACACTTTGGATGGTAGTCTATTTATGATATAGGTTGCAGCTAATACGCACTCTCCCTAGAAAATGATAGGTAGGTTGGCTTGAAATTGCAGAGCTCTAGCAACTTCAAGGATATGTCTGTGCTTCCGCTCAACGACCCCATTCTGTTGGGGAGTATGCGGTTAGGTGGTTTTGAGTAACATCCCATTTTCATCATAATATTCCAACATCTCTCGCAACTGAAATTCTCCACCATTATCAGTTCTACACTTAACAACTTTACCAAACTAAGTGTTCACCATATTGCAAAAGAATTTAAGATACGTGCTTGCCTCAGATTTAAATTTCATAAGATAAATCCATACACCTCTACTAAAATCATCTACAATTGTAAGAAAATAATGTGCTCCAGAAAATGAAGGTGTTTTGTAACATCCCCATATATCACAATGCCGCATCTCAAAACAATTTTTGGTACGAATGGAACTAGAAGAAAAAGGTAGTCTTGTTTGTTTGGTTTTCATACAAATATCACAAATTTCATGAGGCGTCTCACATAACCTTGCATCTTTTTCCTGGAGGCATATCCGAGTCGTTTGTACCAAGTATTAGTGTCCACATTGCAGAGAAAACTTGTCGAGCGTCCCGAACTGGCTCCAAAAGATATAGACCATCACGTTGCTTACCCGCTCCAATCCGGCTCTTCGAGGTGCAATCCTGTATAACACAATGATCCGAAGAAAAATTTAGATCATATCAAAAATCCTTGGTTAGGCGGTTGACAGAAAGTAGATTGCAATAAAAGTTGGGAACAAAAAGGACTCGATCCAACTTGATCCCGTTCTCGAGCCTGATACTTCCAATTACTACGACTACTACCTTGTCACCATTTGGTATTTTGATCGGTATTCCTCTCTCACCATCAGTAAGCAATTCAAACATCTCCCGATCACATCATATGTGTTCAGTCGCTCCTATATCGATGATCCATGGTGCACACACATTTATTTTACCTACCATGTTAACCGAGGGACTCGCAGATGAACTGATGCTGCCATGCGCGAGGAACTCCTTCAACTGCACAAATTGCTTGCTGTGAAACCTTGCACCGCACTTGAGTTGGCGGAAGATGATGCTTCAACAAGCGCCGCTCGATATATAGGGGGTTTTCTGGCCAATTTCCTCCAGGGTTTGCCCGCCTTTCGATTTTCCGGATAGTCGACAATCTCCAAACAATTTTTAATAGTATGCCATAGCTTTCCGCAGTTTCCACATTGAGGTGGCATTTTATCTGTGTTATTATCGCGTCGAACTGCATTTCCTTTCTGCCTCTGAACCTGAAATGATGCGCCATCAACAACGGGATTTTTGGATGTTGTGATCAACCTCTGCCTTTTGTCTTCTGCCACGAGGTGATAGGTTGTTCCAAGGCTAGGCATGGGTTTCATGCTCAATTCTTGGCTGCGGATGGTCGTGAAGACATCGTCGAGTCCCATCAAGAACTCGTACACACGTTCTCTTTCAATCTTCTCGGGAAATAGTTTCGACATATTGCTAGTGCATAATCCACATGTGCATTTTGGCATTGCCAAAATTGCATCAATCTCGTCCCACAGACCCTTTATTTTTGTGTAGTAAGCCAAAATTGATGTTTGTCTTATCGAGTGAGAGTAAGATTTCTCTTTAGTTCGTACGCATTTGGAGCACTCTCTTTGCCAAATTGTTCTTCTAAATCTTCCCAAATTTCCCGCACTGTCTTTGTATGTTTGACGCTATTCCTTATCTCTATGTCCATTGCAACGACTAACCAGCCTTTTACCATCGCGTTGCAATGCTTCCATACAAGGAGATCTGGGGATTTCTCGTCAGGCATGGGTAAGGAGCCGTCTACGAAACCAAATTTATTCTTTGCGAGCAAGCAATTGCTCATCTCTTTTAGCCAATCTCCGTAGTTGCCGTCATTAAGGAGGTCGGTGACATACACATAGCTGGGATTGTTGAACGGTCCAATGTAATAGGGTGACATGAGATCATTGACAAACCCTACCTTGTCACCATCTTTCGACGTCATGAGGGATGAGAGTTACAGAAGGCGATCTGATGAAATACGCGGAAGCGAAAGAATGATGAACCTATAGTGCTGGTACCATGAAGAAATTGATCTCGAAAATTTACTTTATTCAACACTACTCACGTAAATTACATTGGGGTATATATATATATACATGGTATGTAACTAGGGTTTGCATGAGATCCCTACAAACTAAGAAGCAAAATCTACAAAATATATGAATAAAGATACATGAATATCTTCTATATAATCAACGAATATCTTGATATGATTGTGAGATTCGTATATTTCACAATTAGTTTAGCAAGATTGTAAAATATATATATTAGTTTATTAATTAGTGTAGATATATTCTTATATTTTACTAACTTCCTACCTGCGCGTTGCGCAGTGTATATATACTTTATCGATAATTTATTAATAAATTATATTAATTCCATTTATTTTGTAGATATATAAAAAAGAAATATTAAAACTCGGCTGATTTTAAAGAATTTGAAATTTGTTAGTCAAGTTAATGATCATACTTTAAATTGTTCAATTGGGTTGTTTTCTTGTTTGTCTTATGTTATCTTTTACACATTTCACTACCACTTATCATATCTTTATTTACACAAATTTGGATATTGTATTATCTCATTTTTTTCCTGTCCCTTCCTTCAATATTGATATTAAACATTTATATTATATTGATATTAAATTTTTATATCACATGCGATATACATTTATTCTTGATATTAAAAAAATAATGTTTAAGATAAATCTTATAGTGCATGTTCATGCAATACACTTACTTCAATTTTTGAGTTTTGTATTTGAATAATATTAGAACTAAATATAATTAAGCTTGAAAATTTAAAATTGTCAATTAACCTTGAGTTTGAATATGAAATTATTTAGATGTTATTAATTTGTTTGCAGATATATTTGTTGTCTTTCTTTTCCAATTTTTCTCTATCTTACATACAATTTATCATTATTTAGTTTTTTTAATTTTTCTTATTGACTTCATACTTGATTTATATTATATTTCATTGTCATGCTAAAATCCATTATTACCAAAATTATATTAAACGATTGGTGCAATACTATATAGAAACCCTGCCACCTCACCAACTTAGAATTTATTTTTATTTTCTTAATTATATTTTTTTTAAATATAATAGAATTATAAAATATGACCCTCGTCTAGCCCCACATACCTTTAATTTTGTATCTGCCTTTATAATCAATGTAATGAATCTCGTGATATTTTTGTATACAAACATAATTTTAAAAATTAATCTAAGCTTTCAAATTTAAATTTGCACAATTTACAGATCTTTCTAATTTTAAAAAATTGTACTATAAAAAATCTTGAAATATAAAAATTATAAAGCATGCTCATATTCAAATATTAAACTTAATCAATGTGAGCTCTAATTTTAAATATTTTTGTTAAGAATGAGACTTCTCTTATCTTACATGCTTACAATTTTGTTTGGAGATAATTTTCATTTCCCTACTTTGACTAAACCAAATATTCAAATCCCCATTTTTAAATTTTAGTCAATTAAGCCTTCAAATTGTGAAACTGTTGTTGTTGTTATGTTTTTTTTCTTGAAACTCTTATAATGAATTTAAGCCTTAAGAGAATTTAAATATCAAAATTGAAATGCATGTATAAAAAATTAGTAATATTTATTGTAGAAATTATATTATTAAACCTAACAGTTAAGGTTATATATATATATATATATGTATATATATATATATATTGATATATGTGTGTATATATATATATATATATATATATATATATATATATATATATAGATATGAACCACGAATGCACACATTAGAGATGCAAGCACACAATTACAGAACACAATCAAGAACACGAGCTCAAGCCAGCTCCAAAGAGCATGCACCTCACCCTCTCCAATAGGGTCCCATTCATCCTTTCAACTATGCCGTTTTGTTGTGGGTTGTGTGGTGTTGTCCTATGCCGTTTGATCCTTTTGGATCTGCAAAATGAATCTAGTTCTTTAGAGATGAACTCAAGGCCATTATCAGTCCTTATGCATCTGACCTTGAGCCCTTTTTCATTCTCAATTATTGAGAGGAAATATTTTCCACCTCCCATGGTTTCAGTCCTGGAAGGCCCCCACAAGTCTGCATGAATGTAATCCAAAGGCTTAGAGCTTCTGAAATTGGTCAGCTTGTAGGGTAGTTTCTTGCTTTTTGAAAGAAGACACTCCTCACATTTGTTGATATCTTCTTCCCCAGAAAACTGAATTAGACCTTGTCTCTTTAATTCTTCTAGACCCCTTTCACTTATGTACCTAGTTCTTAGATGCCACATTTTATTATCCACTGAAGTTACTGCATTCATTTTCCCCTGAGTTGTGGTTGCATATAAGTAGTATATGTTGTTAACTCTTCTGCCTATTAGGATCACTTCCTCATCCTTGCAGACAGTAATCGTCCCTTTACTCCCTTCAAACTTGTACCCACGAGCCTCAAGAGTACCTAGACATATTAAGTTTCTTTGAATTTGAGGTATGTACCTCACATCACCTAGCAGCTTGGATTCTCCTTTGTGGTTCAATATTCTCACTGACCCTATCCCTTCTATATTGCAAATGTTGTTGTTTCCCAACATTACAGTCCCCATCTCCTTGAGGGTTAGTTGTTCAAACCAATCCTTGTGCGCGCACATGTGGAAGGAACAGCCCGAATCGAGGATCCAACTTTCATCACCCTTGGAATCCAAGATGTTCAGGATTTCATCAGGAGCATCCTTTGTGGCCCTGACTACGTTTGGCCCTCGTCCTTGATAAGAATTCTTCTGCTTCAGAATGGAGCAGTCTTTAGTAACATGGTCTGGTTTTTTACAATAATGACACACCTTCTGCTCCATGAAACCTCCCGGGGATTTGGATTCCATTGGTTGATTGAACCTATAGGGTTTCTTCTGAAAATAGGGTTTGAATTCTTTTGTATATTCTTTCTTTTGATATTGATTTGGTCTGTTGTTGGTCCCGGATATCAGGGTATACTTTGGCAGCGGAAATTACGTAAGTTCGTTTCTTGCACTCTGCTGGTTACACAGCTGACTGGGACCTTGTCAGCTGGTAAGTCAACTGGCAACTGAGTATTCAGCTGACTGGCAACTGGCTGGTCAGCTGATGACTCAGGACTTAGCTAGTTTTAGAGTCGAGTTTGCACAGTTATAAACTGGTTTCAGTTATACTCCAGCACTTGGGTGCTGGGTTTTAAGTCAGTAATCAAATGCTGAAAGCAGTAAATAACAAGGATATTTTATAGTGGTTCGATCAACTGATCTACGTCCACTCTCCAGTCGAAGCACTGGAAATTCACTAAAGAGTGCAATCTGGTACAAGAGATCCTACGATCTATTTCCAGCTGGTAGATGCCTCGTCTACCAGTTCACTGGATCAACCGCTCCCGGTCCTTGTCCTTCTTCAACTCTTGTCAGCTGGATGGAGTGCGAGCACGTCACTTCAACCTCCACCGGTACCACTGACGACGTGGGTGTTTAGTTCTCCCAAGAACTTGACTCTTGCTGGCGGCAAAACTGCCCGTAATAACTCTGGAGCTGGCTGGCTCAAGAGCTGCTATGTTCTTCCTCGGAACGAGAAAGAACACCAAATGAGATCAATAACTCACAAGCTCGAAGCTTGGAGTCTCGTGTTTGAATAAATCAACACACGGATAAGCTTTATGAAAAGCCTCGAAAGACTGCTTGTTCGCTGATATGAATGCGTTTGAGCTTTCGGTAGGTCAAGAGTGTTAAGAGTGGGCAAGAGTATTGAATGCTGTTGGATCTCACGTATTTATAGACGTGAGATTCAGATTCAAATACTAGCCGTTTGGACACATCCGGAAAAGTCTCTGTCCTCGCATGTCCTTCTGCAGGCGGCAGGTAGGAATTTCCGGAAAGCGCCATACCTTTGGTCGCTTTATCTGACACAGATCTCTTTGTGTCAGAACGACTCTATTCGTCAGTACGAGGAATCGGAACTGGTAGTCTTGAACTGATAGACTTTAAGGTATCCTCCTTAAAGTCATACCCTGTCAGTTACTTCCTCAGACGAATCTTCTTTTTGTCTCTAACTCTTCGGGAGAGCGAATCTTCAATTCTGCTGATAACCTCCGACTGGTAGATCATACTGGTGATCTTGTGCTGGCAGTCTCTGCTGGTGACTTTCCTTAGTACAATCAAGGTCTACCAATTCGTCTGATGTTATCTCTTGGAATCTCCCGTGACTGGTGGCTTCACCGCTGGTGAATAGTGTCAGCCAGAACACATATTCTGCTGGTAAGATCTCTCAGCCTCCTGCTGGTGAAATCTTCCCAACTGGTGAATAGTGACCAGTCAATAGCTCAACTCTATGCTGATGAACAGTGTCAGCATGAGTCTTCGTCAGCCGCTTGCTGGTGAGACTTCTCTCAACTGGTAAGCACATCTCATGCTGGTGAACAGTAGCCAGCATGAGTCTTGATCAGCTGCGACTTACAACTCAAAATACCTATACAGGACTTTACATTTGAAACTAGAGCTATTCTAGAGACAAACTGACGCTGGTTGGACTTAGGATTTGATCCACCAAAACACCAAACTAGAATCTAAGCAAGTATCTACTGGGGAAGGGAAACTTAGCCAAATTTCCCAACATCTGTCATAATTGTTCCCTTTGTTGAAGGTTTGAGGTTTCTTTTGGAACCTTCCCTTCTGTTCCTTCTTTACATATAGACCCATCGCTGCCTTGTTGTGTCCGCTGCTCTCGCCCAACTTCTCCATCTCTCTTTGCTTGATTGCAGCTAGGACATCTTCTAGAGTTAGTCCCTCGGATCTCCCGTACACCATAGCATCTCGAATGCTAGCATAGGATTTTGGTAAAGCATTTATTAGGTGTACAGTTTGATCCTCGTCACTTATCTGAACTCCTATCGCTTGCAGTTCATCAACTGATTTGTGAAACTCATCTAGTTGGTCAAGAAGGTTTTTATCATCACTAAACTTGAAGTTGTACAGGCGTTGCTTCATGTATATGCGATTCGCGATAGATTTAGTCATGTACAGACTTTGAAGTTTCTTCCATAGCCCTCCAGGAGTTGTTTCCCTTGAGACTTCACGTAGCACTTTGTCGTCTAGACTGAGCAGCAGGATGCTCATAGCACTATTCATTAGTTTCTCATTTTTCTCTTTCGTCTCACTAGGGAACGCTTTGTTTTGATCCAGAAGGATCGCATCTTCTACCCCTTCCTTAGTTAGGATGGCTTTGATCTTGATCTTCCACAGACCAAAGTCATTTTTCCCAGAAAATTTATCGATCTCAAACCGACCACCAGCCATGAAACCCAGTCTTGAGATTTAGCTTCACTCTTGAAGCTTATTCAATATCCCCAGAGATAAAATCCGAACAGATATACGCACAAAACACAGATATGCAACACCACAATATACTATGCTGGGAGAAAGTAACCAAGAACTTCCAACGAAGTACCAAGAAAATAGATTAGGGTTCAGGTCGACTTACAGAGACTGAGTTAGATGTTCACTTCTCCTCGTGCTTTCCCGATGGTTTTGATTTCACATTCATCGTCGGATCTTGTTTCCCACAGACGGCGCCACGTGATATGAACGATGAACGCACACATCAGAGATGCAAGCACACAATTACAGAACACAATCAAGAACACGAGCTCAAGCGATTTACGTGGTTTGGTTTTGCAACCTACATCCACGGAGGGTGAAGAGGGATTTTATTATGTATGGTGAGTGTTTTCATGTACAGGATTTCACAGAAAATACAAGACTCAATCTCATCAATGGAGATTGCCACTGAACTAAGCTCTCTAATTTTTTCTCTCTCTGAAAACCCAGAAGAATGAATCAGAATCCCCCCGAAGAAGACGACTCAACAAGAATATAACAATTCTCCCATGCACGTCCAATGCCCTTCCTCCACGTGTCAATGTTGTTGAGACTTAATATATATCAGTGACTTTACTAGTGGAAACCCGCTTTTGAATCTCTTAGCCATTTTCCAGAGAACCGACTTCCTCCTTATTATTTCAAGTTGCAGCAACCAAGTGTGTTCAGTCACCACTTCATATATATATATCCAAAAAATTAATTAATAATAATTATTAACTAATTATCTATTATAATTACCATATGTTTACCATATATATTATTTATTATCATATATATTAGATGATGATTTATGGTGTGTGTTTTTTGGGAAACTTAGTTGGAGAAGGGGTCAATGTTGTCTTTTTAAACCTTGATTGCAATTTCATTGTGAATTATCAAATTTACTGCTGTAGTTTTTCAGAAATACAACTTTTTTTTTTTTTGACAAACACGTATTTTTATTAATTAATTCATTTTGGAAATCATTACATATTGAATTAATTCATTACTTATCTAATAATTTTTTTACATTATTTTATGTAACATAAATAAAAAATATAATTATACAAAACATATATATAAACATATAAGTAATTAGTAATAATTATTTATGATATAAATATTATTTATTTATATATTCCAATGAAACAATTAGTAGTAATTATTATAAATTATAATAATATAATAATAATTACATACTTACTATATTTAATTTTACTTACCTAATCTATCATATGTGTGTTTTTAGGTGGGAAATTTTTTGCTTGGGGATTTTGCCTTTTAGTATATATAAATTTATTTTTTTTTTCTATCATTTTTTTACGTTTTCCCAAATTCTTCTTTCCGTCTTTGTAGAGAATATTAATATGCATTTTTATGATAAATATTAGCATGTGGAAAGTTCTCAACAATCAACAAAATGGAGAAGAATGCTTATAGATAAAAAAGAAAAGTAAAAAAAAGCAGTTCAATCCAATAATGCATTTTGGAAAGGGAAGGTCTTGGGTTAGGCAGACCTAAACAATTTAGACGGGTTTTATCCATTAACCCAAGCTCAAACTCATATAATATACTCTAATTGGGGATTAATAAACCCTATTTGGGATGGATCAACCCATTTGGGTATAATAAAACCCGCCTAAACCGTTTAGGTCTGTCTAACGCAAGTTTTTGTCTTCTGAAATTGATTTACTTTGTAATAGTCAAAAGCAAGTATTGATGATATACACGTGCCATTTTAGAGGGTCATCACTCATCACCCCCTCTTTGTTTTAATTTGAAAAAGGATTGGAGAAAATGTTAGGGTATCAAAAAATAGTTGTTTGCTAGTAAAGATTCCTTTACCACACTGCAGGGTCGTTTTCTTTTTTTGGAGACAATGAAACGAAGGCCCCATATATGTATGTAATAAAGTGGTAAAGTTTATATATTTTATTTATTTATTTATGAGATTTTCTTATAATAAATTGATTTAAAGATAGTGTTGTAAAATGCCGCCACTTAATCAGCGCTTATGCACTAAGGGCAACCACAATACACCCATTTCTAAATATTTTAAGAAGTATGTATGTGTGCCATATCAATATTCATTATTACTTTTATTATATAAATATTCATTAATTTTTATCTACTTTTATTTTAGAGTCAAAACTTTAAATAACCACTTTTATATTTATATGCATAGAATGACCATATTTGTCATATTACCCCTACTTTTCAATTATATTAAGAAAAATAGAGAAAATTCTGAAATTAAAATAAATGAATATTATAAAAATTGATAATCACGAACACTAATAGCAAAAAGTAAGATTTAATCCCAAACGTAGATATGAAATCGCAAACAGGAGAATAAAATCAAATGAAAAACAGGAGAATAAAATCAAAACAACTTTATCTGATTGGTAATCGCAAACTACATCTACTAAAATTTATTTCCCAGTCTCGTAAAATCATCCATCGTGATGTAAAAAATTTCACGAAATAATTTAATAAATATTGTATTAATCGCTTACAATAATTCAAATCTGAATTATGAAATAAATAATTTATTCAATCACAAATTCATAATTATATAAGTTTTTTATTTCATTAATTTTAATGAAATAGATTCATTATTCTCATTGCCTGTGGCAAATACATAATCGCAAACAATTATTCAAATTTCAAACATTAATTAAAATATTAAATAATGATATAAATCATGAACATTTATTATTTTAATTTTTAATCTATATATTTATAAATGTAAATTCAAAAAAACTGAATGTGAGGAAATATAGTAAAATATATTTTTACTAATTTTGGTACTAACGAATAAATGATTGCAATAATCAATGTAAATTTGGTAATCCCGGAAACAGTATATAAATTTAAGGGGATAATTCGGAACTTTACACAATTTTGGTTAATTCTTGAATGTGTAGATAATATTGGTTATTTAAGATTTTTAGATAATAAAAATGGCTAATTTGATATATATTTCCACTTTATTTTATAATATTTGTGGATCCCACATGTCATAATATTAATAATTATTATATATATTATTTATTTTAATTTAATATAGATAAATAAAATATAATAATTAATTAATAAATCATGTTAAATTGTTTAATTAATTAATTTTCAAAAAACACAAAACAAGTGAAGTAAAAACACAAAAATGAATTATGTCAAAACAAAAGTCGGTGCAAAAGAAATAAAAAGTGTAGTAAAAATAAAAGCAAAACAAAGAAAGCCAAACGTAGAGCTATCGCGTGTTGTGACATGTGAGTGTTGTGGCAAGTTGTTTGGCACGCGCACGTAGTGTGCAGGGCCCAATACTTTTGCAATAAGAGTTGGTCTTGTGAGAGACCGTCTCAAAATATTTTTAGTCTGAGACGGATCTCAAGATCCATATCCATACCCATATAGAAAAATGAATTATTTATTCTTTTTTAAAAATCTGAAAATAATAAAATATCTTCTCGTTTTTTTTTTTTTTTCGTTTCCTCTGGCAAATTATAAATTACATCGACTGTATCACCTTTGAATTAAGTTGTCAAACGGTCATTCGATGGACGGTAGGCGTGGTTCCGACGGCGGCTGAGGCAACAACGGAGGTGGAAGAGAAGATGGAGTTCGATTTGGTGATCGAGGATCTGCTCAGCAATGCGAGGATTGCAACGATTAAGGTAGTTATGGCGCTGACGAGCTTTACTCCTGTTGTTTGTTTGCTACTTGCTAGTGACTGTTGCTTGAGGCAATGATTTGTTGTGATGGAATCACTTGGACACCTCCACATTCAGGTCGGCTGTTACACTGAACTGCGCCCACAAGCTGTTCGACAAATTGCCTAGATGAGGATAGTTTGAACTTTTTTATTTTTTTGATTTTATGAATTTATCCAGGCGAAATTCTTCATGTTTGTATACCCTTTGCTTCAAGTCCTTACATGTAAGGTTGCCATCTAACTTTCTTTTAATTTTAATGCATTTTATTTTAGTTAAGGGTGAATTTTATTTTTCTGAATCATAAATTTACCCAAAAATCTTTGAATAAACATATTACATTATTCAGAGTAAAAGAATATATCATTTAATTGTTGAAAAAATGAATATATTATTCTGAATGAAATTATACATTTTACAGTAAGAGAATACTTTATTTGAAAATAAATAAAAATCATGAATTTTGCACAAAATCTTTTCAAATAGAAATCATTCAAAAATGAATTATATTATGTGTACGGTGTTGGTCGTCCGAACTAGATTTGGCCCAACAAGTATATTTGACCGAAGCCCAGCAAAGGGCCGACAGCACTGCCAGCCCAATAAAGAAGCAGAGGCCCAGTACGATCAAGACCAACCACGACAAAGAGCAGCTCGATCAATATCAAGAGCAGTTCGACTGGCATCAAGAGTAGCTCGATCAAGGTACTGAGTGGCTCGGTCAGCGAGAAGGAGGCCCGACTTGAGAATCGCAAACTACTTCGACAGTCATCCATCGGTCGAAAATAGGCAACGGGCGCATAATGTTTGCCTCGAGAGAATTCCGGAACTGCCTAACCGCCACGTAAAGAACCCACCCCGAGATTCATGGGAGCAGCTCCAACGGTAAAGAAGAGGTCGCAGAAACCCTAGAGTGTAGCCGCCTCCTATAAATATTTCCTCAACGCGTCGAGAAAGGGACACGCAAAGCAAGAAAGAAGTAGCATACCTTTTCATTCGATATTCGTCAGAAAGATTTGATAGCCAGTATAGTTATTGTTTTAGATTAACTAGCATGTTCATATTTCTGTAAAAACCACTCATCTGTAATTTTCTTTCAGAGATTTTTACGCTATTCTCTGTTCAATTTACTTACCGTTCTCGGGGCTCCAATTTCCCGATAATCTTACCCTCAACAATTTGGCGCCCATTGTGGGGCCTCGAGAAAGAATTCCGTTCTTTTTTCTTTGTAGGGAATGGCAGACAATCCAGGCAAACCTCATGCTGTCGAGGTTGATAACCAGAAGACCGCTCCGACGGAAAGTCGAAGCA
Source organism: Plectranthus barbatus (assembly GCA_026898455.1). Taxonomy (NCBI): domain Eukaryota; kingdom Viridiplantae; phylum Streptophyta; class Magnoliopsida; order Lamiales; family Lamiaceae; genus Plectranthus; species Plectranthus barbatus. The sequence continues at coordinate 334,383 of JAPKLW010000209.1, forward strand.
AAGTTTCTAATCCCGGAGCGGGTCGAGGGGCTCTGGCGGGAGCAGGGCGAGGGCGAGCCGTCGTAACCAGCAGTGGGGCCTCGCATCCACCTAATGCGGGGGGACGGTGAACGATCTGATGAGAGCATTCAACGCTACTCCTCTAGGAGAGCTGACTTTCTTGCCGCCGCCGCCAGACATTTTAGAAGACCCTCATGTTTCAAAGCTGGTAACACAAGTGCAGAGCGCGAAGGGGATGATCGAGACAATGGGGGCCAGGATGGAAGACATGACGAGGAAATACGAACTCCTCGAGAGGGAGAATCGGAGGCTGCAGTTGCAGAACAATAATAGGCAGCCAATCGTCGAAGAGCCCAGGAGCACAGAAAGGATTACTCAAGGTATTACGAGAAATTTGGAGGCAAAATTCGATCATGCTGGAGGGACAACTACTGAGAGAACCCCGAGGGAACCACCAACCCTTAGGGATCAGGCCGGCCAGTTAAGTCGGCCAGAGCTACAGGCTGTTCAGCAGATCGAACGGCAGTTCGAACAGATGCTCAGATATTTTGAGTCATTACTTGCCAAGGTCCCCGGGCTTCCTCCACCATAAAAGACGATACCTCGCGAGAGCTATGCGGAGTCTCCTTTTTCCTCGGAGATTGACGGGGCTGAGTTACCAACCTAATTTACTCCGCCAAGTTTTGTCCTCTATGACGGGACCTCAGATCCAGAAAACCACATCACCGTATACCAGCAGAAGATGCTGGCGCTAGCAATTCCAAGAGCTCAGATGGAAGCTTGTATGTGTAAGAGCTTCGGTTCGAGCTTGACGGGGCCAGCTCTCCAATGGTTTATCAACCTGCCCCGGAGTTCAATTTCTACGTTTGCGGAGTTGCACCCGTTGTTTTAACGATAGTACTCCAGCAGCAGACGCCTTGATAAGCACCTAGACAATCTCTATGCGGTGATCCAGAGACCAGGTGGGCCCTTGAGGGCATACCTGTTGCGCTTCAACAAGGAATTGGTGGTAGTGCCTAACTGCCCCAATAGCACTGCCGTGCGGGCCTTTACGAAGGGCTCGATGTAGATTCTGATGCGAACTTTCCATCTATCCATGCCAAACGATGGATGATGCTTTGAACAAAGCCTTGGCGCTTATCAAGTGGGAGGAGGATGAGCCTTACCGGCGAGCACGTCGCAACAGTGGAAGGCCAAACACGCGTGATGAGAGCCACCACGAGCAGAGAGACAAGCGTCCCCCCAGATCGCATCCTTACAGCAAACCACCACAGGTTAACCACCTCATCCCTTATATCCCGGAGTACACGCTCTCGATCGAGCCAGCTGACCTTGTTCAGAACGTGCTCCAAAGAATGCTCGAGAAAGTAAGATGGCCTCAAAAGATGAAGGCCGACCTAGCCACGCGGGACGTGTAGAAATTCTGCAAATTTCACAATGATCACGGTCATACAACGGCAGATTGTCGCGCCCTTCGCCTCAAGGTGGTCAAATTATTGAAGACAGGGTACTTGTCCGAGTATCTGACGGACCGATGAAAGAGAACATGAACTCGGGAGAAGCGAGTCGATGAATCAGGGCCTGCAAAAGTGGATGCACCAAAGTCCCCCTTGCCAGTTTAAACCATTAATTGCATTACCGGGGGATCAGAAATCAGCGGGATCACCAGATCCGCCGCCAAGAAAGCCAGGCGACTGACTCGAGAGGAGGCCGTGGCCCCGCGCAAAAACCCAGATCACCATCCGATTGAGTTTACCAGCGAGGAAGTACTAGGATTGAGCCATCCTCATGACAACGCCCTAGTAATCTCTCTACTAATCTCGAACTGCCTTGTGAAGAGGATCTTAGTTGATAACGGGAGCTCGGCGAACATCCGGTTTATGCATGTATTGAAAGAGATGAATATTCCCGAAGAAAAGATAGTTCGATCATAGACCCCGTTGATCGGGTTCAATGGTGGCATCCAGATGACGGTCAAAACCGTGGTACTGCCAACATACTGTAGGGGGACGCACCACGATGTGTCTTTCATGGTCGTCGATGCCCCCAGCGCCTATAATGCCCTGCTAGGGCGACCTTGGTTGCATCAATTGAGGGTCGTGCCCTCAATGTTCCATCAGGTGGTTAAGTTCCCAACCGCCAGGGGAGTTTGTACAATTTGAGGCAAGCAGAACGCTGCCAAGGAGTGTTATTACACGAGTTTCAAGGCAGTGTGCGCCCAGCAGCACTTCACTAAGAGCGAACCGCTACCCCCGGCAGGACAGTTAGAAGAAGCCAAAGAGGTCGAGCTTGATCCGACTGAGCTCGAGAAAAAGACAAACATTGGCACCGAACTGGACCCAGAAGTCCAGATACAACTGATCAAGTTCCTCAGTTCCGAGCGGGACGTATTCGCGTGATCTCATAAATATATGGTGGGAATTGATCCAGAGGTGATGACGCACAGGTTGCAGGTAGATCCTAACCATAGGCCTGTGCAACAGAGGAGAAGGAAATTCCCAGCCGAAAAGAATGATGCAATTAACGAGGAAATACATAAACTATTGGACATCAGATCCGTGAGGGAAGTGAAATACCCGACGTGGCTCGCCAACGTAGTGGTGGTAAAGAAGAAGAACGGGAAGAACAGGATTTGTGTGGACTACACAGACCTCAACAAAGCATGTCCTAAGGATCGATACCCGCTTCCACATATTGATTGCATCGTCGACGCAACCGCAGGGCACGAGCTACTGAGCTTCATGGACGCATTTTTGTGATACAATCAAATCTTGATGCACCCCAAAGACCAAGAAAAGACTGCCTTCATGACAAGCAAGGGGATCAACTGCTACAAGGTCATGTCGTTCGGACTCAAGAATGCAGGATCGACAAATCAAAGGCTCGTGAACAAGATGTTCGAGCCACTTATAGGAAAAATAATGGAAGTGTACATAGACGATATGCTGGTAAAATCAAAGGACGCTAGGGATCATGTACACCACCTACGGCAGGCCTTCGAGGTTCTCAACAAGTATAGAATGTAGTTGAACACAACAAAGTGCACCTTCAGGGTGGCTTCGGGAAAATTTCTGGGACACGTGGTAACCAAGCGAGGAATCGAGGCAGATCCCTCAAAGATAAGGGCAGGAAGAGGGATCGCACACCCACGAAGTCTGAAAGAAGTTCAGAAACTCACAGGCAGATTGGCGGCACTTAGCCGCTTCATCTGCAGGTACTCCGACCGAACGCACGAATTCTTTCAAGTACTTCGGAAAGGAAAGAAGTTCGAATGGACGAATGAATGCGCGAGAGCGCTCGAACGATTAAAGGATTACTTAACCAGCCCACCACTCCTGTCCAAACCTAAAAAGGCGGAGACCCTACTACTCTACATATCCGTGTCCGAGCACGCACTCGGAGCGGTCCTAGTCAAGGAAGTAGCCGGTAAACAACACCCCGTTCACTATGCGAGTAAGCCACTACTCGATGCTGAGACAGGATACACAGCACTGGAAAAACTAGCACTTGCCTTGGTAACTGCGTCGCGGAAGATGCGGCCCTATTTCGAGTCTCACCCTATCAAGGTGGTGACATCCTACCCACTTCGAACTGTGTTTTCAAAACCGAGCCTGTTAGGATGACTATTGAAGTGGGCAGTAGAGATTGGAGGATACGGGCTCGAGTTCGAGCCGCGCACGACGATCAAATCACAAGTGCTAGTGGACTTTATCACCGAATTTACAACCGAACTTCAGGTCGACGCAGAAAGAGAGATAGAAAATTTAGAAGTCGGAGAAGCGGCGAAGGAGCCCTGGGTCCTCCAAGTAGATGGATCAAGCAATATCCATGGCAACGGGGCTGGCATTAGACTGCAAAGTCCGTGGGGAGAAACATTCGAGAGAGCCATCCGACTAAATTTCGTGGCAACAAACAACGAAGCGGAATACAAAACACTAGTTCGAGGGATGCAGCTCGCAAGAGAACTAGGGGCTTGCCGACTGCAAGTGCACGGGGACTCACAACTAGTAGTAATGCAGATGGAGGATCATTTCCAAGTCAAAGAGCCTCGACTACAAAAATACTATGATCTGGCGCGAGAAGTGAGGAAAAAGTTCGATGAATGCGAGATAAAGCATATCGCGCGAGAGGAGAACGCAGAGGCTGATGCGTTAACAAACTTGGCCTCCACGAAGCAGATCAGGCAGAGTAGGCCCATCGTTATAACATGGGCTGAAGAGCCAGCCACCCCCAAAGCTGTAGAAGTCATGGACTTGACAATTGGCAACTCGTGGATCGAACCAATTCGAAAGTACCTCACAGACGGCGTCCTGCCTGGAGATCGGACTGAGGTCGTACGTCTAACCAGGGCAGCGGCCAAGTATACGCTTTACAATGAGAACCTATACAGGAGATCCGTCGAAGGGCCATTACTTAAATGTCTTGACCCTACCGCAGGACAGGCCATCCTCATGGAGATACACGAATGAGATTGTGGAAGTCACCAAGGAGCTCGACCGTCGGCACACAAAGTAATATAAGCAGGATTCTACTGGCCAACACTACGAAAGGATGCCAAGAGCTATGTATGTAGCTGCGAAGCATGTCAGAGGTTCGAGGTAACTAATCAAAGCCTTGCAGAACCACTCCACGCCACGATCGGGGTCTGGCCCTTCATGGCTTGGGGGATGGACATAGTGGGAAAGCTTCCGAAAGGAGTCGGACAGAAGGAATATATCCTGGTAGCCACCGACTACTTCACAAAGTGGGTCGAAGCTGAGGCCTTCGCCAATGTAAGAGAGCAGGAAGTGATCAAATTTCTGTGGACCCATATTCTATGCAGATTCGGATTGCCAAAGGAGATCAGAACAGACAACGAAACCCAGTTCACAGGGCAGAAAGTAAAAGAGTTATGCGACCAGTACAACATCAAGCTGGTGTTTTCCACACCAAAATACCCTGAGGCGAACGGACAGGCCGAGTCAACAAACAAGACGATCATGGCCACGATGAAGAAGAGGCACTTTCAAGGAAAGAGACTGGGTGCTCAGAAGAGTCTTTCAGAATACTAAGGATAAAAGCCAAGGGAAGCTCGCACCGACGTGGGAGGGACCCTACAAGGTAACCAGAGTTGTAGGTCGAGGTGCCTACCACCTAGAAGATCACGACAGAAGGGAGATCAGAAATAGTTGGAACGTCAAGCATCTAAAGAAGTACTACTTCTAAAAGAAACGAGATCGATAAACTCGACCTCCCAGATACGCTTTTCTAAAACCCTACTTCTCTCATAATTTCAATGCCCATTAACCTTTCGAATACTTACTGACTTGAGCGTTGGAGGGGCGATGCTTCGGCATCGCCCAACCCCTCACGAATTTATTGCAGGAATACGCGACCCACTATAGACGTCCTCGAACACAAAGAATGGCCTGGATACACTTCAGATAACGTTTTCTAATTCACCTTATTTCTTTTGTTTCCGATTTCTTCCTAAACTAATTACTGACTTAAGCATTTGGAGGGGCGACACCGTGCCCAGATCGAATTACATGAATATACGAGAAACGAAAACCCTTTCATTCATGGACATAATCGAAATAAAAGGCAAAGCAGAGTAAAAGTAAAGTTGTTCTTGCACAAATGAAATTTGTTTTTGAATAGTAAAGTAGGATGACTAGGCGGCGGTAGTGGTATCCGAGGTCGGACCAGAACCATCGGTCGGGGTCGGGCCTGAGGTAGGCTTGTCCTGCTTCTGCCCACCATCAACCTCCCGGGAGGAGTCCTCGAGCATCTTCTGATCCTGCTCTGCATGTTGTTGTTCGGACTCCTCTCGCTCCTTCTCCCGCTCCTGATTCTGACCCTCACCACTCCCCTCAGCCTCAGGCTCGTCCAGGACGCTGAGGTTGAGGTCCGGGAACTTCCTAGCAATCCTTTCCCGAACCCAACTCTCGACCTGCTCGGAGAGAGTCTTCTAAGAGGTTAGACAAAGACAAACAGAGACGTGGCAAGAAGTTAAGTTCGAGAAATACCTCATACATCTCGGCGAAGTACGGCGAGGTGATGAGCGCGCCGAAGTCAAGTCCCTTGCCCGTTTGCATCAGAGCAATCTGCTCCTCACACTTCGCCACCTCGGCCAAGTAGCTTTCGTGTTGCATCTTGAGCCGAGAGTCAAGGGAGAGGAGTTGATCGTTCCTCGCCTTCAGGTCCACGACCAGCCTCGTCGCGTCCGCTCTAGCCTCCGAGGCCACCTTCCGGGCATCATCAAGCTCCATCTGGGTGGCCTCAGCCTCCTTACACACAGCCGCAGCCCTCGACTCTGCCGCAGCGACCTGCTCCTCCGCCTGGTAGAGCTTTTCGTTCAGCAAGTCCATGTACTTCTTCAAGGAGTCCTGCTCCTTGCGAAGATGGAAGATCTCCCCGACGCATTTGTCGCCAAACACGTCGAGCTCGCGGCGGATAACGTCTAGCTCCACCTGAGCCTGCGGCTACAGTGAAAGTCAGGAGGATGCAAAACCGAAAGACAAGATCGAGGGTCGTACCTGAAGCTGGCGGAGCTGATAGCATGCTAGACGCGTCTGGGCAGTCCTTCCCTGGTCCACGGCGGAGGGATTCAGAAGTAATTGGCGTGCACGGACCAGGAATAAATCTACAACTGGGTCCGGAGGCATAGCGACAGGCACCACGGTCCTGTCAGGGTTCTCCCGATACGACCCGCGCTCCCTGGAGTGATGGCACCCGCGGCGATCAGACCCGTCGGTCACCTTCTCTTTCCATTTATCCCGCTCCTCAACCCTCTGTGTGGTCTCCTGGCGAGTCTGAGGGTGGGTAGACTCAACCAGTACCCCCTCCGAAGGCTGAAAAGGAGGCGGAGGAGGCGGAACTTGCTCGGTCTCAAGCTCCTAGCGCTTTGGGGGGTTTGGAGGTCGACGACGGGCCTCCTCCTTGTGCCTTGCCCTCTTCTTCTCCCGAAGGGCGGAAGCGACCCGGTCTGGTGGAACATGAGGCCAGCGGTGGGTCATCTCCGGGGGCAGTTCGTAAATCACTCCCTTGCCGTCGAGGATGGTGGTCGATGTAACATTCCTCCCATTTTGGATAAACGTCCCACTCCCTGTCACCGATCGTGATGTCGTACACCCTGTCCACACGAGCCTGCTCCTCGGGCGAAAGCTCCGGGTGAGGGTGATCTGCAAAGACAGATAGAAAATTAGCAGAGCCAAAAGAAGAAAGGATCATAAGTAAACAGGGAATCAGCGACCCACGGATCGGAATCCCTCCGTGCTTGAGGAACTCAGGTCGTTCCTCGTTCAGCCGAAGGTAGAAGAAACTGACCCACCACCCGGGCGAGTTCGACGGAGGCTTCTTGATGAGAGTCAACCTCCCCGTGGACCATCGGGTGAAGTAGTAGTAGTGCTTGTCCGTTCACTGGTTGAAGCGGTACATGTAGTGCCACTCCCGAACTGTTGGGAGCCCTAGTCCTAAGTCCATCCACACTAGCATGACCCCGACCAGGTGGCACCAGCAGTTCGGGGCGAGCTAGAAGGGAGAGAGATTGTAGGAGGCCAGCACCTCTGAAAATAATGGATGAACCGATAGACCGACCCCGTTCTCCATTGCGGTGGTGTAAAAGGCCACACAGCCGGGGGGCGGATCAAAGCAGCGGTTCGCCTCCCTTAGGATGCAATACCGTACATCCTTCATTGGGATGGTGTCCGCCAGAGCCAGCAGAGCTTCCCGACTGACCGTCGACACCGCACCCAGTACCCTATGAGTGCGCCAATCATCCGAAAGAACATAATCTTCTGCCAAATCTGGTTCCGCGACCGCTTCGTCCAACTCCACTACCTCAGCCCCGACAGTCCGACCAGACCTACCAGACAACACCCGATCCACTCCTCAGAATGCCTTGGATAATACCCTATTATCCGTAGAGTCCGAATCCGGACTGGAGACCAGACAGCTTGTGCTCACTTCTCCCCTCTTGGGCCCCTGAAAGAGTAGGCTCCAGTCCGGGCCCATGAAATCCTGGGCATTATGAACCCTCGGTGGTGACGGAGTAAAAGGCGGCTTCGAATTCACATCTCCGCTCTTGAAACCCTCACGGTTTTGAGAATCAGAGGCTGAGGAACTCATCGTAAAAAGAAAAGAGCAAATCTCGAATAAAATTAACCTAGAAAAAGAAGAAAGATGGGAGCCCCGGTCAGCCCAACTCTCCACTAGTAACCGAAAACCCTAGACGATTAAACCCCGTGCGGATTCGCCGATACTACACAAAATGAAATTCGAGTAGAGACGAAGTGCGTTACCTTTGAAGTTAATGGAGGAATGAGGACACACAAGCAGGCGCTGTGGAAATCGATCGCCGGAAGACGTAAGCCAGATCACCGGAAATTGCAAACAGGAAGAAGGAGAGTCTTGCATTGGGAAAAGTGAGAAAGCGCGCGTCCCAAACGACGGTTATAGCATAATGCCTTCTCAACTTCCCAAAACCACCCCCGATTTTTGCGAAAATTGCATAACTGCCATCGAGTTTTGCCGCCCAAAATTAAAACACCACTGCACGAAAGCAGTTCGCTAAAAGCAGTTCGACAAACGTAGTCCGGTATAAACCAACAAGGCACCGAAAACTAGAACCCTAAACAGATCAATAGGGGTTACGCACCCAGATACGAACCAAGTATCACACAATAAGACCCCTAATCGCGAACCATCCGAGTTCACTGGGGCTCATCGGATGGTCAAAAATGAAAGTAAGGCAGAACCCGAAATGCCCAAACTAACACCGCGGATTCGGGCCCGCAGTGACGGCACCCACAGTAGCTTCCCGAGGTTGCACGGGTGAGGACCCCCACAGAGGAACTGGTCCTCTGAGCCGAGAGGTGTTCATAGACACCCAAACAAAGTCGGACCACCCATGAGGTAGTCCGAAGGGCCAAAATCTGGGAAATATTTCGCAAAAATACGTGCCGGACTACTATTTTTTGACTTGACAGACCACGACAGACATGACCAGCCAAGGCAAAGGGGCTATTGTTGGTGGTCCGAACCAGATTCGGCCCAACAGGTATATTGGACCGAAGCCCAGCAAAGAGCCGGCAGCACTGCCAGCCCAATAAAGACGCAGAGGCCCAATACGATCAAGACCAACCACGACAAAGAGCAGCTCGATCAATATCAAGAGCAGTTCGGCTGGCATCAAGAGTAGCTCGATCAAGGTCCTGAGCGGCTCGGTCAACGAGAAGGAGGCCCGACTTGAGAATCGCGAACTACTTCGACAGTCATCCATCGGTCGAAAATAGGCAACGGGCACATAACGTTTGCCTCGAGAGAATTCCGGAACTGCCTAACCGCCACGTAAAGAACCCACCCCGAGATTCGTGGGAGCAGCTCCAACGGTAAAGAAGAGGTCGCGAAAACCCTAGAGTGTAGCCGCTTCCTATAAATATTTCCTCAACGCGTCGAGAAAGGGACACGCAAAGCTAGAAAGAAGTAGCCTACCTTTTCATTCGATATTCGTCAGAAAGATTTGATAGCTAGTATAATTATTGTTCTTTAGATTAACTAGCCTGTTCATATTTCTGTAAAAACCACCCATCTGTAATTTTCTTTTAGAGATTATTACGCTATTCTCTGTTCAATTTACTTACCGTTCTCGGGGCTCCTATTTCCCGATAATCTTACCCTCAACATACGGTACATACATCATTTAAAAAAACAAAAGAGATCATCTTTGCTAAAAAAAGGAATGTATCATTTACTAAAAAACACCTTCACCCTCTTTTCCTACCTCACCTTTCTCCTCGATGGTCGACTTCGATGCTGAAGTTTGATCGTCCGTGTCGTTGGTATTCTCAGCTTTGCCTTGGTTGTTATTATTTCTAGTTTTAGCATTATTTAAAGAATCAATTCAGTTTTTAGTGATAAATACATAATTTATATCAAAGGAATATATCATTTAAAAAAAAAAAAGAATATAACATTTAAAACAAAAAAATGAATTACATTATTTCTTCAAGAAAACTACATCATTCAAATAAGAAAAAACACATCATTCTGTTATTCCATATATAACTTAGAATATATGTATTTAATCAACTAGAGCTCAATACATCATTTATTAAATAAAAATATATTATTCTAATAAGTGAAATACATTATTTTTGATTTCATATACATTATATGAGAATTATATCATTTACATTAAATGAATACATCATGTACTAAAACATAACACATCATTCTAACTGGAGAAATATAACATTTGAGTACTTCATATACATTTTAGTGAAAATGAGATATTTGATCCTTAAATAAAAATTACATCATTTACAAAAATAAATAAAATTCTTTACAATAAACAAATACACCAATTTAGAATAAAGTATAAAATATTTAAAACAAATGAATAATCTTTTCTCCATCTCTATTAAGACATCACGAGCCATTGTGTTGAAAAAAAAAATCGATCAACCATTCATCCAAAATAAGATGAAATTAATTAAAAATCATTGATTCAACCATTCAATTGCTCCACCATCGTATGCTATCTTATGATCATAATCACCCAAAAGATATTCAAAATCCAAAGTTTTTATGTGTTTCTTGAAATACCGCAATATGGAAATGATCGCAATAGCTGAAAACCATACAGTAGACATGTTCCTCTCTTCAACTAACAGATGAATTAATCAATTTCGAAGGACAACCCTGCCACCAAATACATCGAGTCCCACCGCAGCTGCAGCAGAGAAATGAGAAGCGAAGTGAGTATGATTCGACGGTCGTGTCTCGTGGCCCTTTCCACCACCGTTGCGGAGGAGGTCAAGCACAGGTTTCTCAATCGGTTGGGTTGGCTTCCGGCAGAATCACCAAGAAAAACTTGTTCCACGACATGATCCTTGAGAAAATTGGAGACATTAGACCCTGCTACACACACGAATGCTAGAAAAATCTAACGATGCGGAACTCGCCACCGTGATGCTTCTAGATACTTGTTTCATATGGTGTTTATGGAGGGGCACGGGAGACAAGGACGTCTTCTTGATCTGTAGGAAGAAGAAGCCTGGAGGAATTCATCAGAGCGGCAAATATTAGAAAATTGAGTCGACAGAGGGTGATAATTGGGGGAGAATCTTGAATATAAAATAAAAAATTCAGTTGAATATTTGGATAGGGTTTAGATCCGTCTTTTAAAAAAAATGGTGAGACCGTCTCACGGGAGAGTTTGCCTTGCAATAAATGATTCTTGCACAAGAAACAAATTTAAGACACACCCCATTGTGGCCCAAAATTCAGGCTGCCTTTTCTTTTTATTATTTTTTCTCTTTACTCATTTTTTTTTACTTACAACTAGAGGTGGCCATTCGGAATCGGAACTGCCCAAACCAGCCCGTCGGTTCACGGTTCGGAACCGGAATCGTCACAAACAATTCCGAACCGGAATCGTAACAGTCACGAACGGTTCTGAATCGGCCGTCACAAACGGTTCCGAACCGGAACCGTAACTGTTTCCTGGCGGGCCGGTTAAGGTTCAATATTTTTGGAATCGTTGAACTGTCGGTTTCGAACTGGCTGAACTGACGGTTCCACCTAATTTTTTAAAAAATATATGTTGTAAAGAGAATTTGAACTACCAACCTGCATTGCATAAAGATAGCTCCTATCCATTGAACCAATTAAATTTCATTTCAATCAAATGCATAATTTAATATATTTATAGGTGTTAAAAAATTTAAAAGATTTTGGTATATTTACTATTAGTTTATAAATATTTAATATGTAATAAATGATATTATGTATAACATTCATTGACAAAATACAATATATTTGGCATATACAAAGATTTTCTAGACATAAGTAATATAAATATAACTATAAATTGTAATAATTAAAGTATACACACACTCCAAAAATATTTTTAATCCTCATAAAATAGATGTTTTGATAATTTATGAATGTTGGAAATATTAATCGAGACTTATTCAATTGCAATTTTATTTATTGTATTATAAATTATAACATATTGTTATTTTATTCATATGATTTAATATATCTATACATATATTATACAAGATAATTATATAATGCAGTGAATTAAAAAAAGAAAAACTAAAAAACTAGAACTTGTGGGAAAAAAGCTTAGATATACCTAATAGATAGATTTTTAAAATAAATTTGAAAATAATAAATTATAATTTAGTACTTTATTTTTTGCGTAAAGTTTCAAGTTTTATCTGAATCTTGATTTTTACCTTTAGATTTATTTAAAATTTTAATTATACGAATTTATAATGCAAAAAGCTAACTCGTGCCCTAAACTAGTTTATTCTTTAAGTTTTAAGTTTTATTTTTAATTTAAATCATGTTTTTAAAAAGGGTGATTCTAAATACAACCTTCATTTTACTCCTTACAGCCCCTTTAAAAAAAATATATATGATTTTCCAATTTCATCCTTATATATAATTTTAATTAAAAGTATACATTTAAATAAAAACCTCATAAAATAAAGCCTCCATAAATAAAAGTCACCGTTAAATAAAGCCTCCTAATTTTACCTCTATAATTCATACTCTCCCAATTAATTTTTTTTTTTTTTGAGGAAATACTCCCCCATTTGTTGAGTTGGTGTTTATTATCTCATTTAGCACTTCCTTCCCTCCGCGACGAAAGAAAAATAAAAAAAAACTTGTTGGGGGTGAGAAAGAACGATTTCCTATGCCCTGGATGTTGTTTGGGCCAAGAGCCATAGTTAGTTGTTGTTTTCAATTGTTTCTTTCATGTTCTTGATGTTTGGGGAAACCGCTGGATCGTAGAGTCAAATGAAAAAAACAATTGAAATAATGAAAAAAAAAAAAAGCAACAAAAACAAATTCTATAGCCACCAAACCAAATTGCTACGCCTACCGTAGAAGAACAAAAAAAATACTGCGTGCCCATGGTAGAATAAGAAACAGAGATGTTAAAAGGATTATTTACGTGTAGATAAGTTTTTATTTTGAAAAGAAGATGTATGAGTTTTATTTTTTGAGGGATTTATATTAGGAGATAATATTTTTGAATATATCATATCTTTTAATTAAGATTTACATGTATAAGGATAAAATTGGAATATTATATTTTATTTTTTTAAGAAGGCTGTAAAGAGTAAAAAGAAGGCTGTGTTTAGAATTACTCTTTTAAAAAGTATGTACTCATTTATCTTTACTTTCGTATTGGTGTAGTTTAAATTTAAGATTTATTTTTAAATATTTATTATTTTAATTTATACCATTTAAAAGAACTTTGTTATTTAACAATATTTGTTCTAAAATAATATACTTATATATTTACTTATATCTTTGTTCTTTAATTATTACTTCAAATTTTTATAAATTAATAATTCACATATATACTAATATCTTTGTTCTTTAATTACTACTTTAAATTTTTATAAATTAGTAATTTAAGCATAGATTTTTTTTTTTTTTTTACATTAACTTGATCTATCATTTTAGAGCAAGATTTCCACCCAAAATCAAAGCTTGAAAATAAAATATTCAATTACATTCTAAAACATAACAAAGTTTTTTATGTTTATATAACATATTAGGTATTAGAAGTAAAGCTCGTTTATAGTTCTAATTTTTAATTAAATAAGAAATTAATTAATTTAATTAAAAATAAAAAGCTCGAACCGCTGGTTCAACGGTTCCGAACCGGAACCGGCAGTTCAAGGTTCAGAACCATAACCGGAATCGCTAAAGTGACGTGCCGGTTAAAATTCCAAATTTCTTGAACCAGAACCGAAATTGGAACCGTCGATTCTGGTCAGGAACCCAAACCATGGCCACCTCTACTTACAACTTTGCTCCTATATTTTAAGAGTCAAATTTGAAAAAAAAACCATCGTACAATGTGCGCAGGTTGTTCTTTTAGGTTTCCACTTATTACAAACCTTAATAACCTAACATAGCTTAACTTTTCAATTATATATTACTTTCTCTTCCTTCTTCCACATGCAATCCTCAACTCCATTTAATTTTTACTTATATCAATGATTTTCACACAATCTATATTATATTTTATTTTTCGCTATATTTTGTTAATATATACTCCCTCTGTCCCTCACCATTAGTCCCCATGGTGAGGGCACAGAAACCAATATTTATCAAAATTTAACAATTCAATAATGTATTAAATAATAATTAATGAATTTCAATAAATACAACTTACCAAAAGAGCAAAAAAAAATTTGTGTGAATAGCTAGAGTCTGGAGGCAAAAGTTCATGGGGGAAAGAGAAAAAAATCATGGTGAAGAAGTTCACGGCGGAGCTACTCGAACCCAACCAGAATGGGACTTTTGACACCGCGGTGGAAACCGCCAGAGCTGTTGCAGGGCGGAAATGGCGGTCTGCTGCGGCTGGAAGAGAAGTAGGGATGGTGAGTGTGAAGAGAGAGAGAAGACAGTGGTGAGGAGGGAGGAGAATGCAGTGGTAGAGAGGGAGAGTGAATTGACAAAGGGCTACGAACGCCGTATAGTTGGACGGCGATTTGCGACGGGGAGAGAATGGGAGGAGTGGTGCTGCGATTTGCGACTGGGAGGATGGAGGAGTGGTGCTGCGATTTGCGACGGGGAGGATGGGAGGCGTGCCGTTGAGAGAAGAGAAAGAGAGAGAAAAATGTTGAGGAAAATGAGTGACGGCTGGGTTGGGTTGGGAGGGTAATGTGTTTAGGGTTGAGGGTAATTTAGTCTATTAGGTTTAAATTATTAATTTGAATATAAGTTGATTTTTTGCCAAAAAGAGGAAATGGGACTAATTAGTGGGACGGACGAAAATGGAAAGTGGGGCTAATAGCACGGGACGGAAGGAGTATTATTTATATCAGTTTTTATTTATAAATTTAGAAAATCTAAAAAAAAAAATATTAAATTCATAAACCCAATTAAAAATATTATAACTATGGGGTTGAATAATTTTAAGGATTGAAGAAGTAATTTAGATAATTTTGATCCATAACTTCAAGATTCGACGATTTTACATGAAAGCCAAAAGATATATTTGAATTGTTCGTGAAAATATATTAATATTGGGTTTTATTTACCAAAAAAATGATAAATTTTGAAATAACTTTTATGTAAATATTGATTGCCGATTAAGGCGAATTATTCATCTTATTTATAATATAAAATACAATCTTATAAAATTTGATAATCCAACAAATATTGATACTTGCTGCTTCTGATTGGAGTTTGATATTCTATAAAATTGAAGAAGTTGCATAGCTCTCGGTCAAGAGGCCTCTTTCTTGCTTTTTTTTTTTAAAATTCCACATAAGCTATTTTTGTTCCACATAAACCAACAACCTATCTATGGATTGTGATTGTGGACAGTCATATATAGAGCTATCCATGTGAACGGTGAGGAAGAAGAAACGATAATGCCTGACAAGAAGAAAACATTATAGGGTAGGAACTAGGAAATAGGATATAACATAAGGCATTCATGTGGAGGGTGAAGGGAGGATAGGTTGGGATGGATAGAAAAAATTGAAAAATATATAGGAGAGAGGAATAAATGGAATAGAATAATTATATATTATATAAATATTAAGATTTTCCGGCAACTACCTAGTATCGATTAGCTGCGAATTAATCACCAATTTGACAATTTAGGCGTTAGGCAGCCCGTCGATGTCCGATTACTAGCATTTAACGATTTTTACCAAGTTGGTCTCATTTTCTATGTATAATTTTTTTATCGCCAAATTTAATTTGGGTACGTAAGCGAATGCAATCAATTAAAAATTTATAGAGCTACAATTTGTACTTGATCACATGAAGTTAGTACTTTGATTTATCATGATCTGGGAACAATTAATTCAATTATAATCTTATAATCTACGATCAATTTGAACCAATAGGATCATAGAAGGAATTATACTAAAACGGAATGGAAAAGGGAACAAGCATTATACAATATATTTTGGTAGCATTTTTCACAATGTTTACAAATTCATTCGCGAGATAAAAATGAATAATACTTGTGAACACATTTTAGATAGTAAATAAAGTATCAATAAATTAATTTATTTAATCTTAATGTAAATTGCACGAGTCTTCCCAGAGTGGATCAAAAGGCAGACACAATAGCAATTTCTTTGCAGCTATTAGGCAATGACAATTTCTTAGTTTTCCCACTTGCTTTTTTTCTCTACACAAACTTGGCCTCAATTATTGCTCAAAATATAGGAAAAAAAATGCCTCAATTCAATTATAAAATTATGAAAATACATATTCATGTGAATATGTATAACTCAAGCCACTGGAATGTAAATAGAGTGAAAATTTCAATCAACTCACATGTATAAAGATATCAATTTCTCGCTACAAAATCGGCTTGTAAGGAGAGGAGACCTTCATTATTATATAGTGGTATACTCCCAAGTATACGGCCGATGTGAGATAATTCAACATACTCCCTCACGCACAGTGTGAAGCTTTACGGGGATCCCATCATCGGGATAAGTCAGGTCCCATCATCGGAATAAATTGGATCCTATCATCGGAATAAATTGGGTCCTATCATCAGGATAAATTGAGTCCTATTATCAGAATAAATTGGGTCCCACATCGAATCGAGTCTGACTCTAATACCATGTAAAGATCCCAATTAATTCTCTCTACAAAATCGGCTTGTAAGGAGAGGGGGCCTTCACTATTATATAGTGCAGGTCCACGATCGTTGTAAGATAATTCAACAACATGATACTCGAGCACATGAAGTTATTATATACTTAGATTTATAATATATGATCTTGGAATAATTAATTTTATTATAATCTTATAATTTATGATCAATTTGGACCAATAAAATCATGGAAGGAATTACACTAAAAATGAATAAAAGAGGGAACAAGCTCTATAACTTCAATAGTTAGAGATTTCCTAAATTAAGTAGTCAAGATATATTATGTTGACAATGAATATACTGACAACTTAAGTTATGTTGGTCTCAAATCAAAGGGTTAAACATTCAATGGAAATATCTTACTTGTTCAAAGCTAAGAATTTTACAATTCCTCATTAATAATGGTTATCGATACTTGATAATAACAATAAAATCTTTACTTAGCCGATTTCATAGAATACACACTAACAACTTAGTAAATTGTTTGGTTTCAAATCAAAAGCAGATCATAACAAAGCAAAGAATATTTAAACAAAGTAGGTAAAGACACATGAATTTATTGAGGTTCAGAGCTAAATGTATTACGTACACTCTTCAACCTCACAGTCTGTAATACACTAGAAAGAGTTACAAGGTGATGTAGCGTGATCTGTCACAGTTGCGGGTAGCTCTTCTATCCACCAACTATATGCGATCTCGCCTAATACACCTAGAACTTGCTTTATTCAGCTTGATGTGCATATATGTTGCAGAGCCACCAACTGGTGTAATAAATAATATTGATTGTTTAATAAATAATATTTTAAAAATCAAACAGAGTAGTCGGTGTTAATTTATTTTGGAATAATTCATAACCGAAATTAAAGATGGGGCATTTTTAACTAAAAGTAATACATTGGGGTATTTTTTTTTTTGAAACTATCAATAGATAAGAGTATTATCATGAGTTTGAATTGTCATGTGGCATTTAACGGCTGAATCATAAAAAATTAACAGTGTTAATGTGTTTTGGTATAATTCATAGAAGAAAGTAAAGATTAGGGTATTTTTAACTAACGAAAATACATTGTAGTATTTTTTTTGAAAACATGAATAATTAAGGGTATTATCCCCTATTTACCCTTTAATTTATATAGTGTGTTGTTGGTCCCGATTTATCAGAGTATAGAGTATATGCACAGCGGAAAAATTTATTTGTAAGTTCGGTAATCTAGACTTATCCAAGCTGAAGATGACGTTTTAGCTTGGTTTGTCATATATCTTTCAGGTACTTAATGTCGACTTTATTTTAGTTGTTAGTATTCAGTATATACTCCAACACTTGAGTATTGAGTTTCAAACTGAGATAAAACTATACTTACATATAAGTAAATAAAGCGGTAAATGACAAATAGTTTTGTAGTGATTCGGAATGAACCGTCCTACATCCACTTTTCAGACACTTGGTCTGGTAATCCACTAAGCTTAGAACTGTTACAAGTGCTCCTACGATCTATTGCTTGTCGGTAAATGTCTCATCCACCGATCCACAAGCGCACTCGCCTGGTCCTTGCTAGGTTCCTCGCTTCGTAGCTCCACAGAATGTGGGCGCACCACTCAGCCTCCTCGTAGCCGGAATGAGGTGTTTATAGTTCCCCTTGAACTATCTCTTCTGCAGCAAGTTGCCCGTAAGAGTCAGAGTACAAGACATACTTGATTGTTGTAGTTTCCATTGGAGAGAAAACTGTCAAGTGGTAACTCAAGAATACAGTGATTATGAGTCTCATGTTCACTTAGGTGACACACGAAAAGCTTAACAACCTCGAAAGTAAGCTCACTTTGCGTAGCTAAAATCTTTCGATAAGAGTTTTCTGATAGCATTGTGAGAGCGTGTTTTCTCTTTGTGTAGTGCAACTTCATAACCTTCTTCAGTTGATTTCTCCAGTATTTATACTCGAGATGTTGAAGGTTTGAATTTAAGACCCATTAGAGATAAAATTGAAGTTGTCCAATTAGATGTCTCTATTAGATGCTGCGTTCGGTGAGTAGGTGATGCTTTTTTGCAGAGGTTATGCACCTATTCCGCTTTTTTCTGACTTTGACAGCGACGATTCATCTTTTTGTCAGAACGACAATATTTTTTCAATATGAGGAATCCCGAACTGGTTGTCCTAGGTAGCGAAACATGAAGCTTCGTGCTTGCAGACTTTAAGGCTTCTCCAATCCTTAAAGTTTGTACTTCTTCAGTATATTCTTTATGCGATTCCTCTTATCTTCAATTGCTGGGACCTAGACTAAGAAGTCTATGCTAATGTTGTCATACTTGCAACTCCATGCTGATGATGTCATCCTTTGAATTATACTTGGTCCCTTGCTTCTCAGTCTGGTTTTAGCGATAACACTATACTTCGCAGGATTCGTACTTGGCGAAATCCATACTTCCGCTAGACTCTTGTTCCTCCAAGCTTGTAGAGTGTACTACGTACTTTTCGCCCGTTGAGTCTTCCGCGCGTACTAGACTTATTTGACTAGTCTAGTTTCCAGATTAGTATCAACTTATAACTCGATAAAGAACATGTACAGGACTTTACATATTTCACCTAAGCTGAAAACTAACTAAGATGACTTTACATTCTTTGACCCACCAAAACATAACAAAAAGGAAGGATATTTCTATAAAATTAACATAACAAAAAGGAAGGATATTTCTATAAAATTTCCCAACATGTGTTATATATATAGAAATTTTTATTATGGAGTCATTTTACTTGTTTGATATATTTTTAATACTCCCTCCGTCCCGCCAGATTAGTCACACTTTTACTAAATCAATTTTTTTTAATCTCATATCAATAAAATATTAATTCCACTACACTCACAAACATTGGTTATCGTGCTCAATCAAAATGTGATTAATCATTGATGACACGGGATGGAGGGAGTGTAATTTTTTCAATCAAGATACTTGGTTTTTTGCATGCGCCTTTTAATAACTTTTTATTATTGAGTCTTAATTTTTTTTTATTAAAACAAGTGTTCAATTAAGAGTTAATTTATTATTTAAATAAAGATTTCAAATTATAAATCTGACGAATACATTGATAGTATTACATATTAATAAGAAAAGAAATATACTACAAGGATTATTATTTTGAGTTTGAGTTAATATTTTTTTTATTGTAGATGGTCTTATTTATTACTATATGAATACGTATTCCACAATTAATAAAGTTGATGAAAAGAATATTATTGATGTAGTCTCCAAGTCAACTGCACAAGTCTTCCCAGTGTAGAATAAAAGCCAGACCCCATTGCCGCAAAATTTGTAGCATAATCCTTTTCAGCAAAGCAATGACAATTTCTTGGCTTCATCCCTTGTTTTTTTTCTTTCTACTTTCGATAACAAACGTGGCCTCAGTTGATGGGCGATGCAAGGAGGATCAGAAAACTTTGTTAGTTGAATTGAAGAGCGAGCTCATCTTCAATTCTTCTGAATCAGTAATACTGGTGAGTTGGAATCTGACAAATGATTGTTGCAGCTGGCGTGGTGTGTTGTGCGATGGGGCAGGCCATGTTATCAGTCTGTACCTCGGCGGTGAGGCTATTTCAGGTGGACTCGACGAGTCATCGAGTCTTTTTGGGTTGCAATACCTCAATTACTTAAATTTGAAAAACAACAAATTCAAGTCTACTCAAATTCCATGGGGAATTCATCGTCTCAAATATTTGTCGTGGTTGGATTTGTCAAATGCTGGTTTTACGGGGCCAATTCCTCCCACAATTGGTAATCTAACTGAGTTGGTTGATCTAGACTTATCTTTTAACTTCCTTATTGGCTCGATTTGGCAATTTCCTTTTGAAGCTCTCTCCAACCTTAAAACTTTAGCAATGGAGTTCAATTTATTGAGTGGGAGCATTCCCCGCTCTCTTTTTGCTCTGCCTTCACTAAACACACTTTATCTATGGAGCAATCAATTTAATGGTTCGATCAATCAATCTCATGATATGAACATATCTCATTTGGAGATCCTAGATATATCTCACAATTCATTGAGTGGCAGCGTTTCCTTCTTTATGTGTAATATGCCTTCACTCAACTATCTTTATCTATCTAACAACCAATTCAGTGGCAACATCACTGAATCTCCCTGTGCAAACAT
>JAPKLW010000209.1:355176-392492 GCA_026898455.1 Plectranthus barbatus
AACAACCAATTCAGTGGCAACATCACTGAATCTCCCTGTGCAAACATTTCTTATGTTGATTTTCTTGATTTATCTCACAAGCGTTCCCTTTTCTCTGTTTGGTCTGCCTTATATTTATAATCTTTTGCTTTCCAACAACCGATTTAGTGGCGGATTTAATGAATTCCCTATTGTAAACACCTCTAGATTAGAGGAACTAGATTTGTCTGACAATTCATTGAGCGGAGTGATTCCCTTCTCTCTCTTTCAGCTGCCTGCAATAAGTTCGCTCAAACTTTCCAACAACCAATTTAGTGAATTTCCAAACATCTCCACTTTTGAAAAATCTTCTGATTTGATAAAACAATGTCCTGTGTCAATCTTGGACCTCTCAAAAAATCGGTTTGCCGGGGAAATTCCGAGCTGGATTTGGGAAATTGGAGGCAGAGAGACATTTCACACATTGAACCTTTCTTATAATATGCTGGTGGATCTGCAGAAGCCTTATCATATTCCATATTCTCTTTGGTTGCTAGATTTGCACTCAAACATGCTCCGGGGTGAGTTGCCCATCCTCCGATCCGCGTATCAATCTAGATATGTAGATTTTTCTAATAATAAGTTTGACAAATCCATTCCACCTGAGTTGGGAAATTTTCCTCTTGCTTTCTTCTCCCTTGCAAATAATAGCCTAACTGGAGCAATCCCAATCTCTCTCTGCAATGCTGATGACCTTCTAGTTCTGGACTTGTCTTTCAATCACTTGACCGGCGTCATACCTCCTTGTCTATTCGAAAACGTGTCAGGAATCGGGGTGTTGAACTTGCACAACAACAACATTGATGGTGATATCCCGGATGCGTTTACTTCCATTTGTGGGTTGCATACTCTAAATCTTGGTGAAAACAATTTGGGAGGGCGTATTCCCAAGTCCCTTGAGTTTTGCCAACAGTTACAAGTAATGAATGTTGGAGGCAACAATATCGATGACAGTTTTCCATGCATGTTGCCTGAGAGCTTGCGCGTGCTGGTCTTGCGCTCCAACAGATTCCATGGAGAGATCAAGTGTTACGAGAGGTGGCCAAATCTCCAAATCATTGATATAGCTTCCAATAATTTCAATGGCAGCCTTCTTTCAGTTAACTTCTCAAGCTGGAGCGGAATGACAGGAGAAAGTAATGCAGAGTTGAAGCAAAATCATGTAGGCTATACACAGCCTCGACTATGGGGATGAGATAACATTGATTATCAAAGGCGTAGAGCTAAAGCTTGGCAAGATCAGGGTAGACTTCACTTCCATTGATTTTTCTTCCAATAATTTTCATGGGGAGATACCTGAGTCAATTGGTGATCTCAAATCACTGTATCTTCTCAACATGTCTCACAATAGTCTCAGTGGCCCAATCCCCAAGTCATGTGGTAATTTGACACAGCTTGGATCATTGGATCTATCCATGAACACGCTAACAGGGATGATACCAGGAGAGCTTGCGCGCCTCACATTCCTATCGGTGTTGAATCTCTCCTACAATAAGTTGGTTGGAGTGATCCCAAGTGGGCGTCAGTTTCAAACATTTTCAGCAGAATCCTTCCAAGGAAATCCAGGTCTATGTGGTTTCCCTCTCAACGTAAGCTGGAAAACTACTGATGACAGGGGATTATCACCATCAAGAGCTGAAGATGAGAAGAATATTGAGTGGGGATATGTATTTGCAGCACTTGGATATGTTGTGGGCTTAGGAAGCTTCGTTTGGCTACTTTTATTTTGTCAAAACTTCAGAGAGAAGTACTTTGGGAAAGTAGAAGAGATTGCTGAGCAGATATCGGGTGGCAGAAATAGGAGAAGGAGAGGACAAACAAGAAGAAGAGTTATCAGGAATCAAGGATGGAGACAATAATATTGGAAATGTTGGCTTGGACTCTGTAAGAGGGTAAGAGAGAGGAAATGTTTGCCTTTGTGTTCATGTATGGTTATTCGAATGTGAATGGTTTATATATATATATATATATATATAGAGGGTAGTAATTATATGATAACACCTCTTTAAATAATAACATGATAACTGCAAAATGCACCAGTTCAGGACTGAAAATGCATTATCTAGTGCAAAAACTGCAGTTGCTCAACTGATTGTTTGTGCAAGATTGATGCATTTTAAAAAAATGCACCAAATCCATATATAAAATGTTATTGTATTTAATTTTGATAAAAAAATGCACCAATTCCGCGTATAAAATGATCAGTGCTTCAATAATGCAATAATAATGGTGCATTTCTTTGCATTTGCTTATGCATTTTTCAACTATGACATATGCATTTCGTAGTTAGCATGTTAGCATATGAAAATGGGTTAGTATATGATCATATTTATATATATATATATATATATGTATATAACTAAAGCAGTTGAATTATACTTAGATATTTGATTATTTTTAATTATATTACTAATTAAACACTGGAACAGCATATTGAAGCTGTGGGCTTCTTCGTCACAAATGAAATAGTCAATAAATCAAAGGCGCTCGCCATGAGAGAATTATTTGCTCAATTCCTTCAAGTGAAAATGATGTTAAAATAAAGATAATGAGTAAGGAACTTGAAACAAAGTGTCAAAACGTGGGAATTCGGTCGAAATCAAAACCAAAACTTCGATTCACTTCAGGTTTAGTTAATCAGTTCAATTTTAATTCTTTTGGATGGTCGATTCAATTTAAATAAAAATAATATTAAGTTGAAAATTTGAATGATTCAATTCGATTTTTGACCGAATCGAATGTATATACGCCCAGTAGTTGCATTTAATCAATTACCCTGCCTCAAGAAACTAGAAAGCTCCAATCTTACACTAAGTATTACCTTGCAAAAAGTTCAAATATATCCCAAACAATGTATATTTTTTCAAATTTATCTTAAATTATACAAATGTTTCAAGTTTATCCCAAACCATTTAAAACTAGATAAATATATCCCAAGATATTTTTTCCAATCAACAAAAGTCAACTATATTTTTTGGAAATCCAACTCATTTACAATGATATAACATGTCTAACATTCAAATTTAAAAATTTAATTGTCTGATTTGAATTTTTGACACTAAAATAAAACTTTCTATTGATGAAAAAATTAGTTCATGATATATTTGTTTAGTTTTGAATAGTTTGGAATAAATTTGAAACACATGAATAATTTTGGAAAAATTTGAAAAAATATGAATAATTTAGAATATATTTGAACATTTTCCCTTTAACCTTTAATTTATAAGTCTTATAAATAATTAGGAAAATAGATTAACACCTCTTGAGTTTATATGTAATTCATTCAATAATGTGAAAATAACTGATTTTGATGACTCCATCTTAATTATAAAAGCTTCAATTGAGCTCTGAATCTCATTTCCATGTAACCAATAAGATTATCCTCAAAATACCCTTGACATCTTTATAATTTTCAGCTTAGTAATTTTTAATTGTACATCTGAAAAGATGATGTAAGATGGTTTGGTCGGAACTTTTATAAATTTTTGTGTTATCGAATTCAAATAAACATATCAATTAATTAAATAATAATGTCGATCCTCCAATTAAATCTCATCGCGATTAAGTTCGCGGTAAGCTTCATATTTCGCCAAACGACATACTTAATAAATATTGTGCCCAAAATCCATCATTCATAAATATTCAAAATTAATAATAATAATAATAATAATCTCGATTAGTAATCAATCAACATGGCTCAATATATTTCATGGTGTTGATAAAATATTATTTACCGAAATAAATAGGTTTGCATCCGAAAATTAAAATATTATAAATTGGTGATACTTAAGCGTTTGCTCTTATAGCATGAAACATAATTCCTCGATATTTAATTTGGGCTCATTTTGATAATATCAAAATAATGGAAAAAACTTGTGGTAGACACGCCTAAACAGTTTAGGCGGGTTTTATCCATACCCAAATTGGTTTACCCATTCCAAATAGGATTTATTAATCCTCAATTGGGGTATATTAGATGGGTTTGGCTTGGATTAATGAATAAAACCTGCC
Organism: Plectranthus barbatus; assembly: GCA_026898455.1. NCBI lineage: Eukaryota > Viridiplantae > Streptophyta > Magnoliopsida > Lamiales > Lamiaceae > Plectranthus > Plectranthus barbatus. The sequence goes on from JAPKLW010000209.1 coordinate 359,206, forward strand.
TAAACCGTTTACGCGTGGCTAACCTGAGACCTTCCCCAAAATAATTACTTTGTTTCTTTATTTAATCTCGATGCCAAAAGGTTAGATTTTACGAGGCATTACACTACGCTTGTCAAATGACATTATCACACAATCATATCTTCCATTATTACGGGAATAGAATAGAGAATATCCCTGATTTGGTGCCTCATATATGGTAGAGAATTATTTTCTTTTGTAATGATGTGTGTAGTTTAGGGAAGATTGATTGTATAGCCTAGTATATATCATATATGTATAGCCTCCGTAGGAAAGAAAGATACAAAAAATATACAGAAAACTTCAGACGTATTCTTATGTCCTATCTATGATTTGATATCTGTTCGTTTATAGTACCAGAGCCATGGCAGAATTAGGCGGCAAATGAAATATGAAGCAACAATATCCGACATACTTCCTCACAGGCAGTGACGGACCCGGATCACTTATCACCCTCGTTCAGTTGAAGGACACCAACTACGATGAGTGGGCTCGCGCGGTGAAGAACGCCCTGAGAGCCAAGAACAAGTTGGGCTTCATCGACGGAACTCTGAAGCATCTGGCGGCGGAAGACTAAGTTCCTAGCGTCAATGATTGGGAAATTATGAATGCCATGGTGGAAGCCTGTATTGCTAACACAATCGAACCTACCCTTCGCTCCTCAATTTCTCACGAAGACATCGCTGGAGATCTCGGGAATGATTTAAAGGGAAGATTTGCTCAGATAAATGGGCCGCACATTCACCAAATCAAAGCTAAACTCGCAGGATTGAAGCAGCGGGGAAGTTCGATAGTGACCTACTACGAAAAGTTGAAGCAACTGTGGGACGATCTCGCGATCTATGATTAACATCCTGTCTGCACTTGAAAAGGCTGCACCTGCAGAGGTTGCAAATTCAATCTCGGAGGACTGTATGATAAGAAGCGAGAGGATGAGAAGGTTCACTAACAAAAGAAATATTCATCCAGTTTGAGGAATCCTGGACTGAGTGATACGATCATCGCCGGAAAGGTTTAGATCGCAGCCCAGGAACAAGAGTTGACACAACGCGGAAACGACTCGAATGGAACTGAAAACGGAAACAACGAACGGATGGAAGTTCAACAACCCTAATTCGACCCTTCAAATGACGTATTCCAGACGAATCTCATATACGCCCCAAGAAGCTGAAGAACTAACGAATGCAGAACGGTAGAAGACACCACAATCGGATGTGTAAGTCCGGTTGATAAGTCAATTCGAATTTCAAGGTAATCCACAGAAATTCTTGAGCTTTCAGAATTGGAGAAATAAACTCACAAATATTATTAAACTGAAAACTGAGTCTAAATTCGAAAATAAGCAGCCTTATATATAGGGTGTAAAAACGAAATCTCTACTCCTATTCTATCTAGGAAATCAAATCTAAAAAGCTATATCAAATCTTTCAAGATATACAACATGTATATCTTGAAAATAACTTCTAAAAACTTAAATAAAACCTATTAAATTCGAAATTACATTATATCTAAGCCCAAATCAACTTAATTAAGCCCAGATGTCATAATTAAATTAATCCATCTTGGCCCAATTTTATTTTCAACTCCGATGGGCTTCTTGAATACTTCTTGAGCCCAAATTTCTTTAATCAGCACTTGTAATCCATCTCTTAACTTCTTGGCCCTAGCTTTCGTCATAGGTACTCTAGGAATATAGGCTGGATCTTGCTCTCGAACTGCACCTTGGGCTCCATCATTCCCCTTCTCTTGAAAAGGATTTGTCCTCAAATCCAAGCTGTCTCCTACATCAAAAGGACTTAAATCAGAAACATTGAATGTAGCACTCACATTATACTCACCTGGTAAGTCCAATTTATAGGCATTATCATTCACTCTCTCTAAAACTTGAAATGGACCATCCCCTCGAGGTAACAATTTTGATCGACGTTGCAATGGAAATCTCTCCTTTCGCATATGCAACCACACCCAATCTCCAGGCTCAAACACCACCTTCTTGCGTCCTTTATTAGCTTGTTTTGCATACTGCTCCGTGCGACGCTCTATGTTAAGTCTTGCTTTCTCATGAATCTGCTTCACAAAATCAGCCTTTTTCTAGCCATCAAGGTTAGTATACTCTTGGACAGGTAAGGGAGATAAATCTAATGGAGTCAAAGGATTAAAACCATACACAATCTCAAAAGGTGAAAATTGAGTAGCAGAATGAACAACACGATTATAAGCAAACTCAACATGTGGTAAACATTCTTCCCATGACTTAATATTCTTCTTAATCACAACTCTCAATAAAGTAGATAAAGTTCTATTAACAACTTCAGTTTGACCATCAGTTTGGGGATGACAAGTAGTAGAAAACAAGAGTATAGTACCTAACTTACACCACAAGGTCTTCCAAAAATAGCTCAAGAACTTAGCATCCCTATCAGAAACAATGGTCCTAGGAATACCATGCAATCTCACAATCTCTCTAAAGAACAAATCAGCAATATGAGATGCATCATCAGACTTATGACATGGAATAAAATGTGCCATCTTAGAAAACCTATCAACCACCACAAAGATAGAATCACTCCCACGCCTAGTTCGTGGCAATCCCAAAACAAAATCCATAGAAATATCAGTCCAAGGAGTAACAGGAATAGGCAATGGAGTGTACAAACCATGAGAATTGGATCTAGACTTAGCTTGCTTGCAAGTAATACACCTTCCACAAATTCTCTCAACATCACGTTTCATGTGTGGCCAAAAGAAATGATCATGCAAAATAGCTAAAGTCTTAGCAATACCAAAATGTCCCATTAAACCTCCCCCATGAGATTCCAACAGCAATAACTCAAGTAAAGAACATCTAGGAATACACAACTTATTTCTTCTAAACAAAAAGTCATCATGCCTAAAATATTCCCCATGAGCAGAAGTCTCACATGCAGCATATATATTACCAAAATCAAGATCAGACACATACAAGCTTTTAATGCACTCAAAACCAAGTAACTTAGCATCTAAAGTAGAGATCAAGGCATACCTCCTGGACAATGCATCAGCCACCACATTTTCTTTACCTTGTTTATACTTGATGACATATGGAAACGTCTCAATAAACTCCATCCAACGTGCATGCCTCTTATTCAACTTATGCTGACTCTTCATATGCTTCAAAGACTCGTGATCGGTGTGAATTATGAATTCCTTAGCCCACAGATAATGCTGCCACGTTTTTAAGGCCCTCACCAATGCATACAGCTCCTTGTCATACGTAGGATAGCTCAAAGTTGCTCCATTCAGCTTCTCACTAAAGTACGCTATGGGCCTCCTCTCCTGCATCAACACTGCACCAATACCAACTCCTGAAGCATCACATTCAATCTCAAAAGTTTTAGAAAAGTTAGGGAGAGATAGTACCGGGGCATGTGTCAATTTATATTTCAACAAATCGAATGCTTTCTCCTGCTCATCTTCCCATTTAAACTCCACATTCTTTTTTATTATCGCAGTTAGTGGGGCTGCGATGCTGCTAAAGTCTGGTACGAACCGCCTATAGAAACTTGCCAGGCCATGAAAACTCCGAACATCTCCAATGCTGTTAGGACGTGGCCAATCTTGTATAGCTCTAATCTTCTCCTCATCAACCTGTACACCATCTGCACTCACAACAAAACCAAGAAACACAAGCTTGTCCGTGCAGAAGATGCACTTCTTCACGTTAGCATACAACTTCTCTCTACATAGTACATCTAAAACAGATCTCAAATGCTCCACATGCTCATCATGGCTCTTGCTATAGATTAAGATATCCTCAAAGTAGACAACTATGAATCTGCCTATAAAAGTACGTAAAACATGGTTCATAAGGCGCATGAATGTGCTAGGAGCATTAGTCAATCCAAAAGGCATAACTAACCACTCATACAAACCAAGTTTTGTCTTAAATGCAGTTTTCCACTCATCCCCCTCTTTAATCCTAATCTGATGATACCCACTCCTCAAATCAATTTTTGAAAACACACAAGAGCCATGCAATTCATCTAGCATATAATCTAAACGGGGAATAGGATGTCGATACTTTACCGTAATGTTGTTTATGGCTCGGCAATCGCAACACATCCTCATGGTTGAGTCCTTCTTTGGTACTAGTAGAACAGGAACTGCGCAAGGACTCAAACTTTCTCTCACATGCCCTTTTGCTAGCAACTCGCCAATCTGCCTCTCCAACTCCTTTGTCTCCTCCGGATTGGTTCGGTAGGCTGGCTTATTTAGCAGTGTGGCGCCGGGCACGAAATCAATCTGATGTTCAATCCCTCGGATCGGTGGCAATCCAGCTGGTGTCTCATCGGGAAATACATCATCAAAGTCCTGCAAAAGAGAGTAAACAGAAGGGGGTAGAGAATCTAGAGTGTTAGATAAACCAAGTTCTCCTTATAGATCAACACCACCATCAACTTCTCCTCATGCACCGCCCATTTTATATCACTAGCCTTAGCTAGAAAGGATTGGTGTACCACCCCTTTCTCCTTATTATCCCCATCTTGAACCACAACACCCCTCTCCTTATTCTCCAACTCAAACTCCTTCTGCAGCAACACTTGATTCTCATAAACTTGTTTAAAAGTAAGAGGAACAAGTGAAATTTTTTTCTGATTGTATTGGAAGGAATACTTGTTCGTGAAGCCATCATGCTTCACTCGCCTATCAAACTGCCATGGCCGCCCCAACAAGATATGGCTCGCATGCATAGGAACTACATCACATAAGACTTCATCCTCATACTTCCCAATGCGAAATGGCACTTTCACTTGCTTCACCACCTTGATGACTCTAGTCTCATTCAGCCATTGCAACTTATATGGCTTTGGGTGTTTGACCATAGGTAGTCCCAACTTCATCACAATGGGCTGACTAGCAACATTGGTGCAACTCCCACCATCTATGATCATACTGCACACCTTGTCCTTAATATGACATATAGTGTGGAAAATATTTTCTCGTTGCTCCACATCATCCACCGCAGTCTGAACATTCAAGGCACGCCTCATAAAAAAATTAAGCGCTGCAGGCGCTTCTATCTCTACTTCATCCTCATTATCATCAGGATCCTCTAATGCGGGCATATCCGATCAACACTCTCAGCCTCGTCATCTGTCACCACTTCCCCATCATCTCGGATCATCATGACCCTCCTATTCGGACACTCACTAGCAATGTGTTCATAGCCCTGACATTTATAGCACTTACGATCACGATTCTGACTATCAGAAGTAACAGGTTTACCTTGAACCTTGGAATCTAGTCTGGGCGCGACAAAAGGTTTCTTGTCGACTCGAGGCTGCTCCTTCTTTCATGGAACTTGTTTTGATGTGGAACCATTACCAGTCTGGTATTCCCTCCAGCCTGTAGGATTCTGCCTCGTGTTACTACCACTGCCCCTCCTCTTGAGCTGACTCTCTATTTTAATTGCCATGTGCACCATGTCTTCCAACTGAACGTAGTGCTGCAATTCTACAACATTCCAGATCTCCCAATTCAGCCCAGATAAAAACCTTGCCATGGTTGCCTCCCTATCTTCTTCCACATTGGCACGAATAATGGCTATCTCCATTTCCTTGTAGTATTCATCGACGCTCCGACTACCTTGCCTCACATTCTTCAGCTTATTATATAGCTCTCTGTAAAAATGACTTGGCACAAAGCGCTTCCTCATAAGTGATTTCATTTCCTCCCATGTCTCCACAGGTCGCTCGCCATCGCACCTCAGATTCTTCACCAATTGATCCCACCAAATGAGAGCATAATCAGAGAACTCAATTGCTGCCAACTTCACCTTCTTCAGCTCAGAATAGTTATGGCATTAAAACACCATCTCCACTTTTCTTTCCCATTCCAGATACGTCTCGGGATCATTCCTGCCCTGAAAGAAAGGAATATTTATCTTGATCGTCGCCAAATTATTATCACATTCATCGTCATCAACGTCCTCCTCATAACTAGAATTTCGTCTCTGATGTGAGCCTTTTCCTCCACGTCGACCTCGTCCACCATTACCAGAATTATCCACAGATGTATGTGATTGCTCTATTTTATTCATGCGCTCATCAATCCTTTCACATAAGTCCATAAATCCAATCTCCAGAGCCTTATTTAATTCAGAGCGTAGCGCCTCCATCATGTATCTAACTTGTCCTCCAATGGTATTGTCTCCCTTATCACCACCAGATGTCTCATTTTGATCAGATTTTGACATCCCTGCAAGAAAGGTTAGATAAAAAGAAAGATGAAGGACCTCACCACCTCACATGCACTCGTGTATCACTCAGTTATGGGAAATCACTCACGCTCGTGTATCACTCAATATATATGGTTTTTTCAATCCCTCTAATAATCTTACTCACTCTTGCCTTTTACCACTCAATTCTCCTTCTGAAAGACTCAGGAATCTCAAATTACCAAATGTATGAAAAAAAATCAAAATTGACAAAATTAAGAAAACCGAAATTACGAAAAAAGGATATACAGAAATTGGACGCAAAGACTCGGAATGACTCAAGGAACCTAACAGACACAACTAAAATTAACCAATTTTTGGCCCAAAAAAATTCAAATTTCAAAAATTTTTGGCCCAAAAATTTTGACTTTTTCCAGGACCACCAGAAGACCCCCGGGAACCTAGAAATCAAACTTAAAACTAACGAAAAAGGCAAAAATTTTCCCGCCAAATTTTTTTTTTTAGGGTTCGAATGCCCTTTCTATTTTTTTTTTTTTTTGCTGCGGGATGCCTCTTTTACGAATAATAGACATGAATTATTTTAGCTAATACCCAAGACACGAATATAGGATATGATATGTATAGAGATTTATTTGATGTGGGTGAAGAAAGATATGATAGGATATATGAGAAGAATAAAAGATATGATGTGATACGGATAAGGATGGAAATATATGGTATGAATGTAACAATATCTTTCAAGATAATGATATGGAGGAAAAGATATGATATGGATATGTATGAAAAGATATGATAGGAATGTAACAATATCTTTCAAGATACCCTCGACCCCAAACACAATCCCAACTCGTATAACCTAGATCAAAATAACAATACCCAATCATTTTTTTTACACTTACGAACGAACTAAGGAAATTGGACAAGCAGACGTATGACACGAAATATGACTCAATATGCAAGGAGGACACGATAGGAAATGATTTTTTTTTAGATACGACACAATAAGACACGAAATTAAACTAGAAGGATAAGAAAAGAGAGACACGACCACTGGTTCTTGATACCAAAATGATACGATGATCGCCGGAAAGGTTTAGATCGCAGCCCAGGAACAAGAGTTGACACGACGCGGAAACGACTCGAATGGAACTGAAAACGGAAACAACGAATGGATGGAAGTTCAGCAACCCTAATTCGACCCTTCAAATGACGTATTCCAGACGAATCTCATATACGCCCCAAGAAGCTGAAGAACTAACGAATGCAGAACGGTAGAAGACACCACAATCGGATGTGTAAGTCCGGTTGATAATTCAATTCGAATTTCAAGGTAATCCACAGAAATTCTTGAGCTTTCAGAATTGGAGAAATAAACTCACAAATATTATTAAACTGAAAACTGAGTCTAAATTCGAAAATAAGTAGCCCTATATATAGGGTGTAAAAACGAAATCTCTACTCCTAATCTATCTAGGAAATCAAATCTAAAAAGCTATATCAAATCTTTCAAGATATACAACATGTATATCTTGAAAATAACTTCTAAAAACTTAAATAAAACCTATTAAATTCGAAATTACATTATATCTAAGCCCAAATCAACTTAATTAAGCCAAGATGTCATAATTAAATTAATCCATCTTGGCCCAATTTTATTTTCAACTCCGATGGGCTTCTTGAATACTTCTTGAGCCCAAATCTCTTTAATCAGCACTTGTAATCCATCTCTTAACTTCTTGGCCCTAGCTCTCGTCATAGGTCCACTAGGAATATAGGCTGGATCTTGCTCTCGAACTGCACCTTGGGCTCCATCACTGAGTGTCCTAGGTAGCGAAAGTTAAAGCTTCGTGCTTGCAGACTTTAAGGCTTCTCCAATCCTTAAAGTTTGTTCTTCTTTTGGTTTCTTTCTTCCTCATATGTTGGGACCTAGTCTGGAAAGTCTGTACTGGCGTTGTCATAATTGCATCTTCGTGCCGATGACATCATCTCTTGAGGTATACTTGGTCACATGCTGCTTAGTATGTTTTAGAGTGATTGGACCCTACAATACTGGATTCGTACTAATGGAATCCATACTCCGCTAGATTCTTTTTCTTCCAGGCTTGACATGCGTACTGCGCCTGTTGAGTCTTCTGTGCGTACTAGACCTTTTAACTAGTCTAGTTTTTTATGTTAGCATCAGCTTACAACTCGATAAAGAACCTATATAGGACGTTACATTTTGCACCTAAGCTGAATACTAACTAAGATGGCTTTTACAATCTTTGACCCACCAAAATATAAAATAATAGGAATGATATTTCTATTAAATTTCCTAATACAAAAGCCAGCAATCTCCCACTTATACTCAAAACATTATAATCTGCTTTCTAGAGTATACAGTGGGTCTATCTAGCCTAGCTATTACATTAACCACTATCATTGATAGGCATCCACCTCAGTCCCAGCCCACGAATATGTCTTTCCTAAGCCTTCTTTAGTACACACTTTGTGAATGGATCAACTAGATTTTCTCTTATTTCAATCCTAAGCTTAAATGAAGGTACAAAGGTATACACGAACTTGTGTGTCACTTTGAGATACCATGGTGGAGAGTTCTAGTCGAACTCGTATATTTGTATCTTGGGTGATAGCAGTTTGTGTATGACTGTCTGTGACTGAACTAGGTAACCATATCCAGCATAGGATGGTAACATTCCTTGAGCAGCTCAAAAGGTTCATTATGCTAAAGTCCTGCAGGCTTATTAATTTTAAGCATAAGTGAAAGGGTTGAGTGGATTGACTCAGGAATAAAATATGTTAATTGATTTTGGAGCTTGTCCAAGCTCAAATTAATTAATTAATGTATGTAACCTTAAATTTGGGGATTTTCCGAGCCTATGCAACCCGTTCCTCATAACGTGGTAAATGATGTAGGACAGTATTCATTCTCTTGTGGCATAAATCAATATTAATTAATTATATTCTGGGTTCAATATGAGAATTAATTAATTGATAGACCTTCTTTTCTATTTGCATACTGATCCCTGGTGTAGCCCATGAAAGCTCAAGCCCATCTGAGATCAGATTTCTCCTATAAATACCTCTTAGGTTCTCAAATCACAACACACCACAAGATCATAAGTAGCTAAGGAGAAAACCAGTATTTGAGAGCTGTAAGTAGGCAATTTCTGATATGAGAAGAGAGAGGAAATTCTATTTCTCGATAGGCATGGAATTCAGAGGGAATCTTCACCAGATTTTTGGATCGGAACTGGGATACAGACCAAAAAATCATATCTGGAAGATCTTTTTCTTCTTGTCTCTCTTAGTTTTCAAAATTATTCAATTAATTTTAGCAGATTTAATTCCTTCATTTTGTAGGATTAAATCTCGTTGCGCAAGAAAGAGGATTGAAGATCAAATCCCTGCACAACCAGTTAAACAGTTCATACAATCCAGGTATTCCACATAAATCATCTTATGCATTTCAATAAGAGTAGGCTAGGATTAATCATAGGTATAGAAATTTATTTTGATATCCAATTTTCGGCCTGGGTTATGGATTCACAATTCAGTTTGTCAGCAATCCCTTCAGAAAGAGTGAAGTTAGTTGGAGAGCCTAACGACAAGGTGTTTGTGGTAAAGTCGATAACTTAGGCTATTAAGAAGTCAGAACATTATATTGTAATTTCTTTAGTAGATTTCTGTTCAAAACCGATCGAAGAGTGAATGTAGGATCATTTGGCATCCGAACCACTTTAATATCACGTGTGTGTTATTTTCAGTTTATTATCATCCTAGCTCACTTAAAACTTAACAACTTGTCAAGTTGTTATGTATACTTGAAAATGTTAACTCATTAACTCGTTTAATCAATTTGCCAAGTAACAAACTGACAAAATAATCGTCAGTTCGGTCTCATTTACATTTAAGACTTCTACTACTTATTATATTTTGTGTTTGGGCCAACAGAACGATTGATATTAAATAGATCACTCTGAGTGGGATGTTTGATATCTAGCTAATAGTCAGTAATATTATAAATCTTCATATTTCATCAGTTGGAAAGAAGACATGAACTAAAAAATCTTGTCTAGATCATTTTAGATTTCTTAAATTTGTCCCAAACGAAGAAGATGCTCGAGTCCCAGCTCTCAGTCATGATATGTGAAAACTGAGTATCAATTGATCAATCATCATGTCATAGTACTAAAGAAATACAATTGAGTCCCAACTTTCCAGTTGTTGGAGTATACTTGAAAAGGATAACTCATTGTTTAATTAATTCTCAAAGTAACTAACTAACAAAACAATCATCAGTTTGGGCTCATTTACACTAAAGACTTTTGCTAGGTATTATATTTTGTGTTTAGGGACCAATATAACATTTGATATCAAATAGATCACTCTGATAGGGACATTTGATATCTAACTAACGGTCACTAATATGATGAATTTTCATTTTTCATCTGTTGGAAAAGAAGATATGTACCAAAGTTTCTTGATCACTTCATTTCAAATTTCTTAAATTTATCCCAACTAAATATTTAAGATGATTGAGTCCTAGCTCTCTGTGATGACATGCGAAAACTAAGTATCATTTTATCAATCATCATGTGATAGTACTTTATAAATGCAACTGAGTCCGAGATCTCCGTTTTAAATATGCACACAGAAAAGAACTGAATTATTCTATAAGTAAAACAATTAAGTCCTAGCTCTCAGTTTATTAGAACTATCATTAGACAAAGAAACTTCTTTTGTTTTAAGGTATGGTTTTCTCGGTCATATACTGAATTTGCACCTGTGAGTGAAATTAGTTCCCTCCCTCCACTTAAGTGAGAATCTTATTATCTTAAATTTTTTTAGGGGAAGATTTTATTTTATAAGGGATCAGAGATTTAGGGGGAAGTCAGTCTGATCGGGTAGCCAATTAACATGTTTGTAACTTCTTATTTTTCGGAGAGTATGGTTTTTATAACATAAAAAGGGGAAAATTTTTAGAATATTTTATAGTTTTGATGTTTCATACCAACTCAGACATCATTTATCTGTATAGAATTGATTAGACTAGACCGACAAGTTAGAGTGATTCCACTTATGGAACCGTGTATAAGTTAATTGAGTTGTAATAGGCTAGGATTCAACTCGCAAAACTGACTTCCTTCCAGTTACAGTGAATCAGTTCACTAGGAGACTCAACTGATTAGTCACGAATCAAGACAAGATTAATGACAAAGTTTGAGGAGACAAAAAGAATAAATCAGTCAAGAAAAGATAATTTGCGTAAGAAGGCAAAGAGAACTAAGGTCTCTACCTAAGCAAGTCTGAAGATGCATTGGACTGACTTGGAGCAGTTTTGACATAAAGTTAGAAAAGTAAAAGAAAACTTGCCAAAAGTACATTTGTGTACATAAAGATGTCAGAAAAGAGATGGCCTCACTTACCCACAACAACTAAAATTCCAATTGGATTTGATTGTCTCCCTCTTTCCTATAAATACCCTTGAAGATCGACAGAGACAAGGTTACAAATTTAATGGACACGAACAAGAAGTTATATTCTAATATAAAAAGCCTACAAATCTTTCACTCCATCATCGTGTTCTTACATGAGGCTCATAGAATTTAATCTTGAGTCAACTGTAGTCCACATTCATTAGAAATTTATCTAACATTCAATCATACCTCTACATTTTGTGATGAGCTCAAACTCACAACCTATCCAGCTCTCAAGCGTAGCGATGTGTTTTGTTAAAGCTTGGAAGTTTGAAGTCCGCCGGTGAACCTAGCGATCCGTTAGAGATGACGAGTTTGTGGTAAATTTTATTTCTTGATGTTGCCTGAAATCCGGAGCACATAGGTGCTTCCCAAAATCAGAAGAGACTTATTACAAGTTGTATTGTAATCAATTCTACTGGATTTCTAATTCATCTGCCGATCAAAGATTGGATGTAGGATCATTTGGTATCCGAACCACTATAATATCATGTGTCTTTACTTATCAGTTTACCTTGTCTAGCTATTTGTTTAAAATCCAACAACTGACTAAGTTGTTGGTGTATTTATTGAATCCAGCTAACTTAAGAAACTTGCTGTTAAATCATTTTTCTATGTTCAAATGACTTGAGAAAGTGTTAGTTGAACCTTGTTATAAATGAGGATTACAGAATCTGAGATACACAAGAGAAAGCCGGTGAAAGTACACAAACAAATCACGGAAAATAGCTAAAGAAATGGACAGAAAAAGTTGCAGCCGAGCCGAGAGGATCTCTTCCCGCAAGACAGATTACGCCTCCGTAGTGCTCGAAAACAGACGGTCTGTCCCCAAAAGTAAAACGGCTTCGTCTTGGTCGAGGCAGCACCGCAGTCGACAGAGCTCCGGCGAACAGGAGTGGAGCAGAACAGAGTTGGCAGAGCTCAGGTGAAATGCAACAAAGGTATGCTCAGGTGAAATGCAACAAAGCTATATCCGGAAGTGTTTGTGTTGCAGCCTGGGGAATCCTATTTATAGGCAGTCCACCACCTGGGGAGCGTGCTGGAGACTTGATGACAGACGGCGGTAACGACGCGTGTCTCCCGGATCGGACGGTTACGGCGCGTACGTCTCGGGAACGTGCTGTTTGAATTGCAGCACGTTTTGTAACCCCCCGCAGACACGTCAATGCGCACGTGTGCTGACTCGACAGCCACGACGCAGGCAATGTGTGCATCTGTGTTGACTGGACCTGACCCAGTCACTTGACCCATTCCGATGAGCCCATCAGGCTCGTTTCTGTTGACCAAAAAGATAAGGTCGTAACGGCCCAAAGCCCAAGGCCCAAGGCCCAAAGACCACCCAAAGACCAAGAACCAAGAACCAAGAACCAAGAACCACGAACCGGGAATCGGGAATCGAGGTCTCGGGTCACGGGCGCGGGCGCGGGCTCGTGCTCGGCCTGCGGCCTCGCAGAGGCCGAAGGCCGAGGCGAGGCGGGCGGCGGGCGGCGGCGGCGGCGCGCGTGGGCACACAGCGGGCACGTTATACAACGTCCCTAGCACACTCAGTTATTACACCATATCAGTGTAACTGTATTTAAACCTATTAAGACAAGGTTATTTTCCCAATGTGGGATGTCATAATTATTACATGTCTTGTCTTAATTAACCATGTAATAATGACGCCACGTGTCACCTTCGCGGATCAATTTCTCACTCACCGAAACACGGATTTGAGAAAATAAATATACAACGATTATCTACTCACAACTTAGATCGATTCTGTAATATTTAATTTTCACAAAATTAAATATTTATTTCCGGAATATTTATTTAAATATCTCCGTTTCCAACAAACCTAACCACATTTAAGACTTCCGCTACATATTAACTTTGATAAATTTGAGACCAACAATTTGCATATATAATTTTGTTCCATTAAACATAAGAGTGTTGTGTTAAATAGTTTTAACAATAAAAATTATTTTATCAACATAATAATAGAATTAATTACTTTATCACTTGGCAGGGAAAATGAGTATATAACATGGCTTATATTTTCATACTTATTTGAAGAATTATTCGTGTTTAATTTTCTTCTCGCTCAAAATTATAAACCAGAAATTATGCTTAATTAGTAATCGATTGGTGTTATATCATGTTACGAATTTAATCTCCCAAATAGACATCGCTTACAAATTATGTTGTTTATGATTCTTTTATTTTTTTCCATATAGTTATCTTGTTTTTGATTTTGAAATACTTATTTTGGATATTTATATATAGATTGATCTATATTTCTTTAAGTCCAAAGTGAACTGTAGGGCCGCTTAATTCTATCCATATATCTGAGTAGCCGCCAGCAAATTCTGTAATATTGAGTTTGATTTAATAAACTTTTATTACATTTATTCGTGTAGGCATATTGTCAGCTCAGCAAACAGCCATGCATACATTTATTCCACACACAATTAAACTCCCCTAACAACGAAGATTAGATCCAGGATTAACTCCGAACTGACTGCAATAGCTCGTATAGTAATTAACACGTGCAGTGACGGCGGCGGGATTCCCTCCGTTGCACTCGATGCTGTTGATGGCACGAATGGTGGCTCCGAAGCCCTGGCCGATAACGTTGTGGACGTTATTCATCCAGAACCACAAGGCCGTCTTGAATGAGATGACGGGGTCTGTTGCCACGATGTCGGGGTTGTTCAGTCCATTGAAGCCGATGGCCTGACCAGCCGGCCCGTAGTTGTAGTTCCATGAGATTTGCAACGGGCCTCTGCCGTAGTAGCCCTGTCCCGGTGTGCAAGGGTATTGCCTGTTGCTGCTGTCACAGTAGTTTTTGGATGCTCCATCTATCTCTCGTGTGTAGCACAAGTCTGCAAACAAAAATGACAAAAGTGGTGTGATAGCTAGTCTCATAAATTTTGAAAAAAAATTTAAATTGATTCAAATTTTTTTAAATTTGATGAAGGTGCTAGTTATAATCTTGGCTCATTTTATTGCTAAATGTTAAAAATACTGAAAAAGAAATCGTTTTATGGATCCTATTGTGTAAATACATTTTTTTTACTATCTATTATACAAATCATATACATTCTGGTCATCAAACTAAGTTTGTTAAGTTATTTCGAAATATTTAAACATAATATTGTGATGCAGTCTTCATTGATGTATAAAGATCGTAGGTTAGGAATAGAGTTGACACGATACGAAAACGATTCGAATGAAAACTCATACGGAAACGAATGAATGAAAATTCAGCATTCCTAATTACGACCTTTTGAATGACGTATTTCAGATCACTCTCATATATACCCTTAGAAGGAGAAGAACTATCGATGCAGAGTTGGTGAAGTCGCCACAATCTAATGTGTAAGCCTCGTTGATAAATCAATTCAAATTTCATAGTACTTTCTTGAACTTTCAGATAATTGGAGAAAATAGCTCACAAATATTATTGATTGAAAATGAATTACAACGAAAGTATCAAACTTTATTTATAGAGTGAAAAATAAAATCTCTAATCCAAATCTGATTAGGAAAATAAGTCTAAAAACATATCAAATTAAAAAAACGAAATCTAACATCTAGAAGGAATTCAATCTAGATTAAATATCAATTTAGAAGAAAAATCAATCTAGAAGACGAATCAAATATAATAAAAATAAATTTTGAAATTAATTAAAATCTATGCCCAAATCGAATCGATTAAGTCCACGTGTCATAATTAAATTAATCCATTTGACCAATTTTGATCTTCAACTCCGATGGACTTATTGAATAATTCTTAAGCCTAAAATTCTTTTACCAGCAACTGCAATTCATTTCTTAATTTATTAGTTGTAGCTCTTGTCATACGCCCGCTAGGAATATAGATCGGATCTTGTTCTTATTGTACCTTAGCTTCCATCACATTGCCTGTTTTATATACAACTAATAATATTTATATAATTCATATAATTATATAGTAAAATACATAATCTATAATTAACTAAATATGGTTTATAAATTGAATAAATATAAAAATGATTTTCACATAAACAAAATTAATGAGATGATATCACTTAGGACTCGTTCTAATCCAAATTTGGTACACTTGGTCTTGGTCAAGCACTAAAGAGTCAAGCCTAACAATTGAATAATTCAAAAACCTATTCTATGCAACAAATTAATGCGTGCGCGTAGCAGCCACTGCTTCATCGATTGGATAGCAAGTCAACTCTGTTTTCTCAATCAATATTCCTTCTATTAAACTATATAAAACATTTGAAATTAAAAATAAACTAATTCTTTCTTTTCTTTTTACAAAATCAAATATTATAGAACGTGAAAGAAAAATATATTGAATTTAATTAATCAGTTGAGTTCTTTAAACTATTCGAAAACATCCATTTTCTCTTTCAAAATCTATTAGATTGTCAGGTAATTGAATTCTTTAAACACGGTATAAATCTCCCAATTAATTATTTTGGTTTAAGAAATCTTTATATATATATTAAAAAAACTGTACTCTATAAATAAAAATATTTAATTACATTAATTAGTTATTAATTGATCTAGTTAGTTAACTTGTAATTATAAATTGAAAACATTTTATAATTGTACATGTAATATTTAAAGAACGGACATGTAATTACATTTTATTATATTATTTATTACCCAAATATTAATTACATTTTAAACATTCTATAATTTATTTAAAGAAATAAATTTAGAATATATTATTACCCAAATAAACCTTTGAATTGAAATTAAATGTTCATTTCTTTAAATATTCTATCTACAATTATAGAATGTTTTCAATATATGATTAATTAACTAATTAGTTCAATTAATAACTGATTAATGTAACTAATTATTTTCATTTACAGTGTACTGTTTAGTTTTAACATATATAAAGATTTATAAATTTTATGAAATTTAATTATCAAATTAATCATAAACTAAAACTATCAATTAGAACATAAATAATAATAATCAACGATATTTTGATTGAATGCACAATTCCTTATTAATTGTGGAAATAATATATAAAAATCATAATTGTTAGAAATTATTTGTTAGTAATTCATTCCTTAAATGTTGTTTCAATGAGTCAAACATCCCACTGGATTAGTATATCTAGCTAGATTAGCTTAAATTTATAATGTTTTGTATATGAGTTATCAACATATAATAGAAGCTAATTTACAAGTCTTAGGGGATTTGTAGGTGCATTCTTCACCAGCAAATAGGCTTGTACCGTTTGTTGGCTAACACTCTGTTACCATCAAAGCGTCTTTGGAGGAGCTGGCTGACACATCATCATTGACTGGAGGATTACTAGCACGGAGGTTATCATGAATACGTAACTAGCAAGGGGCTACCCAACAACTCGAAGACACACTCAAGCCAAAACAAACAAGGACTTTCTCAAGAGCATATTTTAATGTATTCAAATACTTGTTCATCCCAGGAATCAACCAACAAATATTCATCGGACTGGCTAAAAAGAGTCATTCTGACTAACGCAGTAAAAGTCCACCGGGTCTTACAAAAAATGACAAGGTGAGTAAGAAAAAGAGAGACTTTCACAGGACGCGTTCCTTTTGTCTCACAACGGGTCCAAACAGCAAAGATATTCAAACATTACAAGAAGCACCTATAAATAGAGGTTGCATTCCTCCTTGAGAGGGTTAACCGAAGAGTGTGTAACTAGTTAATCTTGAAAATCCTTACCCTCGAATCTCTATCGATTCTTCGAAAGCTATTCATTTTCATATCTTAAAGCTTTCAGGTTGATTCAATCAGCTTCTCATGTTCCTTCTTGAACACGAGGCTCTATGCTTTTAGCAAGAGCTTACTCTGTTTTCTTACTCCCTTAGTAAGAAAATACTTGGAGTTGTCACTTATTTAGTGGCAACTATCATGGGTGTATACCAACAGCTGATGTTCTTAAGAGGAACTCAAACTCTCATGTCTAGTTTGAAGGTCAAGATGGTGTGTCCACACTTCAAGCCTAAAGAAGCTCTTGATTGCAAAAGACTTGACGAGTGCGCTAGTGGACTGGTGGACGTGATATTTACCAGCTAACAATAGATCACTGGCATCTTTGTAATTGATAGCTTAGTGATTCCAGACTAAGCGTCTGAAGAGAGGGCATAGGACGGATTTGTCCGAACCTCTATAAAATATGGTGTTATTTACTATTTTCTGTAAATTTCAGCACTAGATTTAAAACCCAACACGTTAAGTGTTGGAGCATATTATTGAATTTCACTAAGTAATACATTCGACTAGCAAAACAACCACATTCTAAACCCTAGCCAGTGTAAGAATCACCAGCTCGGAGGGCTTAACCTTGAAAGACGTCCGCCAGACTTTAGTCTAACTCTGATCACGGGACCAACAAGTGGCATCAGAGCAGGTGGTTCTTAGGACTACGTGTTAGGTCCCTTTGGACCATATCCATTTGCCTGTGGTTAGTTTTGTTGTTTTGTCATTGACAGGTACTATGAATATCTCAAAGCTTCAACCATACAACACGGAGAAATTCCCAGCATGGAAGAAGAGATCTATGATCCAAATAAAAATATCCATCCAGAAATGATAGATGTGCTAGAGACTAGTTTACGAAGGTCAACCCTCGTCTCGTAGGATATACTACTGGTCTAGAGAGGATACGTAAGTCATACGTCGAGTGGATGACAGAGGACAAGAAGCGTGTCCAACTTGACTCCATCGCTCATGAGTTGATTCTCTTAGCTCTCCCAGTGACCATGATCGAAGATGTCATTGAATTCAACAATATCAAATGAAGAAGAACAAACTTCAGGTATACATGGACAAGTATAAATCCTTTATAATGCTCCCCGGAGAAAGCATCAAGGACATGGAGACTCGGTTCAACTCGATAGACAGCGATTTGAAGGCCTTGGACAGAGTATACTCTGTAGCGGATCTAAATGCTAAGATTTTGTGCAAGATGCCCAAAGAAGATTGGTTCGTGAAAATAACCACTCTGAAGGAGAATGTCCACCAATGAACTATTTGCTCAACTGCAAGATCATGAATGGGACATCCAAATGATGAACAAGAACAAAGCCCTCGGGGCAACTACCAGTTTGCCAGGCAGACATAACGAAGATGTTGCCTATTTTGTGAAAAGGGACTTCCTGAGTCAAAAGAGACCAAAGAAGCCCTGTCACTGAGACCAATTGGGCAACCAACAACATAAGCCCCCTCTACTTCTAACTCCACCTTGATGGAAGGAGAGATTTCCATCTCAGAATTTGGAGAGTAGATGAGAAGACTCTCCAGATTGCTGGAGAAGGCAAAAGCTAAGACTGATACTCCTCAATCAGTTCAAGGAAGATTTATCAAACACCCTAATGCATGAGCTTTGAGTGCAACTGTCCTGACCATATGAAGTTCGAGTGCCCTCAAGTGGACAAAGAAAAGAGAGATCGTCTAAGGAGGCTGTTTGAAATCAGAGCTCCAAGAGCCCGTTGCCAAAACCATGCTCTCTAGGACGGAGGTTCCAAATATTCCTAACTGTGATGACAGATCAGTGTTGTCAGACGATGAGTCGGAAGAGGAAGTATTACTGACATTTATGGCTACAATTAGAGAAGATGCAAACAAAAATAGTCCGCAAACTCTAACTGCGAACAACAAGGTAACAAACTTCGTACATATCTTAATTGTGTCAGCATACATCTTAGAGGACCCTGAGTCGTATTGCTTCTACTTTAAGGACATTTCCCTCAACTCACTGTCCTTAGAATTTGCTAGATTTTATGAATCAAAAAATGTCTTAGCTGGCAAAAATACCTCACTGAAAGCAAAAGTTTATATTTTGACCGGTGAGGTTGAAAATCAAGGTCACTAAGTGAAGAGCTAGCAAAACATAAGGATGAACACGCTTTGCTTCTTACAATATTTCAAATCTTAAAAGAAGAGTGTGAATCTTTGAAGAATAACAGACTTCAGTCTAAAACATGTAATTGTTCATTTTCTAAAAGCTCAAGATTCTCATATGAAGTGCTCCAAACCTAGTGGAATCCTTTAGATAGATCGAGTCTAGGTTTTAGTAAAATATATTTGAGCAATCATGCATCTTCATCGTATGCTGACACTAGCAAAAGTAAAATTGTATATGTTAAAGCCAAGTCTAGTGATCAGCTAGGGCTGAAGAAAAAAGGGGGAATAGAAAATGTTGTACCATCATCCCCGTGCTGGCCATGTAGCATGCTGAAAGGAAACCAGCAAAATCCCACAAACTGGTTAACCATCATATCCCTGCTGACATGATGCTAGTTTGTCCAAGAAGCTAGCAAAGTGGGCACGAGCAAAAGTGCACCAACTTGTCATGCCATGAAGCCAAACATTCCTCCTGATTATAGTCCTAACCAAAGACCTTTTTCTCATAACCTAAATGAGAAAAGAGTTCACCCAACTAGGAAGAACAACTACTTGAGGCCCGAGCCCAATCAAGTTTCTCATTTAAGGGCTATGAAGGCTGACCAACTTGGCAAAAGACTCACTCCTAGACAGCCACATGGTTTCCAAACGTATCCAGAACCCAAGTTCTAAGGTCCAGTAAGGAAGTCATCTTCCGAGCGGACTACACACACCTGTGCACAACCTCAATCCTCTCATAAAAAATCCATGCATTATTTCAAAAGGAAGAGAAATATTGTAGGTAAGAGCTTTAAGAAGTTTCCAGCACCAAATATAATTCGGGTTTGGATCCCTGTAGATTTGATCCAACATGCTAGTCCTGCAGGACCTGTTAATGTTCGGGGACCTAAAGTTGAATTTTATGTTTGTAGGAACAGATGTATAAGAACTGACTTCAAAAATAGAGGTAAAAAATACAAATTATCAAAAGATAGAGCCCTTGAACAAGCTTGCTCGGTGGTGACCTAACTCAAAGGATAATCAAATTATCAGGCAATATGAAATCGAGTTGTTTTGACTAGGAAAACTCTGTGCTTGGAATTCCTTGCCTATTGTGAGACAGTCCACCTTTGAACCTGGTGAAATAACGCAAGCGGTGTCTAGGCTTTTGGAATATTATGCTTAAGCTGCTCTTCAAGTGGAATCGATGTCTGAAAAATAGAGATCTCTTCCTACTGATGCAGGAGCATCCTCATCCGGAGTTCAAGCTGAAGTGCCTCTTGAGCCCCAAGCAGAACCCTCTACTTCAAACATGATCATAAATGAAGAACCACTCCCCATTCTTACCACGCCTGTTCCTAGTAGCTCACATCTCTCTACCACACAAGTTCACAAAATTATTCATGCATCAAAGGAGAGAGTCCTCAAAATTGAGAAAGAAAGAATTGAAAATCTGGTTGTTGTCGTCAAAGAGGGGGAAGAGACAAGAAGGAAAGTTGAGGAGGAGCATCAAAAGAAGTTCGATGCCAACATGGATAGAATTTATGAACTCATTGTAGCTCTTTCCAAATGCTCTGCTCAGAGCTGAGAAGAAGCAAAGCCACCCTTCTAAAATCTTTTTGATTAATCTTGTTGATGTTCATGTTTGTACTCGGTCATCTTTGCATTATCAATCCTTGAAGGTATTCAAGAAGTTATACTTCTTTGTTCTCTTGTGTACTTAAGATTTCTTGCTTTAAAAACATACTTGAAAAATTAATCGAGCAATATCTCTCCACGCTTATAAGGAGAAGATCTTAAGTAGAAGCTGAACTTGAGGGGGAATCTTTCTAAGTTTATAGACGGATAGTTATCAATTTGTAAAAACTCTAAAATTTTCACTCCTCATTAGCTTAGGTTAGAGATGACTTTGACCACACCAAAAAGGGGGAAATTATTAGGAAATTCGATATAAATAGCCTTCTTTTATGTTATGTTTTGGTGGGTCAAAGTATGTAAAAGTCATCTTGGATAGTTTCAGTTTAGATGAAAAATGTAAAGTCCTGTATAGCTTCTTTGATCGAATTTTAAGCTGATACTAGTCTGGAGACTAGACTGAACAATTTAGTATAGTACGCGCGAAATACTCAACAGGCTAAAGTATGCAGTAAACTCTACAAGCCTGAATGATAATGAGTCTAGAGGAAGTACGAATCCAACAAGTATGATGCAATCAACCAAACCATACTTAGCAGCACAGGGACCAAGCATACTTAAAAGGACGATGTCATCAACATGGAGTTGCAAGTATGACAAGATCATCATAGACTTCCTAGTCTGGGTCCCAACACATGAAGACAAAAAGAAATGCATGAGGAATGTACTTAAGAAGTACATACTTTAAGGATTGGAGAAGCCTTAAAGTCTGCAAGCACGAAACTTCAAGTTTCGCTACCTAGGACAACCAGTCCGGGATTCCTCATACTGGCATATATTGTCGTTCTGACAAAAAGTCAAACCGTCCCTGTCAAAGTCAGAAAAAGGCGGAGCAGGCGTAGACCATCTGAAAAAGAAGCACCTACACACCGAACATTACAACCAATAGAGACATTCGATTGGAAAACTTCTAATTTGTCTGTAACGGATATTTATTTCAAACCTTCAAAGCTCACGACTATAAATACTGGAGAAATCAATAGAAGAAGGTTACGCATTACAAACAAAATACATCTATACGAGTCGAGGATTCACAACGCATACTATCTGCAAATTCACCGATAAAGTCTTATAGTGTACGCTAAAGCTAACACTGTGTAAGCTCACTTTCGAGGTTGTTGAGCTTTTCCGTGTATCACTTAAGTGAACATGAGACTTAAAATCTCAGTATTCTTCAGTTACCTTTTTGGTAGTCTTTCTCTCCAAGAAAGACTACAATAGTCAAGTACGTCTAGTACTCTGACTCTAATGGGCACCTTGCCGTCAAGGAGATAGTTCACTGGGGAACTATAAACACCCCATTCCGGTTACAAGGCGGTTGAGTGGTGCGCCCACACTTTGAGCAATTGCGAAGTGAAGAACCAAGCGAGGACCAGCCGAGTGCGCTTGTGGATCGGTGGACAAGGCATTCACCAACAAGCAATAGATCGTAGGAGCACCTGCAACAATTCTAAGCTTAGTGGATTACCAGACCGAGTGTCTGAAGAGTGGACGTAGGACGGTTTAGTCCGAACCACTATAATTCTATGTGTCTTTTTGTTTGTCAGCTTACTTATATTTTTAAATTCAACACTCAAGTGTTGTAGTATATACTGAATATTTACACTAAGTGTAGTTGAGGGTAAGTACCTGAACGAGATTTGACAAACCAAGTTGACAAGTCACCATCAGCCTGGATAAGTGCAAGCTTACCGAACTAACAACTAAATTTTTTGTTGTGCATATATTCCATAATCTGATAAACCGGGACAACACTAAATCACTAAGATACCCTAATTACTTTATTTATCTAATAAATTCTGAATTATCATAACTATTGGATCAACAAAATAAAAGATCCAGATTCTTTCCTATTTAACATGGGGAAGACTGTAACATATGATCACTATTATATATATATATATATATATATATATATATATAACTTCTAATTTATTTATAATGCCAAAAGCGATAAAAAAGGGATTGGAGCTGCAATAATTTTAAAAATATTGCTCAATTTCTCTATTCCAGCTATGAGAATTGAGCTTTACTAAAAAAGAACTATGAGAATTGTATTCAATTAGTTTAAATGTATTTTGAATGTATTGCATTTTTAGTTACATTTTTTTAGCTGACCCAACATTGATATTTCAAGTATATAACTTTGATGTCATCTACGTCTCCCCTATCTTTTTGCAGCTTCGATGAGTAATTAACCTTACTAACTCTGTCTATCGCAAGACTGTTACACACCTAAAGGGATTTTTAGTTTGTAAATGAATTGCATAAATTCGATTTGTTGGTCCCTGATCAGAGTACGAAATAATGTGCAGCAGAAGTATATAGACAATTATTTGCACACTTAAAACGGGCAATTCAGTTTGAAACTGGATACTCAGTTTTAATCAACAGTTCAAAAAGACAGTTTGTGTTAGCCAACAGTTTTAGGTAGCCAGTTTACAGTTATCTTAAGTCAGCAGTTATATGCTTCAACACTTTTAGAGAAGTGTTGAAGGTTTCAAAACACAATTGAAAACTGTATAGTGCGTGAAGTAAATAAAACTGTAAAGGCAGGATATTTATAGTGGTTCGGAGCATTAAGTCCTACGTCCATTCTTCAGAAATTAATCCAGTAATTCACTAAGAAGATGAAGTTTACACTCCTCACGATCTGTAGTGAATCACCACGAAAACCACCATTCGCAGCAAACTGGATCACTCGCCCAAGTAGATGATCTTCACTCCTTCTTCAGTTCCTCGAAGCCAGGTGGCACCTTGAAGTCTTCTTAGAACTGGTCGTCGGAAATGGATTGAGGACAAACCTCCCTTCTCCTTCTCCGGTGGATGGATGGTTGATTTCTTCGCAGAACATACGCAGGTTGGCAAAAGCCCGTAAGAACCTTCTTCTCCTTAGAGAATCAGGCTGCTGTGTTCTTACTTTGAAAAGTAAGAACACCAAGAAAGTAGACTAAGTCGAAAGACTTAATCATCGTGCACACAAGGTCACACGGTGAATCTCTGAAGATTCCTTAAGCAATAATGCCTCGTGTTCAATAAATGAACCACGAAGTAAATGCCTTCTCACTTGAGAGCTTTAAATGCTTTGATCTTTAAATTCAGCAGAGTGATGACAAGGTTTGAATGTATTCGTATTGGTAGTTGTCTCTCTGGTTCTTCTGCTATTTATAGTTGAATCTACAAAAAATAGCCGGTGAGACATTTCGTAGGATGTCCAATCAATGTCCATCCTTCTCTGTAAAGTATACCTCCTCCTCTGCCTTTTCTGAATCACTGCCATGGTTTTGCAGGGTCAGTTTGTACTTGTTATGTCAGAATCGAACTACATTGTACTTCAGTCATAACTGAGTGTATCTTCGCTCCTTATCATTGAGTCTTCAGTCCTCTTTTATGACTGTTCGACATCTTGCTTTTCACGTGTTTCTTTGACGTGAAACTGTCCTGGTCTGAAACTGTGAGCGCCTCTCGACAGTTTCTTTATGAAAACAGTGTCCACAGTTTTCTTTGCTATACGATCCTTGAAAGTTTAAAACTATCTGCACAGTTTTTCTCGTCCATTACTCTGCACAGTTTTCTCATCCATTATCCTTGACAATTTTCTCGTCTAGATGGCTTCCACTTCAAAAACTATTCCACAGTTTTTGATAGATTTCTTCTCCTAGACTATTACAACTAGATCATCCTATACAAGGATCACATGAGGTAATAACTCTAAGGCCTAAACTTTGGTACACAGTTTTGACACATCAAAACATCAAATTAAAGGTGGGATTTCTACATTTATCCCTAACAATTTCCCCCTTTTTGATGTTGTCAAAACCATACCTTCTAAGTCGAAAAGAAGATGCAGTTGCTCTGAGTTTACAAGTTTTGAAAGTCTAACACTGCTCAGAATTGTGCTTCTTCTAAACTCGACCTACTCTAATCGATCTTACCCCTAAATGAGAGAGATATTTCTCAATAAATATTAATCAGATTAGAGAGATAAAAGAATGCAAATCACACTGGAATATGTGAATTCAGCTAAGTATCAAGGTAAGAGACAATGAGCAGTTGTCTTCAAACCAACAATTTTAGACCTTTCATTATATGTGTTCAGTACAAGTACATGAAAAGTTCAAACTGCAGTAAAAGAAGATACAAAATAATTCAAAGGTTACTTAGCTACGCTTAAGATTTGTCCTTATCCTTTTTCTTGTCTTGGTTTGTAGAGTCCACATCTACATCTTTCAGCTTTGAAGTAGCAGCAGAGGTCGAGGTTCCAGCTTGCATGGCAAAGCCCTTGGCCATGTCCATCATCAGTTTCATCTCTTGTTCTCTGGCTTGCTGCATGCACTCCAACTGCAATCTTATCTGTTCATCTCGCCTCTCTATCAACTGCAACTGCAGCTTCACTTGTTCATCTCTCCTTTCTTCCCCCTTTTTGACAAAATCAAAAATTGAGACCATGGATGATTAGATTTGCTGGTTCATTTCCTGTCTCATAACATCAAGGGTTAGATGAGGTGCTGCCACAGAGATGGGATTGGGAGACAATGTTCTTTCAGAGGCCACTAGTTCTCTTGAGTCTTCGTCGGTTTGGTTTTGAGATGTAGCAGTATACAACTCCAGTTGTTGTTGGTCAACATTGGCTGCTTCCTCTTCCTCTGTTTGCTTGGCTGCAGCTTCTGCATAAGAGCGTTCTTGGCAGCGGCCTCTTCTTCTCTTAGGTTTACATCTGCGGCTGCTTCTTCCTCTTTCTTTCTCAGCTTAGCTGGTGCTTCTTCTTCTTTCTTTCTGTTCAGCTCAGCAGCAGTTTCTTCTTCTTTTTGCTTGAGCTCAACTGCTTCTATTCTCTTTCGCTCAGCTTCCTGATCCAATCTCTGGATTTCTTCCTCTTCTTCGCGAATTTTCTGAGCTTTCTTAGCAGAGTATGATTTCACACATTGGCAAAGGTGTAGGAACTTGAGTTGCAAAAAGAAATCGGACAATGCTCGCTGGCATACAAGCTCTAGTGCTCTCTCAGCAATTTCTGCAACAATTATTTCACGAGAGAGTAGGATTGCTTGAGCAAATGCTTCTTCATCTTCTTTCCTCAGCCTCTCTTCCTTTTCTTTTCTCAATATCTCTAGCTCCTTTTCTTTTGCTTCTTCAAGGTCCAAGAGGTTCTCCTGAAACTTTTTGACTTTTGCATTTAGTTTCAGTCGAAGAACCTGCATTCTTAGAAGACCAGCATGATTTCATCAATCATGCGCAGAATGCATTCCAGAAAAGTTTCTTCACATTCCGCTGTGGCAATTTATGGAAGTCGCAGTGCTTTAGCAACAATTTCTTCAAGTGGTTGTTGTTGAGTGACAACTTCTTGCATTTGCAGTTCTTGCGCGATAGTTTCTTTGACTAACAGCTCTGGTACTGTTTCCGCTGTCTCCAAGATAGGCTGGGAAATCTGCATGTCTTTTTCTGGTTGAGCATTGTCAGCATGGTCATCTGAGCTGTAGAAGGATTTTGATGGAGTGAAGGGTTCTTGAAGAGGAGAATCTGGCTTTGGAGTTTCACTCTCCTATGAGTTTGTTGGGTTTTGAATATCCCAGATGTTGACCTACTGTTCCTCAACAGTTTGCTTGCCCCTTTTGTGCCTGCTCGACTCTTCCTCTAAGATGTTCTCAAGCACTAACTTTCTTTTCTTCTTCTTCTTCTTTGCATGTTCTTCTTGGGTCTTCATTAGAATCCCTTTCTTCTTGCCTGGAACTGATGAAGCAGTTCCCTCGTGTGTCTTCATTCCTTTGGTGGGTGATGAACTGGACACTTCATCAATGTCTATCACCATGTGATCAACATCATCCTTCTTTGGATTGTTATCACCATCATCGTCATCGTTTTCACGTTCTGTGAAATGATATACTGGATTTCTTTGGGGGATAAAGTTGGATGGCAGAAGATCTTCCCCCTCATCACGAAGACCGATCAGTTTCTCAATGAGATAACTGACTTTCATTCCGAATCCAACATCAGACTTAAATTTGTTGGTTTCTCTGATGATTTTGTTCTTTTTGGCATTCTCCAGAAGTCGCCTAAAAATATATTCCGCCCAGTTTCCTCCTGGGCCATCATTCAAAACCATCACCACAGCATACTTTGGCTGGCTCAGTTCGGAGAAGGATCCAGCTCCACAGTAGAGCATGCAAAGGGCTATTTCGCGTAGAGTTTTGTAGAAGGGCTTCAGGTCTGAAACCTTTGTGGCAGCTTTAAATCTTTCCTTGGAATCTGCCTTCTTCCATTCTTTCCAATGCTTCTTCATCGCTGCCTCGTTATCGTCGCCCATATAATTGGCGATATGAACACCCGTCTTGGGTAGATGAAGAAATTCAGCAACAAGATATGCATTTACAAGAATTGGAATCTTGTTCACCTTCGTCTTGAAGAATCTACTGTACTGGTCGACGATCGCATTTTCATAGAACTCTGCGACGCGATGGGACTTGAAACAGCGTGGATGCGCCTCCAAAAATTTTAGCAATTTCTCTTTCCTTAGCTTTTCATAAAGCTCTGTGTCAAAGGTTAGGGAATCAATATGCCTTAAGTTCAGAATCTTCTCCTTTACGAATTGTCCCGCTCGGATTTGCTTATTGGTGAGGTCGTAGGAATCCACAATATCATTGGAAATGCGTGTTAATTCGGTATGAGGGATGTTTTCGTTGATAGTGCCTCTGTCAGGATTTTCAGATGTGATGGTACTTTCGCCTGATTGAGTCTTCTTTTTACCTATAATCGATTGGAACCAATGTGGGTGAATGAGAGTCTTTAGAGTTGCGAAATCTCGAATATGAGAGAGATATTCGTAGGAATCAAATGAGGAAGATGATGATCAATAGGGTTTACGAGGGTTTTGATCCATCAAGATCCACGGTTGTGATGAGAATCGCTTTATGCGATAAACAGCTCCAGAGAAAGCTGACGTAGGTAACGCCTGTACCTATTCTATCGTGGTGTGCAAGGAGCACATGGGTGCAACGACGTGGCTCAACATAATTCGCCATGACTTTGGTCTGCATTAAATGCGGCTTTCATCCGACGACTCTTGAAAAATTAAAACTTAGCGCCTTTGTTCAGTCAGTTTCCCTATCTTTCTACTGCAACTTACTGCTTGGGCCAGTTCGCAACTGTCCCTTGTCGAAGAACTGAACAGCTTCCAGTTTGGAACTGTCTTCTATTTTTCAGTTAGAAACTGTCTTCTATTTTTTTTTCAGATAGGAACTGAGTCCCATTGCAGTTTCTTCACGCAGTTTCATAAACACTCAGTTCCTGAACTCCATCCTTAGACCTTAATGTGAAGTCTGGGAAACTGTATGACTTTGGTTTGACCCTTCACTGACTCTGAACTCTTAGCCTTCTGACCTATAGGCCACATGTCCCTTCAGGATGGCTCGATGCAGTAGTTGGCATTGAATATTGACTCATCCGCTTCTGACTCGGAACTGTGAAGAGTCGGGTCCTTCATTAAATTGATTTGCCACCCTTTTGATAGACGCACAAAAGTTGTCTATAAATACCCCTTTACAAGGTAGGATTAGCACACAACCCATCCTCTTTTAAAAATCCCAAAAGAAATCAAATCTTCCAAAAATATGTCTTCCTCATCTTCTTCTTCTTCTTCTTCTTTCAATATTACGAGAGAAATGGCGAATATCTCTATCCAGAGGAACAAGATTCTGGATGAGAGAAGGCTTTCTGCGCAGTACTGGAGAATTCTATCTGTTCACGAGGAGGTGATGGGAAACTTGAGGGCGAACGATCTTGAGCACTTCGTGACCATAACGCCTAGCACCTTCCATAAGGATTTGCTCAAGGTGGTTACCTACAATGCCAATGTCTCCGATGAAGAGATCTACTGCAATATCAATGGGGAGGAATTCTTCTGGTCAGCTGAATATTTTGCAGAAGAGTTCGGGTTTTCTCGCAGTGGAACGCCAATTCTGCAGTATCGAAGTGAGGAGACGGCATTAGAATGGTCAGTTTGGCAGGAGTGGAGAGATGCAAACGTTGATTTCCATCCAACGGCCCCATCAAGGTTTCTGATTTCTCGATATCCCCTGACATTCGATATCATCAATCAGATGGTCTTCGGTAACTCAGTGTTGGACACAGACTTCTCACCGCCGGTTTGGAAGGCTATGATGGCCTTTGTAGATCAAGAGGATGTCGACTGGGCTTCCTTTGTCTTTGACCGGGGGAGATACGCCTTTGAGAATCTGCCTGCTATCCCTGTTCCTTACGAGATGTAACTGAGCTCGCTCCTGGAGCAGGAGATTCCAACTTTTGTCCGAGGCTGGCCTAAAATTGAGGACTCCAACTTCTTTCCACCGAGGCCTCGCCCTTCCTGCTGAAAAAAAAACTGAACTCTTTTAAGAATTTCTCTGTAATTCTTTTTTTTTTGTCTGGATGTTGTGTACTCCCCCTCCCTTTTTAATGAATGAAAAAAGTCATTTTCCCTTTGTCTTTAACATTGAGCAAACTATTCTACAAATAATGAATGCAACTGACTTAATCAATAAGCCTAACAGTTTTACACGCTCAGTTCAACAGTTTTGCACCAATCAGTTCTCATCTCTTTCTTTCGAGATTTCATCAAACTCCAGAAGACCTAGTGTTGGGAATTATTCCTGGATTTATGTTGTAAATCTCCCTTTAGATCAAATTGTAAAGGTTTTGTTGAATCAAAGCCTTAGTTATTTTGGTGTATCATTGCTGAAGTCTAGAATAGTCTAGCAACTCATTTGTAAATTCCTGTTTAGGCAAAATATCGAGTTGTAATAGATTAGAAATGCTTGTGGAAGACTGTTGAAGGATTCAACAATTGAAACAAAGGAAATCAGATTTCAAGCAACTTCGGAAGATTCTGGATGCTAGGAGTATTCTCAGCAGTTAGGAAGATGTTGCTTGCTAGAGACGTCAGCAGACAGAAATGACTGCTTAGGAGGTAGTAGTCAAGTGCTGAGAAGAATGACTGCTAAGGAGTTAGTAGTCATATGCTGAAAGGAACGACTGCTAGGAATACTTACTCAGCAATCAGAAGTAAGAAGATAGCAGATTGCTGAAGGAGTCAACATTCACTAATACTCAGGAGATTGCTAGAAGTTGTAGCAATCAGGTTTTAAGACTCAAGTGCTGAATACGCAACTGCTGAGGAGTCAGCAGTTGGGACTTAGCAAAATGCTCCCAGCATTCTCTAAAAGAACGCTAAGCAAGGAAATATCAAGCGACTTCTGCTAAGACTCCCGATTTGACAAAGGTTACACCAAAGGACGCATAGCTTTTCCGAAGTAGGTAAAAAGCACTTTACCAAGCCGGAAAGGACAAAAAAGTAGACGCTCTATTGGACAAAGAAGACGGTGTGTCTAACGGGTCTGGAGATTCAAAAGTTTGAATCTCCAGATATAAAAGAGAAGTCCAAAACAAGAGAGAACTACTACTACTGCTCATACGATTCGCGAAAGACAATTTTTGAGAGATAACTTTTACAAGAGAGACAAAGCAAAAGAGTAGTCAGTTGAGAGCACGTTAAAGAGACAAGAACAATCTCAAGCTCTCAACAACAAGTGTCAAACATTGAATATCTGACACTGCATTCAAGAGGAGATTCCTTGACTTTGTTCAAGAATCAATCATTGGGATAACTTCCATCCTAGGAAGCATCTAGCAGTCACATCTCTGAAAAGAGATTGACTTAGACGGGTTGTTGCCAAAAACCCACAGAAGAGTTCAGGAAGGAACTTAAAAGCTTCCATTACAGCAAGGATAAGTTTTACGAAGGTATCGCCCTTGACTTAGCCGCAGCTGTGGAAAGATTAAGTGACGAAGGATAGCTTTGTAGTGGCTGGCTCGAAAGCTCACCACCTGCTACAAGTGATAGTCGAATCCTTGTACTTTCATATATCTTTTTAGTGAAATTCTCATTGTTCGACTGAGGAGTGGACGTAGATCTTAAGGATCGAACCACTATAAATCCTGTGTCCTTGTTATTGTTGTATTGTTTCTGTCATTGATTTAAAACCTAGCAACCTCAAGTTGCTAGTGTATATCTGAAACAATCTTAACTCCAACCTTAAGCTAAACATTTGAAAAGGAACTAAGTGCAAGATAATTTGTGACATTCCACTGCATTTGTAAAATAGTCTTCCGCTGGTTAACATGAATCTGATAAGGGACCAACACCTAGTTTGATGCATAGCTCCTTGAATCGAGTCTCATGTAGCGGCTAGGTAAATATATCCGCTAACTGGTCCTCTATCCTAATATATTCCACCGAGATATCTTCTTTCTCAAATATCAATATGCTTCGTCCTGGAGTGTAGAACTGGATTCTTCGAAATGCAAACTGCACTGTTGTTGTTGCAGTAAATAGGTACACATCCAGTTTCTATCCCATAATCCTTATGTTGTTGTTTTATCCAAAGAACTTGAGCACAGCAGCTGGCAGTTGCTACATATTCAGCCTCAGTGGTTGACGTAGTCATTGAATGCTGCTTCTTGCTGAACCAGCTGATCAGTTTGTGACCTAAAAACTGACAAGTTCCACTCGTGCTTTTTTGATCAATTCTGCAGCCTCCAAAATCTGAATCCAAGAATCCATTCAGCATGATTCCATCAGTTTTTGGATACCAAATACCTAAAGACTCAGTCTTCTTCAGATATCTCACGATCCTCTTAGTTGCTTCCAAGTGGGACTTCTTAGGATTCGCTTGGAATCTTGTACACACTCCCACAACATAAGATATATCGGGTCTGCTGGCGGTTAGATACAGTAGTGACCCAATAATCCCTCGATAAGCAGTCGGAACGATAGGTTCTCCTTCCTCATCAAGAGTGATCTGAGAACTGGTGCTCATAGGAATCCTCAAGGACTTTGTCTTCTCCGGATAGAACTTGTTGATCAAATCTTGAGTATAATTCTTCTGACTAATGAAAATTCCTTCATCAGACTGATAAACTTGCAAACTAAGAAAGTATGTCATCTTGCCCATCATAATCATTTGAAATTTATTCTGCATCAGCTGGGCAAACTTCTCACATAGCTTGGTGTTTTAGCTTCCGAAGATAATGTCGTCTACATATATTTGGACAAGCAAGATATCCTCTCCATCCTTTATTTTGAATAGGGTTCGGTCGATTGATAAGCTCATATTTCTACTCACTTATTGCATTGTTTTCTTATTTCTTTTATGCATTTTAGTTTGTTTTCATGAATAAATTGAGGATGAGTATATATTAGAGGGTATTATGCTTGTCATGGTAAGATTTTGCAGGTTTTAGGCCAAATCCAATGGAAACCCGTACCGAAAGCAGCAGATGTTCAAAGAAACAGTCACTACTTCTTCCAAAGAAGGAATCTGAGCTAAAGGATCACAGTATTGGAAAGCTATTTGAATTAGCTTTCCAACGCAACTGGAATCGGGTCAATCGGAGTTCGGGAACAAAAGTTATGGCCAAAACCATGAGACTGCGCAGAAGGGTCGAAAGTGGCGAAAATGGTCTCTGTTTCGACCGAGGCAAGGTTCATCTCGACCGAGATGGACTGTTTTGGCGAGATTCTGCGAGATTTTCACATATTTTGGGTGAGAATTGCTTGGGATTTGATACGTGCTTAAAATGACCTATATTTTGATGTGTGTACATGCTTGTTAGTGGCTATTTTACTTCCGTATCATATGTTTTTGTTGTTCTTTGGTTGTGTTTTCGTGTTTTTGTGTTTGGAATGGTGTAGGTTGTGTTTTGGGCATAAACGAGCAATTTTGGTGGAGTTTTGGAGGAAAATCGCATGTGTTTGGAGTTTGGAGAGCTCGAGCCAGAACGCAATTCTCAGCACTTGGCTGTTTTCAGCATGGCAATGGATAGAGCTTCGAGCTAGCTTTCCAACGCAACTGGAATCGGGTCAATCGGAGTTCGGGAGAGGAAGTAATGGCCAAAACCGTGAGATCGCGCAGGACCGGCCGAGCAGGTGCAGGACCGGTCGAGCGAGCGAACAGAGACTT
>JAPKLW010000209.1:392502-412056 GCA_026898455.1 Plectranthus barbatus
TGTTTGCTAGTTCTAGATCATCAACCGGTAGCTCACCGTGACAAGGGGTTATCGAGTATAGGGTCGATTGCTCAATATCCTAGGGATTAAATAATGTTTGCAACAATGATTAGCCAAATTTGATTGTATCTCTACTCAATTCAACATCCGATCTTCCTAGCTTGAGAATTGTGTTTGTCTTGGTTTACCGTATTGAGAAGAATTGTTCTATTAACATTTGTTGTTTAAATTCGTGTATTTCCTATATTGATAGCATAGATTTGAATTGCATGTTTAGATGATTAGAAATTACTCAACGATTAAATCTTGCTTAGCTATAAGACTTCACTTGAGTAGCTCGGTATTCTAGTAGGCGAAGCGAGAAGAACTCGGTTTGATATTTTATTCTTGTGTGTGGTTGAGAGTTTATTGCTATTGAACTTTTACCGCATCAGGATTCAAGTTACACATCAATTTGGAAGCAATGAAGACCCCAAAAGGGAAGATCAACCAATAAAATCATTCTTTTGAAGTTTTGAGCAAAGATGGAAAATATCAAATACCATCAACTCAAGAAGGAAATGCCCAATTTCATCAATTCCTACCATTCAAGAGTTTTACCTTACTCCTATATAAACTCATGTCTAGTTCATTATTAATCATTCCAGTCCAACTTTAAATTCTAGTTCATAGTTTAGTTTTCTTTATTTTCAAGGGCTAGAATCAAAACCTTTATTTTCTTGTACCTTTATTTTTCTGCACCTTTATTTTAATGCAATCTTTAATTTTTGTTTCAATGTATATTTTTAATATGCTAGACTAGATTCTTTATCAGATTCTAGGGTTTCTCCATCTGTGATACATGTTTTGATTCGAATTCTTCAAACCCTTTTATTGGTTTAAACTCTTTGGTTTTATTTCAAATCTATTTTTCAATTAAAGGATCGAGAGATGAAAATTGGAATAGATTTTTGTTATTAATTGAAGGACCGAGAGGTGAAAATTGATAATAGAAAGTGAGAGTTTAATACATTTGATTTTCTGTCCGACCAAGAAGAATTCAATTGTAGGATTAGTCTGATTTTTATTGAGATTGATTAACTTGTATTTTTGAGACCGAGAGGAGATAATCACTAGTTAATAATCTAGGTTTTGACTGCCCGACAAAGGAGTTGATTCCACTTTACCAGATTTTCCACCAAAAGTATATTTTATGGGTTTTGGATTATTTGTTTCTTGCATGTTGACCAGATTGGTAGATTTCCCTAGGATCAGTGCTTTATTTTATCTGAATTTCTTTTAAAAGTATTTTCATACAAACAAAAAACCCCTTCAAAGTTTGATTTACCCAAACAAAGGATTGAAAAACTACATTCAGTACAAGATTTACTTTTGTTGCACTACCTCTGTGGGTTCGACATACCTTCGGGTTATCTATAAATTTATTTGCCCTGTGCTATAATCTGTGTGTAGATTTTGCATCGATCATCGATCGCCCCTTTCTCAAAACTATTCTTGAGCAGAAACTGGGAGAGAGTTTCATACCATGCTCTAGGTGTTTGCTTCAATCCATACAAAGCTTTCCTTAGCTCGTAGACTTGGTTTTCTTGCTCGAAACCTGGGGGTTGTTCAACGTAGACTTATTCCTTTAGTTCTCCATTGAGAAAAGCACTCTTCACATCCATTTGAAGAACTGTGAAGTTATGATAGACAGCATACGCCAAGAATAAATGAATGGCTTCCAGTCTGGCAACTGGTGAGAACGTCTCATCGAAGTCTATCCCTTCACATTGTGCGTAACCCTTGGCAACCAGTCTTCTTTTGTTCCGATTGATGGTACTGGTCACGTCTCTTTTGTTCTTGAAGACCCATTTAGTACCGATCACGGATTGATGAGTTGTTCTATCCACCAGATATCACACATTGTTGCGAGTGAACTCTCCTAGTTCCTCTTGCATCGCATTAATCCAATCTGTTGATTGAAGAGTTTCAACAAACTTCACAGGTTTGATCTAGGATATGAAGCATGATATCAGGGCAGTGCCTTGTCTTGTTTGAACTGGATTCCCAATATCATCCAGAATGGCTTCAATTGGATGATCTCTTAGCTAACTAGGCTTCTTCACATGTACGGCTTCAACAGGAGCAACTGGAGTCTTAGAAACTTCTGGAGGTTTCTGATCAGATGGTTCGTCTCCTTGTTCTGGAACTGGTTCCTCCACAGCAACTGGATTCTGAGTAGCAACTGGATTTTGAAATGCAACTAGCTCGACAGTTGGAGTTGCTTCCTCAGCGGCCTCAAGGTTGACTTCCTTGGTATCAGGTTGCTCTGCTTCCAAAACTGTTGCATTGGCTTCAGGGGGCTTCTCTTCATTTTGATCTTCTATGTTAATGAACTTTAAGGCCTCAACAATGACGTTAGCATCATTGGCCCTCTCGACTGTTGGGGGTCCAACCGAGGCAACTGGAGTGCAGGATCATCATTCATAGATCTAGTCAGAGGAACTGTTTGATTATGATCAAGGTTAGTTTTCGGTTCCTCATTGACATCCTGGATCTCATGATTTTCCATACCCAGTTCCTGAAGTGTCCTGCGCACTATAGTAGCTTCATCAAACACAACATGACATGTTATTTCCACAACCGGGGTGTCTTATTGAATACCTTATATCCCTTACATGAAGGGTGTCCATAACCCAAAAATATGCATTCATCAGCCTTAGGGATGAAGGTATTCAATTTAGACTTCCTATTGTTGTGAATATAACATGGAGAACCGAATGCACGAAGATGAGCTATAGAAGGCTTACGACCGTTGTATATTTTGTAGGGAGTCTTGTGCAGTCGCGTGTTGAATGCACTTTGATTTTGCGTGTAGCAGGTTCTCATCAAGGCTTCTCCCCAAAATCTTTTTCCAAGGTCGGTCTCGGCCAGCATGATCCTCACTGCTTCTTTGAGTGTTCTATTTTTCTGCTCAGCAAGGCCATTTTGTTGAGGAGTTCTTGGAGTAGACTTCTCATGCCCGATTCCAATTTCAGCGCAGAAATCTATAAGTGGTCCGTTGCAAAACTCTGTTCCATTATCGGATCTTATCCTCTTGATTGTCACCCATTTGTCATTCTAAAGACGGGTACTCAGTTCTGGTAGCTGAATCTTGACTTCGTCCTTGGACTTGAGCAACACCACCCACGTATATCTTGAGTAGTCATCAACAACTACTAATGAATACTTTCTTCCTCCAATTGTGGGCGAAGTAACTGGATCAAAAAAATCCATGTGGAGCAGTTCCAAGATTTGGTCCGTGCTTGCTGTAACTGGCCTATTCTTAAACGAGGCTATTATTTGTTTCCCGAGCTGGCAAGCTTTACAGACTCCTTCCTTTTGGAACTTCTTCTGTGGCAGTCCTTCAACTAAATTATGTTTTGCTAGATGTCTGATCGAGTTGAAGTTCAGGTGACTTAATCTTTTGTGCCACAACCAGTTTTCTCCATCTGAAGATCTGTGCGCCAGGAGGCAGGTTCCTTCTTGTCCACTGGACCAGTCTACTACGTAAAGACCTCATTTCCTGATTCCTCTGATCTTGGTCTCGTTGGTCAACTTGTCTATGATGTGGCACTCTGATTCTTCAAAACTGACAATGTAACCACTCTCGCTCAACTGGTTGATGCTTAGAAGATTGTGCTTCAGATTGGTGATTAAGGACACGTTCTGAATGATGATTCCATTGTGCTCCACGCGTCCTTTTCCAACTACTCGACCTTTGGCCTTGTTCCCAAAAGTGATGGATGGTCCTTTGCACATCACAAGATTCTTAAGTAGATCCATTTCTCCTGTCATGTGTGCTGAGCACCCGCTATCCAAGATCCATGATCTTGCTTTCTTATGAGAACTTTGTCCCTACAAGACAGAAAATTTCATTTAGGTCCTCGCATCCTTTCAGGTCCGGCAAAGTCAATTTTCTGTATCCATCCTTTTGGTATCCAAACCTATTTCACTCTTACAGTTCGTGAAACTGAATCACTCTTTAGTGATTCGTTAACCTTTCTTCTAAGATAATGTATGTTGTTTGAATGCAAGTTAGGAAAGGTTGTGATGTGTAAACTCTTTCTGAAACTATCGTTCTGGAAAGAGTCTCAAGAAACTATTCTCGGGTGTTTAGCCGTCATAGTCTTTCGAGAGTAAAATTGTCTCGACTCAGGCCTCGAATAGGTGATCCTCCTATTCGGATAGTTGTTATAATAAAACTGGTTCTATCATAACCTCTCAGATTTCTATCCGATTGTCGAACTGACTTCCTTGTAACATTTGCGTGTTGCTTAGTCGTTCTTGTTGGTAAGACTGGATTTCTTGCATATGGAACATTATGCTTATCCAGTTTTGAAGAAAAGTCAGTTTTCCTCTCGACAGTTTGTTTGTACATTTTACGATCTGTGTGAGCTCCCTGTCGAGGTGCCAGTTTGGAGTCAGTTTTTGACCAACATTTGTTTTTCTCATTTTGCTTAACTGGCTCTTTGGGTATGACTTTTCCTTTTTCCAACACTATGCTTCAACTAGGTTTGGCTTTGACAGAGCTTAAAAATGTTTTCTTAGCTTTAGTAGTAGATGCATGTTTGCTCAAAACCTTTTCATTTTGGTGCTCCATAAATCCAATTCCGTGTTTGTCGGATGGTTTTTTTTAGCATTCAAAATTTCATCTAATTTTCTTGAGCTCCTTTTGAAAGTACATTCACATTTGACAGGCTCAGTTTTCTTTAAGGAATCACATTCTTTTGAAATATTTTCTAAATCTTTAAGGAGTTTTGAATGTTCTTCCTTGAGTTTTTCAAATTCCTCACTAATTGACCTCGTCTTTGAGACTTCATCGGTCAATACTGAAATCTCTGATTTCAGTGAGGCATTTTTACTAGCTAATGCATCTTTAATCTAATTAAATTTATCAATCACTTTTTTAATGTTTTCTAAAGAAACATCTTCTGAATTTGAGCGACAAAATTTAGATTTTTCTTCAAAGCATGTAGATGCAAGAGATGGGGGTAGATGAGTTGTTACCACTATTTCGTAGTTTGAAGCGCTGTCTTCTTTGTCGGTAACATCTCCATCAATAGCCGCCATGAAGGCAAGGAGTGCTTCCTCATCATTCTTATCCTCAGATGTGTAATAGCCATCATCATGGTCTAGCACGTCTGGTACTTCTGTTCTGGACAGCATCGCTTGAGCTACAGCTTTAGATGCACTCCTCTTAAATATCTTCTTCAGTCTGTCTCTCTCCTCTTGAGAAACTAGAGGGCATTCGTACTTCAAGTGATCTGGAGAGTTGCATTCATAGCACGTGCGTGGCTCTCTCTTTGTGAACCTTTGCTCACTGGACTGAGCTTCCTTCCCTTTTCCTTTAGCCTTTTCGAGAAATACGGCCAGGTTCCTCATCTGTTCCTCCAGTTTGGAAACTAACAGGTCAGTTTCCTTCTTCGGAACTTAGGTGGAGGTATCCTTTGCTGGTGAGGGTTGGTAGGTAGTTTTCTCGAACTGAACTAGCCTCTTCTGTCGCCTTTGGAAGTCTCTCTTTACGACAAATGCGACATCATCATTTTGCTGAATTCAGGGTACTAGCAGCTTTGTTCTTGTTCACCATCTGAATATCCCATTCATGGGCTTGAAGTTCGGCAAACAGCTCTTTGGTTGACATCTTGGAGAGATCTATGGTCTTTAAACTGGTTTTCACAAACCAGTCTTCCTTGGGCATTCTAGAAAGAATTTTGGCGGTCATGTCAGCCACACTTTCTTCTTTTCCCAAAATTTTCATCTCGCTGACAATGGCGTTGAACCTTGCTTCCATTGATTTGATCTTTTCGCCAGGCAGCATCTGGAAGGATTCATATTTGTCAACGCACATTTGTTTCTTATTGCGTTTCATCGCTTCAGTTTCCTTAGTAAGCTTGTTGACCCAATCCCACAGTTCTTTAGCACTGTTGTTCTCTATGGGTTCGTCCATGAGAGATTCTGGGAGAGATTGCATGATCATTTCTTGAGCGATGGGATCAAACTGATGACGTTTCTTGTCTTCAAGTGTCCATTCTTCCAGTGGCTTATCTACCATTTGGACACCACCTTGGCCATCTTCTCCTACGAGCTGGATGTTAATCTTCTGGATCTTCAGAGGTCCATTCTTCAAGACTTCATCCATTTCCGGATGGTGAGCTTTCAGTTGAATGAGACACCTCTTCTTCCATACCTTAAACTTCTCTGGATTGTACTTGGATAGACTCGGAAAATCCATCATTATCTTAATATAATCTGCTCGCTAAACACACTTAAAACAAGAGATTAGAGTGCAAGGAAATATGGATCCGGTCCTAAGCGACTCAAAACAGGACAGTCTAGAAAGACCTACCTGCTCTGATACCACTTGTTGGTCCCTGATCAGAGTACGAAAGAATGTGCTGCTGAAGTATATGGACTGTTATTTGCACTCATAAAACGGGCAGTTAAGTTTGAAACTGGAGACTTAGTTTTAATCAACAGTTCAAAAAGACAGTTTGTGTTAGCCAATAGTTTTAGGTAGCTAGTTTACAGTTATCTTAAGTCAACAGTTATACGCTTCAACACTTTTAGAGAAGTGTTGAAGGTTTCAAAACACAATTGAAAACTGTATAGTGCGTGAAGTAAATAAAACTGTAAAGGAGGCAGGATATTTATTTGGAGCCTTAAGTCTTACGTCCACTCTTCGGAAATTAATCCGGTAATTCACTAAGAAGATGAAGTTTACACTTCTCACGATCTATAGCCAATCACCACAAAAACCACCATTCGCAGCAAACTGGATCACTCGCTCAGGTTGATGATCTTCACTCCTTCAGTTCCTCGAAGTCAGGTGGCACCTTGAAGTCTTCTCAGAACTGGCAGTCGTCGGAAACGGATTGAGGACAAACCTCCCTTCTCCTTCTCTGGTGGATGGATGGTTGAGTTCTTCCCAGAACGTACGCAGGTTGACAAAAGCCCGTAAGAACCTTCTTATCCTTAGATAATCAGGCTGCTGTGTTCTTACTTTGAAAAGTAAGAAGACCACGAAAGTAGATTAAGTCGAAAGACTTAATCCTCGTGCACACAAGGTCACACGGTGAATCTCTGAAGATTCCTTAAGCAATAATATCTCATGTTCAATAAATAAACCACGGAGTAAATGCCTTCTCGCTTGAGAGCTTTAAATGCTTTGAGCTTTAAATTCGGCGGAGTGACGACAAGGTTTGAATGTATTTGTATCGGTAGTTGTCTCTCTGGTTCTTCTGCTATTTATAGTTGAATCTACAAAAAATAATCGGTAGAGACATTTCGAAGGATGTCCAATAAATGTCCATCATTCTCTGTAAAGTAGACCTGCTCTTCTGCCTATTCTGAATCACTGCCATGCTTTTGCAGGGTCAGTTTGTACTTGTTGTGTCAGACTCGAACAACGTTGTACTTCTGTCATAACTGAGTGTATCTTCGCTCCTTATCATTGAGTCTTCAGTCCTCTTTTATGATTGTTTGGCATCTTTCTTTTCACGTGTTTCTTTGATGTGAAACTGTCCTGGTCTGAAATTGTGAGCGCCTCTCGATAGTTTCTTTATGAAAATTGTTTCCACAGTTTTCTTTTGCTATACGATCCTTGACAGTTTAAAATTGTCTGCACAGTTTTTCTCGTCCATTACTCTGCACAGTTTTCTCGTCCATTATCCTTGACAGTTTTCTCGTCTGGACGGCTTCCACTTCAAAAATTGTTCCACAGTTTCTGATAGATTTGTTCTCCTAGACTATTACAACTCGATCATCCTATACAAGGATTACATGAGGTAATAACTCTAAGGCCTAAACTTTGGTACACAGTTTTGACACATCAAAACATCAAATTAAAGGTGGGATTTCTACATTAATCCCTAACACGATTGTTAAGGTATCGATTATTGGATATTAAAATAAATTGTTAAGCCTATGAAAGATCTTAGCATGTTCTTATTAAAATTAAATGCAAGAGAATAGATTTGCGGAATTCTTGAAATTAAATGCCTCAGAACTTGTGCACGGAGATCAGGTCTTTGAATCCTTCTTGCGCAATAAGATTCAATCATGTAATAATTAAAATTTAATCTTTTATTTTATCGAATAATAAAATTAAAAATAACTAAAGAAAAGAAGAAAAGGATTCTCCAGATTTGATCTTTTGATCTGTATCTTATGCTCGTATCTGGATATCTCGTGAAAATTTCCTCCAAATATTGCACCGATCAAAAAACAAAATTTCCTTCTCCCTCTCATACTGTGTCGCCTGCTATTAGCTTCCAAAATATGGTATGTTGATCTGCAACTTATGAACCTGTATTATGAGGATCTGAGGAGGCATTTATAGGAAAAATTTGATCCCTAATGGGCTTTAGGTTTTCATGAGCCAGACCAGGGACCAATGTGCTAATCACAAAGAAGGCATATGAATTAAATAATTGAAATTCATTTATGCCACGAGAGAATCAATACTGACCTACCCCTGTGTTACCACATTATGAGGAACGAGTTGCATGTGCTCGGTATATTCCTATATTTAAGGCTACAGACATCCATTAATTAATATAGGCTCTGACAAGCTTACAAATTAATTAATAAATTTTATTCCTAAGATATACCACTTAACCTTTTCACTTATGCTCAAACTTAATCGGCCTGCAGGACTTTAGTATAATGAACCTTTTGAGCTTCTTACGGAATGTCACCATCCTATACTGGATATGGTTACCTAATTACAGAACTATAAGTCATACACAAGTTGCTATCACCCAAGATGCAGGCATAGAAGTACATAAAAGACTCTCCATGATAGCATCTCAAAGTGACACAAAAACTTGTGTATACTTCTGGATCTTTCATTAGGCTTCTGGTATTGTTAAGCCATTAAGATCAAGATTCTTTTAATGTCAGATTAAAGAACTGATCTCATTTAACCTATCAGTACGTACCAAATATACCAGCACATCTAAGCCACTAAATACTGAATGTGTTGCAGTCTAAACCAACAGTCTATCCTCGGACAGTTTCAGCTTTGATAACTATTTATATTTCAATGGGTCAAGTGATCCATATGATCTTCTATGATCTACAACACACCTTGATCTCCCCATCGACGAGATAAGAGGATAGTGTCGTTTGCAATGCATGCTTGTTAATTCAGGCAAGAGATGAAAATAAAAAAATAATGATTCCAAGTATATTACCCAAAAACTTGTGCATTTCAGTATACAAATCCATCAACACCTTCATTTATGACACTCATCACCTCCTGATCATTCGTTCATATCGCCATATCTTATTGAGATTCTTGTTGACATAAATAACAAAGATATTTCCACGACAAAGATAACAAAAGGGAGAGGAACTTCTGGTGGTATCTGTTGGGCGATTGCTCTGTTAGTCGGATGAGGTGACTGGTAATGATATAATAGTGGAACCGACCTCCTACCAATGTCTACCATGCGCCAGAGTAGCAAGTCCCTTGTAGCTGTCCTTTGCTAGTACATATTCTAGCATTGGAATGCCACTAAGCCGTGCAAATCAGTGCCCACTACATGAGCCCATTGCAGCAACTGTGCCGCAAATGTGTTTGTGTGCTTCAAACATGCCAGCAACCATGTTTTGGCCATCTTGTTGCGACTGTACCCCAGTGATGGCACCAACGTACTCTAGTCATGTTTGTGAGCTTCAGAGCAATCCCGCAATACCTTCTTGTGTCGTTGCCATAATTTGCAAACTTTTCATCCACCACTATCCATCTTTGTTGTAATTAAGTTGTGTCAGTATGTAATAATGTTCTTCTCTCACTTTGTTAGGAATTAATGTTAATTTATCATATGTAAGTATTAGTGTGTCGAACCAATTTAAGAAATAGTCAATTCATATTGACCTGGTTAGAGTAATTTCATATTTGTAACCTTGTATAGGTTAGTTGAGTTGTAATATATTAGAAATTGTTCTGTCTGGAAGACATCATTCAAAGGCTTATTTAGCCAGTTCAACAAAGAAGTGTGCAAAAGTGAAACGTACAAGAGTCAATTGCGATGTTTTCAATTAGAACAAGCTTCAAAATTGATATGAAGAGAGCTACTCCTAGAACTGATAGCAAAGTCATCTGACAAAATAGTAGTTTTTACAAGAAGTACACATCACTGAAAAGGTCTAAATAGTTGCAAACTTCGTAAAGTGTGTACAACGGCTAGAAGACAAAGTTCTCTCAACACATCCCAAATAACCTTTTAAATACCCAATAAGTGGTATAGGTAAAGAGAGAGTTGGTATTGAACTGAGAGGTTGTTGGACCAAAAGCAGAATCAAAATACACACGAAACACCCCAAAAGATACTGACGAACCAACCTGGATTGATATATCAAGAAATCTCTACTTAGAGGGAGGCTGACAAACCACAATACTCAACCATAGAAGTTGGGTACCGGGGATTCAATGTCAGATACTTGGTTAGGCTTGAAATATGCATCAACGACAAAAATAGAGAAGCCACTAACAGCGGTGACGAAGACTGTTGTTGAAGCTACTGATCTGCACCGAGCTTGATTGTTGTACTCACAAAAGAGCTTCTAGTCTTTAGTCAGTTTTACTTGTTGCTGAACACGAGTCTCTTTGCACTCTTTGCTAAAGTTATTTATCGGAGTTTACTCTGTTCCAGAGGTGAATTCGAAGACCCATTTTTGAACTTTTTTGAGAAACTGACTCGCACATCAACTATTACTTCACTCTACAAGCAACTCAAACTCACACCAACCATTCCAGAGAGAGGCCTAGCAATGCGTTCGTGGTAAAGCCGATCAACCTGAAAAGAGCAGAAGCATGTGAACTTGTTGGGTGCGCATACAACCGGAGGTCGTAGGGCTTCCTGTGACTGCTATAGACCAATGACATCATTCTGCTCTACAAGTGAACTTGCTAGGTGCGCATATAGTCAGAGAACGTAGGAACTTCCCGTGACTGCTATAGACCAATGACATTATTTGTAATATTTTCTCGTGATTTCTGATCCATATTTTGATCAAAGAGTGGATGTAGGATCTTCTGGCATCTGAACTACTATAAAAATCCTTGGATCTTTTTCCGTTTTCCACATTTTACTCTTTCAGTTTTGTGTGTCACTTGAGACCCAACAACTCACAAGTTGTTTGAGTATATCTGAAAACTGATTATTTTTTTCCTGTGATCTAACAACACTTTCAGAGTCTCAAATGACTTGAATAAAAGTCAGCTATGTCCACCTTATTTTGATTTAAAGATTTCCGACGCATATTTATACTCTAACATTTTGGAACCAATACACTTTCTAGTTATTATTTGTCTTTGTTAATA
Organism: Plectranthus barbatus; assembly: GCA_026898455.1. NCBI lineage: Eukaryota > Viridiplantae > Streptophyta > Magnoliopsida > Lamiales > Lamiaceae > Plectranthus > Plectranthus barbatus. Next base: position 403,853 of record JAPKLW010000209.1, read on the forward strand.
AGTTTGAGGGTGTATTGAAACACAACAGCAATTGAAACTTTTAGAAAGGAACGGAGTAACTGCATCTCTTGAATTTGGTCAAGCTTCACGAAGGGCGAAGTCTAGCGGGCCTCTTCGATATGTGCAGCAATGAAAAATTTTGTGATGAACGAAGTGAGGGTTGTAGTGTGAGCCTGTGAGGTAACTTGTGTTTGAGAAGAGACAAAGTTTGTTGATAGGAGAAGAAAGTGGACTAAGCTGAAGAGAAACAAATGAATGAGGACTGCGATAAAGTTGGTGGAGATGAAAAATAATGTGACTTATTACAGCAAGATTAGAAATTTGTAAATTTTGAATTCTGGAGCTCCTCAAATTGTCAGAAGCAATAATAAAGTGTAATAAATAAATAATAAAAAAAGAAAAAGTTGTAGAATGCAGACAGATTTTAAACTACAATTTGTCTCTTTTCTTTGGATAATTCTATTTGGCCATAATATATCGTGACCATATCAGGTTTTATTAATATAAACCATTAAAGTATATGTAATGTCTTAGTTTTCTTACACATTTACCTTTGTGTTTATTTATCTCTTCTCTTATGTTTTTACTTATTTTATTTTACATCTTCTATTATCAATGGAAATATGAATTATTTTCTTTCTAAATATTGTACTTAAATTCTTTTTTATTTATTGGTAGCCTCTATACCAAATGTGTATGATATTTAAAACGACTATTTTTTTATTTATGATACTATGAATACAAATTCTTTTTATTTTGAAATAATTTCTTTATGTCGGAAAATTAAAATTTAGAGGTGGCATTTATCTATGTACCAGAAAGAAGCAAATTCGAGAGGGAAACATAAATGTTAGTTTTTATTTTATCAAATTTAAAATAAAAAGTTTCCCATTAAATCAGCACATTAAGATATAAAATATGCAAATAAACTATATTTTGATGTTACACGTGAAAAAAGATTATTACACATTACTAAATAATAACTTTTAAAGTTAAGTTATAGTATCACACATAGTTTACTCTATTATAGCATTAGATAAATAGTACTTATGGCATTTGAATGTGATATGTTAATGTTATGTTAAATTATACTTCAAAATGAAATAATAACTCAAAATAATCAAAATTATGGAACTAAAATCTTATTATAACATTTATTAGCTCAATTATATATTATAAATAAATATTTTAAAAATATAGAGTGATTCCTCTAACCCGATACCATAATTACATAGACCTTGAAACCTAACGATATTACAATTTATTATAAAATTGAAAATGATTAATAGGCTATCCAATTAAGGTAAAAAGTAATATAATAGTATATTCTAATATTATACTATGTATCACATCTCAATATTATAAATTATTATTTTATTTGTGTACTGTAGTCTCATAAGATGCATCTTATTTATAAAACTATTTTTTATTATATAATATATTATGGTACCAAATATCACATTGCAATGCTATGAATATTTTTTTTATCATGAATCACATAACTACAACCATGTATTATATAATTATTAAATGAAAATTAAATCTTCATCTTGAAATTCAGTCGAACACTATAATATAAAATATAATTATACTTTTTTATTTTGATCAATAAATAGAGGATAAAAGAAAAACATTGATGGATAATTTGTTATGTAATTTTAATAGAATTTTTTTCTAATAAAATCTTGACATTATGTTGTAAATTTGGTGTTTTACAATTTTTATATAATATTTTATTCTATGTAATGATGCAATCTTGATATTTGTTTTGCTTTTTTAACCTTTATGTTCTAATAATCAGCAAAATAATTTATTATTTTTTATTAAAAAAATATTACTGCAATGAAATATGATATTATAGGTTGTTTTGAAATCGTGTAGAGGTGAAACCATATCAATTTAATTCCTTTAAATTTTTTGTATTTATTAATTTCTATTGTGAAAATTGTTTATTTTCTCTTTGGCGTGTGATAATATTGTGGAAGGTCGAGAGTCCTTCACTGAATTATATTAAGGGTAATATAGTACTTTTGTATTTGATTTATCATTAATTATATCAATTAATTATGGCTAATTTATGGACAAGAAAATTATGGCTATTTAGCAACGCTCCTTTTCTTTAGTCAGGTTCCTACATGGTTTTGGGGCACATTCCTATGACTTTCATGAATTTGGGAGGAAAACTGCTGGTATTCCTTTAGTATATTAGATAAATTGGAATAGCTTTAGTTAGATTTGAAAAAAATTACAATATAATTAAACTGGGTACCTTTAAGAGATAGATATAGTTGAATCACACTTATATGTTCACAATATTATGCATGACATGATCAGGGCCGGCCCTGTAAATATTGGGACCCGGTGCGACGAAATTTTTGGTGCCCCTATTTAAATTAAATAGCTATAAAAATTATTAATAAAATTTAATATAAAATGCATTTTAAAATCATTTATCCTATTTAAAATTACAAAATGTATTCAAAAATGTTTTATAACAAAAAATTCGAGTACTTCACAACTTCACAACCAGCTTATTGATTTTGCTTAATTTTTAAATAAACCTGAAATAAAATAAATAATTTAAATTATATCATATAAACTAAATACATAATTATCATTTAAAAATAATTCTCCCATCATTTTTTTAAGCAAATTTTTTTAGATTTTCTCATCATCTCTTTACTTTATTTTTATTTTCCAAAACAAGATAACTGTTTACTAGCTTAAGAACAATGATAAACATAATAACAAAATAAATAAAATCAAACAAATTAAAATCTAAAATCACTCTGGAAAGTTTCTAAAAATTAAACAAAAAAATTTAAAGAAAAAGCCTAGAATATCACGTAAATGCAACAAGAAAAATCTGATAGGATTTTAAGAAAATTGCATAATATTATGATAAAAAATAATTCATATCATAGAAAATATTTGTTTAAGAAAAAATGAAAGACTACCTTATCAACTTGTTGTTGGTTTCTATTTACTAAAACTTGTTTGCAATTTATATGATATTGAAAAATAAAAGAAGAGATAAGAGAACTAGAGAAGCAATGGAAAAGTGAAGACACATCAACTGCTTCGTATTCTAGAAGAGAGATTAACGTTTTGGTTGTCGTGTTATGTTAAGAATAATATAAATCTTAGTATTTAAATTGATATCTTGAATAAATCTTAATATTTTATTTTTAATATATTTTGAGCTAAATATCTTTATTAGCCTAAATATAAATTTATTTTTTTTGTTAATCTTTTTATTTAATTTAAAGATTATGTTCTTTATATTATATTTTTGTAAAAGGTGTCCCTACTAAGATAAATGAATAGTATATATTACTATTATTATGTATTTTTTTTTTAAATAGTGCCCCTTTTATTCGGAGGTCCCGGTACGGCGCACCTCTCACACGCTCAGGGCCGCCACTGAACATGATGCCTGTGGTGGACAGGGTTTGCCGTTCGGGCAAAGATAAAAGGGCTTTGGATTTCTACTTTGCCCTTCACACTGTTTTTACAGTAAATTCACAATTTTCTCTTTTTCATAGTTGTATTGTTTTGTCTTTAATGTTTTAAAATTCCTATGATTACTAGATATTACTAGTTTTAATTATTTTTATAAATTTTAAAACAATAAAACTATTAATAAATTTACATAAATATCAAATCAATTTCTTAAAATGAAAAAAAAAAAACGTATCTAGTTAATCTTAATAGTTTTTTTAATTTCGAAGGCTTTAACATTGTCTGGATTTTCTTCTTAGACTTGAAGGCATGATGCGTTTCCCAGACCAGGTTTTTCCTGTGAAACTGAAAACCGAACTAACAAAGCCTCTTGTATTCATCTTCATGGTCTTTCTCTTCCTCTTCCTCTTCCTCGTCCTCATCCTCATCATCATTATCTTCATCTTCATCTTCAACTTGGTCTTCCTCTTCCTCTTGCTGAAACCATACAGAGTAAACCATAATCCCTGCTATAGTTTATTAAGCTTTTATACAAAATAACTCACGGCGTAGCATATACCCTCAGCTCCTACAAAAACATGGGTTATAATTATATATATATATATATATATATATATATATATATATATATATATTCACAGTACCACATCAGAATCGTATCCCAACGACTTAGCATTGATGCCGACAACTTGAAGAGTGTTGTTTTCCAGCTCTTCCTGTTCTGTTCGTATCTCTTCAGCCGAATGCAGTAGAGATTTCTTCACATCGCCCTTAATCTCAATCAGTTCCAGTGCTGGAATATCTCCAATTTCACTTGGAATCCTTTTCAGATGCCTACAATGATGAAGCAGCAGACGTTTCAGCCTTGGGAAATGGCTACTTTCCGTTATCCAGCTCTCAAAGTCCAAATCTTCAACTAGAAGAAACTCCAACTGCGGAAACTGCCCTTGGCTTGTTTCCCAAGTGCCACCAATGCAAACACAACCTTTCAGTTTAAGCACTCGAAGCTCTGGCAGTGAACCAACAATGTTCATGTCATCGTTCCAAGCAAGTCTCAAATCCGACAGAATCAGCTTTTTCACCTTCATAGGGAAGCTGAATTTGTAATGCTTGGGCCGCCTTTGAATCCAACAACCAGCATATATTTCCAGACTTTCGAGTTGATTCAGATTTACCAAATCATTCAGCCAAGCAGTATTGTCACGATGAGCACCACTAGAGCAATCTATCTTTAACTTTTTTAGGCTTGGGATCAGTTTCAGGATCCTTTCCGTACAACTAACATGTGATACATAGGAAACTGTCTGAAGGTTTTCTAGAGAAGAAGAGGATTCATCAGGATCATCAAAACTTATTGTACCCAATGTTGTAAAATACGGCCTAGGCGGCCGCCTAGGCGCCGTCTATACGCTAGGCGGCCGCCGGCCGTCCCGAACATCCCCTGTTCGTCACTGTTATACGTTCCGGAAACTGTGCGGCGTCTGTACGGCGCTTAGACGGGTTGTTCGGGATTTTTGTACGGTATTGTGCGGAGTATACGGTCTGTACGGGTTTCTATACGGCTTGTGCGTTAGAAAATATAGAAAAAATAATGTGATATTTTTTTTGAGATGAAACAATAACGTGAATTACTAAATTAAAATTGGGGATTTTCATTTTTCAAAACCTAATTTTCATTCCCTCTCCTTCGCTCCTTCCGCGCACATCTCCCTTGACACCGTTACTTGCGCCGCCCTTCCATTGTCCTCCCTTGAGCCGCCTTCCACCATCACGCCATTCCACCGTCGCGCTGTTTCACCGTCGCTCAATGTGAGCTTTTCCACAGTTGCGCCGTTGTCAATGAAGTATATGTGTGCACTATATTTAATTGTTTATTATTATTTTAATGTCAATGATAAATGTTATGTGATTCTGGGTATATTGACCGGTAAATATATATTAATTTATTCCTTCTTGCAAAGTAATGGAGATTTATGTTGAATTGTTTAATTTGTTGTGCGCCTTTATAATACATGAGATATTATGTATTTGTTTGAGAATATTTGAATTATGTGACTTTGATGATTTGCTTTTGATGTTATTTTAACATCTTTTGAGATATTTGAATTGTAATATAGATTTGTTGTAATGATATAAAAAATAAAAAAATAAAAAATAGGTTGACCGTCTAAGTACCGCCTAGAAACCGTCTAGGCTCCGCACAGACCGTTTAGGCGCTAGGCCCTACCCGGGCGCCTGGCTAGCGCCTAGCGTATTCTACAACCTTGATTGTACCATGAAAGTAAACATGTCTTAACTGTGGCATGCACCAGTAAAGCCAAAGATCACAAGCTATTCCAACACCAAACTCCGAGTGACTTTTTTGATGAATGGTTAAGGTTTGCAAATGTTGAAAATTCAAAAAGGATAAAGAGATATCATAGTTGTGCCTAACAGTGAGGTATCTTAGATGAAATAGATAATACAGTTCATCAGGAAGCTCCTCCACATCCACGGCTTCAGCATCCAACACCCTCAGCAATCTGACATTCTTCACAAAGTCTATTTCTACCTCGTTATACCGTGAGCACATGATGGTATGGATGGTCGAGGCAGGAATGCTTGACAGATAGGTTAGGCTTGAAGAATCAACACTCACACGACGCTCATCTTTTAATTTTTCAAGAAAATGTTCCTTTTCGACATTCCTATCCATGAAGCTAAGAAGAAACTTACTTTCATGAGCTTTTCTTATGCTTAGGTCCCGCATAAGATCGTGGAGGCTGTAACTTTTTACTCTGCCATCACTCTTCCATTTAGTCACTAAAACAAGATTTCTCTTCACCAGATCTTCCAAACACTCTTCTGCCTCCTCTTCCAAGCTCTGACACCTATTTTTATTTGGGCGTTTCACAAACCCCTCAGCCACCCATAATCGAATGAGTCTCGAAACATTGATCTCTTCATCTTCTGGGAAGGACCCCATGTACAAGAAACATGGCCTCAAATACTGGGGTAAGTGGGTGTAGCTCAAAGATAGAATCTCTTCAATCTGTTCTTGCTCGGTAGTTTCCGCAGACTTGACTTTCTTTGCAATCTCCTGCCAAGAATCTGGATCCCTACCAACTGTGGATAGAAGTCCAGCAATCACTACAATTGCTAGAGGCAAACCTTTGCAGCTTTTTGCAATCTCCTTCCCAATATCTTCGAGTTCAGAAGAGTCGTCGTCATGTGTAAAGACCTTCTGTTTGAGCAAACTCCAACTCTGATTTGAATCCATCAACTGAATCTTACAGAGGTTGCTCGAAGAGTCCGGATATGAAGCCACATTAGATAGCCTTGTGGTGAGAATGATGCGACTTCCGTTACGATCATCAGGAAACATCCTTCTTAAAGAATCCCATGCTTCACTACTCCACATATCATCTAATACAATTAGATATTTCCTAAGCATCAAGATTTTCCACACTTCATCTTCCATTTTCCCAACTTTTTCTTCATCCGTTAATTCAGATTCATCTGCTGATTCAGATTCATCACACGTGTTGAATTCCTCTAAGTACTCCAGAAGGCTTGAAGCAATTCTCCGTCTGCTAAAATCTTGCGAAATTGTAACCCAAACACGGATCACGAACTCCTCCTTGATTAAAGGATCTTCATAAACATTTCTGGCTAGAGTAGTTTTGCCAATTCCAACCATACCACAGATGGGAATGATTTGGAGTCTGGATTGATTTCCGCTGAGTCGGTCCCTCAAGTCATCCACATAATCTTCAAAACCAACCACAGCATCTTCGTGGATGGGCGGAGCAGCTGATGATGAACTGAGAGCAGAAGAATCTGCCTCACGTGGAGGGCTGTGCTTGATATTCTTCATTTCTTCTGCCTCCAAATAGACCTCCTCCATCACTTTTTCAAGCACCTTTACTTCTTCGGCAATCAAATAAATCGCTTCAATCACTTTTTCAAGCTGGACCTGGAGCTCGAGCTCATGTTTTACAGTTGGATCGCATGGAGACTCATCATCAGAGGAACGCTCAAAATCATTTTTCAGCTGCTTAACAAATTTTTCTGACACAAGATATTCAAGAATATCTTCGGCTTCATTGGTCACTTCCCTCATCCGCCGTTCTAAACTGCTGAATTTGTCAGGGAATTTCTCAAGAAAGGCTTCAGAGGGAGTAACATAGTCACGAAGAGATATAATTTGTTGTTTTTCTTCAAGGGAGATGGAAATCAGATGATGATTGAGGATGCGGTCTGTGGTGTTGGCAAGGGAGATTAGAGCAGCATAAGCCATTTCGACTAGGGGTAATCGAATGAAGGGAAGAATAAGAGTATTATCTATGGAAAGATTGATCAACAGCCATGAAGAAGAGTGCATATACACCAAAAAACATACAGAGCAGTCCAATCCAATAATACATCGTGAACATGACTTAATTTGTACTCCCTCTGTCCCGTCCTATTAGTCCCATTTGCCATTTCGGTCCATCCCAACCTATTAGTCCCATTTCTAATTTTGGAAATTTTAAATTAATAAAATAATCATTTTTTTTAATTAAATTTAATAACCATAAAGGGGAAGTTACTAAACTGCCCCTCTAACCCTAAAAAAAAAAGACCCCCCCTACCCCCGCCGCTTCTAAACCCTGTCTACCTCTCTCTCTCGAACATTCACTCACCTCCCCCAACCCTAATTCTCTCGCTCACCTCCCCCCCCAACCCTAGTCCGAGCCGCCGCCACCCTCAATCGGCGCTGC